>CAVMJV010000016.1:3000000-3404267 GCA_963681835.1 Meloidogyne enterolobii | reverse complement strand
CATTTTTGGAAGTGACATTTTGTCTGTGGGACGAATTGGGGAGTGACATTTTGTTTGGGACGAATTGGGGAGTGATGTTTTGTCTGTGGGACGAACTGGTGAGTGACATTTTGTCTTTGGGACGAATTGGGGAGTGACGTTTTGTCTGGGACGAATTGGGGAGTGACGTTTTGTCTGGGACGATTTGGGAAGTACATTTGGGTCAGACTTGGATGTGGGGAAGAAAGGTGGGTCTTATAAAATAGGTATGGACAGTAGAGCACCATGTTGGACCCGGGGGAGCAGTAGAGTACCGAGTCGGGGCCGAGGGAACCCGTAGAGTCGGTCCAGGAGAAGTTGTAGACGAGTGGCAGGCACAGTTGAAGTTGTAGACGTTTGGCAGGAGCAGTTGAAGTTGTAGAAGCCTGGCAGGAGCCATTGAAGTTGTAGAAGCCTGGCAGGAGCCATTGAAGTTGTAGAAGGACCGTTGAAGTGCGGGAAGTGGGGGGGGGGGGGGGGTGTTCTAATCAAATCTAAGGTCTAAGTGCCCTACTGTCTACACCTATTGAATAAGAACCCGTGCCTTTGGATATAACTCGGAGGTATGAAAGCCTGAACCTATGGAGAGAATATTTTTTGAGAAGGGGGGTCGGTCAGTTCAGTGCGGGATTTTCAGTGCGGGTTATTTTCAGTGTGGGGCATTTTGGGAGTGATGTTTTGTCCGGGGCGTTTTGGGGAGTGATGTTTTGTCTGGGGCGTTTTGGGGAGTGACGTTTTGTCGGGGCGTTTTAGGGAGTGACGTTTTGTCTGGGGCATTTTGGGGAGTGACGTTTTGTCCGGGGCGTTTTGGGGGATACATTTGGGTCAGACTTGGATATGGGGAAGAAAGGTGGGTCTTATAAAATAGGTATGGACAGTAGAGCACCATGTTGGACCCGGGGGAGCAGTAGAGTACCGAGTCGGGGCCGAGGGAACCCGTAGAGTCGGTCCAGGAGAAGTTGTAGACGAGTGGCAGGCACAGTTGAAGTTGTAGACGTTTGGCAGGAGCAGTTGAAGTTGTAGAAGCCTGGCAGGAGCCATTGAAGTTGTAGAAGCCTGGCAGGAGCCATTGAAGTTGTAGAAGGACCGTTGAAGTGCGGGAAGTGGGGGGGGGGGGGGGTGTTCTAATCAAATCTAAGGTCTAAGTGCCCTACTGTCTACACCTATTGAATAAGAACCCGTGCCTTTGGATATAACTCGGAGGTATGAAAGCCTGAACCTATGGAGAGAATATTTTTTAGAAGGGGGGTCGGTCAGTTCATTGCGGGATTTTCAGTGTGGGCCATTTTTGGAAGTGACATTTTGTCTGTGGGACGAATTGGGGAGTGACATTTTGTTTGGGACGAATTGGGGAGTGATGTTTTGTCTGTGGGACGAACTGGTGAGTGACATTTTGTCTTTGGGACGAATTGGGGAGTGACGTTTTGTCTGGGACGAATTGGGGAGTGACGTTTTGTCTGGGACGATTTGGGAAGTACATTTGGGTCAGACTTGGATGTGGGGAAGAAAGGTGGGTCTTATAAAATAGGTATGGACAGTAGAGCACCATGTTGGACCCGGGGGAGCAGTAGAGTACCGAGTCGGGGCCGAGGGAACCCGTAGAGTCGGTCCAGGAGAAGTTGTAGACGAGTGGCAGGCACAGTTGAAGTTGTAGACGTTTGGCAGGAGCAGTTGAAGTTGTAGAAGCCTGGCAGGAGCCATTGAAGTTGTAGAAGCCTGGCAGGAGCCATTGAAGTTGTAGAAGGACCGTTGAAGTGCGGGAAGTGGGGGGGGGGGGGGGGTGTTCTAATCAAATCTAAGGTCTAAGTGCCCTACTGTCTACACCTATTGAATAAGAACCCGTGCCTTTGGATATAACTCGGAGGTATGAAAGCCTGAACCTATGGAGAGAATATTTTTTGAGAAGGGGGGTCGGTCAGTTCAGTGCGGGATTTTCAGTGCGGGTTATTTTCAGTGTGGGGCATTTTGGGAGTGATGTTTTGTCCGGGGCGTTTTGGGGAGTGATGTTTTGTCTGGGGCGTTTTGGGGAGTGACGTTTTGTCGGGGCGTTTTAGGGAGTGACGTTTTGTCTGGGGCATTTTGGGGAGTGACGTTTTGTCCGGGGCGTTTTGGGGGATACATTTGGGTCAGACTTGGATATGGGGAAGAAAGGTGGGTCTTATAAAATAGGTATGGACAGTAGAGCACCATGTTGGACCCGGGGGAGCAGTAGAGTACCGAGTCGGGGCCGAGGGAACCCGTAGAGTCGGTCCAGGAGAAGTTGTAGACGAGTGGCAGGCACAGTTGAAGTTGTAGACGTTTGGCAGGAGCAGTTGAAGTTGTAGAAGCCTGGCAGGAGCCATTGAAGTTGTAGAAGCCTGGCAGGAGCCATTGAAGTTGTAGAAGGACCGTTGAAGTGCGGGAAGTGGGGGGGGGGGGGGGGTGTTCTAATCAAATCTAAGGTCTAAGTGCCCTACTGTCTACACCTATTGAATAAGAACCCGTGCCTTTGGATATAACTCGGAGGTATGAAAGCCTGAACCTATGGAGAGAATATTTTTTGAGAAGGGGGGTCGGTCAGTTCAGTGCGGGATTTTCAGTGCGGGTTATTTTCAGTGTGGGGCATTTTGGGAGTGATGTTTTGTCCGGGGCGTTTTGGGGAGTGATGTTTTGTCTGGGGCGTTTTGGGGAGTGACGTTTTGTCGGGGCGTTTTAGGGAGTGACGTTTTGTCTGGGGCATTTTGGGGAGTGACGTTTTGTCCGGGGCGTTTTGGGGGATACATTTGGGTCAGACTTGGATATGGGGAAGAAAGGTGGGTCTTATAAAATAGGTATGGACAGTAGAGCACCATGTTGGACCCGGGGGAGCAGTAGAGTACCGAGTCGGGGCCGAGGGAACCCGTAGAGTCGGTCCAGGAGAAGTTGTAGACGAGTGGCAGGCACAGTTGAAGTTGTAGACGTTTGGCAGGAGCAGTTGAAGTTGTAGAAGCCTGGCAGGAGCCATTGAAGTTGTAGAAGCCTGGCAGGAGCCATTGAAGTTGTAGAAGGACCGTTGAAGTGCGGGAAGTGGGGGGGGGGGGGTGTTCTAATCAAATCTAAGGTCTAAGTGCCCTACTGTCTACACCTATTGAATAAGAACCCGTGCCTTTGGATATAACTCGGAGGTATGAAAGCCTGAACCTATGGAGAGAATATTTTTTGAGAAGGGGGGTCGGTCAGTTCAGTGCGGGATTTTCAGTGCGGGTTATTTTCAGTGTGGGGCATTTTGGGAGTGATGTTTTGTCCGGGGCGTTTTGGGGAGTGATGTTTTGTCTGGGGCGTTTTGGGGAGTGACGTTTTGTCGGGGCGTTTTAGGGAGTGACGTTTTGTCTGGGGCATTTTGGGGAGTGACGTTTTGTCCGGGGCGTTTTGGGGGATACATTTGGGTCAGACTTGGATATGGGGAAGAAAGGTGGGTCTTATAAAATAGGTATGGACAGTAGAGCACCATGTTGGACCCGGGGGAGCAGTAGAGTACCGAGTCGGGGCCGAGGGAACCCGTAGAGTCGGTCCAGGAGAAGTTGTAGACGAGTGGCAGGCACAGTTGAAGTTGTAGACGTTTGGCAGGAGCAGTTGAAGTTGTAGAAGCCTGGCAGGAGCCATTGAAGTTGTAGAAGCCTGGCAGGAGCCATTGAAGTTGTAGAAGGACCGTTGAAGTGCGGGAAGTGGGGGGGGGGGGGGGTGTTCTAATCAAATCTAAGGTCTAAGTGCCCTACTGTCTACACCTATTGAATAACAACCCGTGCCTTTGGATATAACTGGCAGGTATGAAAGCCTGGTCTGGAATTCATCTGGGAGTTTCGTTCTAAAAAAAGTTCAGATTTTTAGAAAAAAGAGGTTGTCTTGTTGGATTGTTTTGTAGTTTAGGAGTATCTGAAGCTCTCGGAGCTTGGAAGAGTTGGGTAAACCCGGGGTCGGGAGAGAAGGCCCCACCCAAACCCATTTTTAAAACAAAAAAATAATGTGATAAAAAATACCACTTGTAAAGAAAAGGCCTTTTTGCTTTCTTCTAAACGAATCCGCAAAAATCCTTTTTTTACAAGTGGCTTAATTGTGCTTTTCCGTTTTTCCATCTAAGAATCCTGCTGTTTTGAAACAATTTGTACTTGAAAAAAATAAAACAAAAAAAAATTCGACGCAAACGGAAAAGCACTGAAAAATAATAAAAAAACATTTCATTCAAATATCTTTTAGACCTCAAAATGTGGCGGAAGCATCTTTGCCACATTTTTTAGCTTCTCTCATCCTTGTAATTCATCAGCAATTTGTTGCAGTCCAATGCTCATTAAGAACACCTCACAATAATCTGTCTTGGTTCAGAGCCATCTGCCACACTTGTACGAAGAGTGATTGTTGTTGAGGCCCACATCTACATCATACCTTTAAAATTAAAAATGCAAAATTTAAAGGAATTAGTATGAGGGCCAAATTTAAACCGTCTATATCCCCCTAACCCCGCGATATCCTTCAAAACCCGTATAACTCACCAAAACCCGCGATATCCTTCCTTATCTTAAACCATAGAAATCCCCAGATGAAATATGAAGAGACCAACAACGTGGGCAGTTAAGTCAAATACGCAAACTCCCCCTTCAAACTCTCCAAAATCTAAAAAAAACAAACCAACAAGTGTAGTTACATATTGACCACTGCCCGCTTCCCAAATTCGAACAAGGCCATCATAACTGCGTGTAGCAATTAGAGAACCGTCTCTATTGAAACCTACAGCGCTGACTTGAAAGAAAAAATTAAAATCTTTTTTGAACAAAAAATAAAATTTACTAGGGTCAGAATGGCAGGCAATAAACGGACACAGGTGCTTGAACAAACATTCAAATTCGGACCTATAGATTTAAAAAAACATAAACTGAAGAAAGTTTTTGCGGACAAAATCTGAGAAAACTAAAAAAGTTGTCTGCAGACAATTTTTTGCGGACAAAATCTGCAGACAACTAAAAAACGATTTGTGCTGGTGGTTCTGGGTATCTGTAACCAAAACTTGTTGCGATCTATCCGCAAAAGTTGGTCTTCAAGTAACAACCTGTCCGGAATTTTCTGTTAAAATAATGGCTTCGGTTATACAAAGATTTCCCAGGAGAAACAAAACAAGTTTTTTTTAAATTCCAAGTAATTACTGGGGTATTTTGTCAACAAAATCAATCGAAGGTCAATGAGCGGGATAGCTCGAAAGGTGGAAAACTCAAAAAATAGTGGGATTATATAGTGGAATTTATTTAAAAAATTTTTCAAACCGTTCCATCAAACGAGCCAGAAACAAGAAGAGTTGATCGCGGATTAAAATTACACCAAAAAACATAATTTTGATGGCCACGGAACGTTTTGATCAATTTTCCCTTAAAAATAAATTAGAAAAAATTCAATCTAATTTAAAAAAACCTGTGTAATATCAAAAAGTTCCAGTGTTTTATTATTAGAACAGCTAACACCCATACGGCTATCTTGTTGCTTCCAATCTTTCTACACATGGGCGTAAATGTCGAGAACAATAGGCCGCAATCCTCTCACAAGCTTCAGTTGTTGTTTCATTTGGAAACGATAATACAAGACGGAACCATTTGGTAAAGAGAAGGCGGAGCATGGCAGACAATATACACTAAAAAATATATTATTTTAATTATAATAAGACTAATCATCTTTAATACCTTTCTTCAGAAATTAGACCACGCACGAATTTAGTCACATCACCAAAGAGAGAAGGATCAAATCCAACCATCATATACATGGCACATTAATACTACGATCTTTATTTTAAATTATTTTTAATTCTAAAACCTTGTGGCTTCAATGATCTCAATCCAGGAACTCTACTTAATTTTTCATACACTGTAGCAGCATTTGAAGCCAAGTTTTTTAGTGTTGTCAAAGAATTCGGAAGGTGTATCTCTTAAAATGCTTGGCAAAGCTCCTTGAATTAATGTACATGGTCCAACAATCTTCTGACTTAAAGCAATGATTCACATCTTTATTTCAGACAAAACGCCTCCTTAACGATCGTGTACTATCAGCCAACCAAGCCTCCACCCGGGACAAGATATCTTTTTCCAATTCCATCACAAGTTATTATTGGGACATGAGGATTTAATCTTGCCATTGGATGAAAACGGGCGCCTTCACCATATACCAAATCACCATAAATTTCATCAGCAATTATAGGAACCTGAAAATGTGAAAATTAAAAATAAGATTTTTCAAGATTTTAGATTCATTTTAATTTAATTAAAACTTGCCTTATATTTTTGTGCCAATTCCAAAATTTGTTCCAAATGCTCCTTTGGAAGAACCACTCCTGTTGGGTTTGAAGGATTGTTAACTATTATAGCTCCTAAAAAAGTTAATTTAGTCTAAAAATTATTTTATCTATTCCTTACGTGTTTGTGAGTCAATTTAGCTTTCCAAATGGGCCAAATCAATTAATCCTTTACCATCCATTTCCAGTCTATATTGCCTAGATTCAATTCCATTCAGTTGGCACAATGTTGAATACAAAGGAAAGCCAGGCCTCGGAACGAGAATATTTTGTCCTACATCATCATCAGTAAATGGAGCTTCAGGTGTTGAAAATTTCTACAACAATTAAAATTAATTTTAGTTCCAATCAGCTTAGAGTAATACCTCAACATTGCTGCCCAAGCAGAAAGAGTTCCAACAGCAGGCCCATAACCATTAAATTTGTGCGAATCCACTGCATTCCTAATTGCATTTATTGTTGCAGGTGGTAAACATCCGTCAATGTTGGATCACCAAGATTTAAGCATATAATTTTCTAAGATAAAAATGAGACATTAAAAGTTTGCTTAGAAACGACAAATAAAAAAGAAAAAAAATAATTTAAAAAAATAAAACAAATAATAATTAAACGCGTTCGATCATTCAACCCAACCTCACATTAAACATTAACAAAAAAAGAGGAAATTAAGTTTTGCAGTATTGCAATAATTTTGATTGCAGCAGAGAACAATCAATTTTACGGAATGTCTCTAACCCACAAACAAACTTCAAAATGAAAAGAGTAAAAATCGATAAAAAAAAGATCTGAGAAATCGATTAACTCAAAGAACAATGGAAAATTATAAAACAAAACAAAATTATAAAAAAAATTTTTTATATAGCTTTTTAAAAATGATTAAACAGCTAATAGACAATTTTTAAAAAATGGTGACTGGCTGATTGACTCTGGCTGCTAAATTGAAGTTTATTGTTAGACAAACAAATCAACAAAAAAAATTTTTTTGGTTTCGTAAGAGAGGAAAAAGCATTTTTAGAGTGAAAAGGTTTGTGAAAAAAAAGAAAAAAAATAAAAATATTTACATAAATAGAAAAATAAAATAAATATGAACACACACACAACAGACACGCTCTAAAAAAATTTGTCGTGTGTAAAGCCTCACTAACACCACCACCTATTTCCCTCATATTTTTTATCTAACAAAAAAGCTTGACAGATAAAGCTTATGCTTTTAAGAGTTTGAAAAGAGTGTGGAGCAAGTCAAAATCTGAGAGGAGGAAAAAAAATTTTGCAGATGAAGAAGAATTTTTTTCTTATATAAAAATGATTAAACAGATAATAGACAATTTTTTAATGGTGACTGATGACTGGCTAAATTAAAGTTTAGACAAACAAATAAACAAAAAAAATTTTTTTTGGTTTCGTAAAAGAGAGAATTTTTTGTAAATGAAGAAAAATTTTTTTATGAAAAGCCAAATTTTGTGTGAAGGCTTAAAAAGATTCCGTTTTTTTTCTATGAAGATGAGAAAATTTTTAGTGAAGAGAAGCTGATTAGAAAGAAGCATAGATATAAAAATTAAAAGGATTCTAACAATAAATCCTTAAAAAAGTAAAAAATTTTTTCCAAGATTTTTTTCAATTAGAATACCCAAACGCTGATGTTGTTATCTCTTCATTCCCCCCTCTTCATTTTTCACCATCACTTCAAAAATTGTAGCAAAAATAAAAAATAAATTCACACACAAATACAAATACACAAAACACTCAAAAAGCTAAAATATTTTCAATCTCTTCAAGCGACAAACGACACACAAAGTTATTCTTCGAAGAAGAAGAAAGAAAAAAATTTTTCTGAAAGAAAAAGAAGAAAGAAAAAAATGAGCAAAGTAGAGTGCGAATTATTATTTATTTTTAGCCTTTTACAAGAAAAATTATTTGCTTTTAAAAGCTGACTTTTTAATTGTAAGCTTGTGCGCGAAATTTTCAAGTAGAAAAATATCTAGTGTAAGCCCCGGACTCGAGACTCGATACTTATATTTTATCCAAGTCCCGACCCCGACTATTCACATAACAATTTATATATTTATTACACTTATTCTTTCCCATCCTTTCCTTCCCATTTATCTTCACTTTATAATTAATTGTTCATTTTGCATTTCCTTTCCCAACAACTATCTTCCCCTCCTATCTTCAATTTGTACATTCATATTTCCGTTCCCATTATTTATCCTTCCCGAACTTTCCCAACCATGTAAACACTCTTGCACATTTCTTTCCCAACACTTTCCAATCATTTTTCCCCAACTTTCCCAGAATGTTCAGTTTGTATTTTCCATTTCATCCCTCCCACTTTCCCCACTATTTAACCAAAGGGCTGAACAACAAATGACAGTTTAGAGTTCAGATGTGTTTATCCGATTAATCCCAGTTATATCCCATTTTCACTATTTCCATTACTTTATTTTATTGAACGACAGACTCATTTAATTTACATTTTGAAAATGAAATAAATGTTTTAAATATATTTTAATTAATTAATCATAGGTCCCCTGCGCCTCCCCGACTTGGTTCTCGTCCTCTTGTCTCCCCCACCCCCTCTAACGGCGCTCCGAATACCAGGCGGATGGTTGGGAACTAAATACCCCGACTATCCGGCCTGCGCTTACTGGTAGCACCGGATGGCGTTTCACCTCAGGGCATTGGTCACCCCTCCCTCCACCTACACCCTTCCCTCCACCTACTTTTCCCTCCACTTACACTTTTCCCTCCACCTACACTCTTCCCTCCACCTACACTTCCCTCGTCCCCTTTAGCCTCCCTTGTCCAAATCCAATTTTTTTAAAAAGAATTTTATTCAATCAAATAGTAATTCCTTTTATATCCCATCTAACCTTTCCCATTCCAACAGTCAAATACCCTCTTCACCCCACTTCCAATAAAATGTAAATTTAACTAGGAGAAAAGCAAGCCAATGTTGATTGATCTTCACTTAGCTTCGCTTTCTCCTATGCACAGAAAATTTTCTGCTCATATTTATTGTTTCCGATAGTCAGGTTTCTCTTCTTCCTCCGAACGCTTCCTTTCCAAATGGCTTGTTTATCCTTCCCCGAGGAGTAGGCAAAACTTTTTTTTTCATCACAAAAAATAGTTTTGTCCATTTTTTTACAAAAGAAATAAAGAAGGATTTTGCCCACTTTCCCATTTACATTCTTTTCAATTTCTCTCCCCTTTATTAAAATAAACATTTTATTTAATTTTTTTACAATAATACATTTTTCTTCTATTTCTTCAATCTAATGGTTTAGTCATTCTACACTACATTCCCCCCCTTCCTATCAAAAAAATTTTTTAATCAGAATTAAGTTTCTGAATTAAAAATATTTTTTAAATATATCCCCATCCCCCTCCCACTTCTCCCTTCATTCCTTTACTTTAACTCATTATTCCCAACAATTCCTTTCATTTCCAAATAATAGTTTTTTAATCAGAATTAAGTATCTGAATTAAAAAAAGAGAGAGAGAAGAAAGGGAGAGATTATAACCTAACCGTTTTCATTTTTACCTCCCTCATTTTCAAAGAAATCCCACTAAATTTTCCCAATGACAATCAATTTTTTTCCAAGTTTTAAATTTTTTTCAAATGAGAATACATTTTTTCCTATTTTTACAATTTTTTCAACGAGATCAATTTTTACAATTTTTTCCAATGAGAATCAATTTTTTCGATTTTTACATTTTTTCATTAAAAAAGTTTTTTCCAACGAGAATCCAATATTTTAAATTTTTTCCAACGAGAACACAATTCTTTCCTATTTTAAATTTTTTTCCAGTTTCCGATAATAATCCAATTTTTTCCGTTTTAATTTTTTCCAATGACAAAATACATAAATCCTTTAATAAAATCCTTTAATATAATCTATCAACTATCCTGGGAAATTTTTAATCGATGAATATTTTTGAAATATTTCCCTCCTTTTTCCGACTTAAATTTTTTACATTTTATTCCAAGCGCTTATCCTTACAATCTCTCCCCCTCTCTTCAAGTAAAGAAATCCATTAGAATTAATTTATTATTAAATATTGAATTAATCTAATTGAGAATGAGTAAAACACAACCTCCAAATCTTCCCATAAATTCTCTAAGAATCCTTCCAACACTCTTCAACCCTATCCCTCCTTCTACACTATCCCCCCTTCTACACTATCCCCCCTTCTACACTATTCCCCCTTCTACCCTCCTTCACTTCAACACTCTTCCCCCTTCAACCCTCCTCCATCCCCACTAATTCACCCCCCCATTCTCTCACTTCTATTTTTACGCGCATTTCTCAAATTAATTTTAATATTATATTTTCTACTCAATTATTAACTACAAATTCAACAATAATTAATCCAACTATTACATTGACTCCTCCGCATGTCATTGGAAAACCATGAACTCGATCAACTCAACTTATTCTCAAAGAATATGGACGTGATAAGTTTACCAAAAACAAATCCCATACCTTTTTCCTCTCCTAATTAACTGTAACAAAACCTCAAGGACCAAAATGTTATCACATAAAAGGCCTTGAGGGAAGATAATCCTTATTTACTTACCTCTGGGAAGTTAGAATTGATAAATAGTCCCATCATTCAATCAAACTTAAAAATCCCATCCCCGTAATCCAATTTTAGGGAAAACCTCAAGGACCAGTTCTATACTATTTAACAATTTAACCATTACTTCGGAAATCCCAATCTCCTTTAATCCAATTTTTAAATAAAAACCTCAAGGACCAATTATATACAATAAAAGGCCTTGAAGGAAACAATATGAAATTACCATCCCAAAGAAATTAGAACTGCCATTAAATCCCACTTCCAACCCACTTCAATCCTAAAAAACCCTTTCAAATTTATTTCGGTAACTAAAAAAAAGTTCTTTAAATTATTGAAGATCCCTAGGACAACTTTTCAATAATTTTGGATACACAATTAATCTCCTAATTCCCTTCTCAATTCCCATGCACTAAGTTGAAATCCTTAAGGTATTTCACTAAGTTCAATCAACATGTTATAAGTTAATTATTCTAATAATAAAATAACCCCTCACTCCAAAACTAATTATACAAAATTCAGTCTGAACTCGATCCATTCCCAACACAATATGCCTCCTCAACACAATATGCCTTTCTCAATCCCTTCTCAACGACAATATGCCATTGCTTTCTCAACTCAATATGCTTCCCTGAACACACAACTACTTTGAAATTCAAGCTGAAATCGAAATTGATCTCACCACAAAATGATTTTGACCGAAGAATGAAAAAGGATGAACGAAAACAAATTCATTCAAATTTTCATTTTTCCAAATTTGTAATTTAAAATTTTTCCCTTTCTCCCTCTAGTTATTTCCACTTCAAAATATTTAATTCCAGATTCTCCTCTTTTCCTTCCCCTCATTCATCTATATTTTATATAATTGGTTCTGATTTTCCTTCCCCCTTATATTTAAGTATCGAGTCTAGCAAAATTAAGGGAACGCAGATTTGAATCCATATTTAAATTCCTCATCCTAAAAACACTTTTTAATAATCCAATGAAAAGTTAGTAGAGATTAAAAACTCTATAAACTTTTCAACCCCCCTCTCCCTCCACTCCTCAGACACAATTAGAAATTTTAATAAAAAAGTTATTAAAAACAAAAATAATTTTTCAAACCTCCTCTTCACCTCTTCACCCCTCCACCCCACCTAATCCCTTTCCCATGTGAGTAAGGTCTTTCAGATGGTCCAAAAAAATTGGTAACCATTTGATCGAGTAATGCGCTATGTCCTAAAATTTTAACACAAACGGGGACCAATTAAGTTTGAGTCACCATTTGTAAAATCCCGTTCTCTTTTCCATCCCCCCTATCACATATCCCTTCACTCCGGATCCCCCTTTCCCCCTATTTCTATCCCCTCTTTTTTCCCCATATCCTCATCCAAAAATCCAACCACACCACGCACGTAAGCGCAGGGTCGCGCTTATTGGCGGTAGGGAGATGTAAGCCCCGGACTCGAGACTCGATACTTATATTTTATCCAAGTCCCGACCCCGACTATTCACATAACAATTTATATATTTATTACACTTATTCTTTCCCATCCTTTCCTTCCCATTTATCTTCACTTTATAATTAATTGTTCATTTTGCATTTCCTTTCCCAACAACTATCTTCCCCTCCTATCTTCAATTTGTACATTCATATTTCCGTTCCCATTATTTATCCTTCCCGAACTTTCCCAACCATGTAAACACTCTTGCACATTTCTTTCCCAACACTTTCCAATCATTTTTCCCCAACTTTCCCAGAATGTTCAGTTTGTATTTTCCATTTCATCCCTCCCACTTTCCCCACTATTTAACCAAAGGGCTGAACAACAAATGACAGTTTAGAGTTCAGATGTGTTTATCCGATTAATCCCAGTTATATCCCATTTTCACTATTTCCATTACTTTATTTTATTGAACGACAGACTCATTTAATTTACATTTTGAAAATGAAATAAATGTTTTAAATATATTTTAATTAATTAATCATAGGTCCCCTGCGCCTCCCCGACTTGGTTCTCGTCCTCTTGTCTCCCCCACCCCCTCTAACGGCGCTCCGAATACCAGGCGGATGGTTGGGAACTAAATACCCCGACTATCCGGCCTGCGCTTACTCTAGTAAGAATATTTTTTAAAAAGAAAAGCAAGGACAAGGACACAGTTGTTTTTTCTTCTGTTCATTTGTTAATGTAAATTGAAGAAAATTTTTTAAAAATTATTTTTTAAAGTGGAAAAAATAACAACTGATTTTTGAAGATAGATAGTGATGCCTTGGATGATTAAAAGGAGAGAAAATTAATTAGAAGACAACAGAAAAACAAGAAGACAACGAAAAAAATTTTTCTTTGAAAAACAAAACTTGCTGGAAAAGCAAAGCAAAACCTTTAAGAAAATTCAAAACCAATAGCATTACTTTATTTGTCAATCAGAAGTAGTTCAGAAAAAACGGAGCAAAACTCTCTCAACAGTAATATGAAAAATTCCAAAACACACAAACAATATAGTTCAATTAAACTTTCAACAAAAATAACAAAAATTCTTGTTATTTTCAACGAAAATAACAAAAAAGAAACGAGTGAATCGGTCAACAACTTGTGGGTAGAAGAGTAAGAAAATAGTCTTTCCCGTTCATTTTTCATTTCCCAGCAGAAACACTACCACACAAAGGAATTTATAAATATATATTGGAAGGAAGAAATAGGACAAAAAAGAAAATATATTTCTCTTATATATTAGTAGAAAATACTTTAAGGAAAGCAAAAAGAGCAAAAAAAATTTAGAAAAACTTTCCGGAAGTGTAATGATTAATAATGAGAAAAAAAATAAGCGAGTAAAAATCTCGAGAAAAATAGAGAGAATTTAAAAAAATATAGAGAAATTTTTAGTTTAAAATTTTTTTTATTTTTTTATCTTATTGCTCACCTAATATTATATATTAAAAAATAATAAATTACAAAAAAAGTATAAACCTGTTAAAACTCAGCAATGAAATAAAGACAAAACCCATCACCACAGCAAATATTTATTTATTTTTTTTTGTCTTCACCCATCATCATTTATTTTTTGCTTGTTTTTTTAGTTTCTCTTCACTCATCCATCTTCAACAAATTTTCCAATTTCTTCTCAAAAAATTCTACAATTTCTTTTCGATTTTTTTATTCTTCCAAAATTTTCTTCAGTTCTTCAAGACTTTTAGGTTGAGGAAACTCGACAAAATTTAAACAAAATTCACTACAAACTTGTTTAAGAAGCCAAGGGGAAAACAAATTTGTACAAATATTATTTTTTAAATTTGAAGGGCCACCAACTTCCCAAAGGTTTTCTTTCTCTAAAAATTTGAAAAAATGACTCCTTTTCTCTTTTAATTTAAAATCTAAACCTTTCTCCTTTTGAAAAAATATTAAATGACTCGGCCAATTATCAAAAATTTCTTTTTCAATTTTGTCATCATTAATTTCCTCCTCAGAAGACCAAGCAAATCTTGTATTTTCATTGAAAACGAAAAAATCATTTTGAAGTAAAGACAACGATTGAATTGCTTGTTGTTTTTGTTGTTCATCCAATTTAACATTTGAAAATAAAAGTAAACGAGTAAAAGTAAAAATCTGAAAAAAGAAAAAATTTTTGTTTAAACGGTCCAAAAAAGACGACCGGCTATACTTTAGCCAATGTGGACAGGTCCAAAAAATAAATAGATCTTTCACCTTAAGAAATAAGCCTTTCTCATAAGGCATAAGGTAGGGCATAAGGCAAGGCATAAGCCTTTCTCTTATATTAGAATTTCTGACTCCTAAAAATGAGCTTGGTCCTCATATAGTTTTGCGACGTTAAATGGCAAGTATCTTGACCCACATACAATTTGGGCATTAGAGAGTGATACCAGTCGACTCAGATTTGACGAGACAAAGGATAAATAAACCGAAAGAGTTTGGAACCGTCAACCGGGTAAAGTAGGAAAAAAAAGTAAATAAACCTCATCATCCCCGTCAATTCTTCCAATTTCAAAAAAATTTATTTCCGATTTTTCCTCCCTTTTAAGACTTGCCAAAGCTTCAAACTCTAAAAATACATTCTGATTGCAAATTAATTCAGTTGTCTCCATAACAAGTCCAATTTGTATATTCATCTTGTAGCTAACAGCAAAAGCATGACATAAAGCATGAAGAGAAGAAAAACGAGCAGATTTTTCAGTTTTACATTGAACTATTGGATGAAGAGGTAGACAAATATCTGCAGGAAAGTTTAAGTTAAAAATCGAATATAAAAATAGTGTAAGAAAAATAATAACACCGCCAAAAGGATTTGAACCCATAAAAAAATGTTGTGGGGAGAATTGGAAAATTCCCCAACGAAACCAAAAAACACCCAACATCCAAAAACATGAAGAAAAACGTTCCTGAACATGTTAACTAGAGTTGCCGGCCCGGGTCGGTTCGAAAAATCGAACCGGACCTCGAATTTTGGCCCGAAAAAGACTCGACATGTCCGGCCCGATAAAAATAAAGCCCGAAAAAATGACACGACCGGTCCGGCCCGATAAAAATGACACAAACGTGGCCCGGTTCGAAAACGGCAACCCTACTGTTAACCCTAAAATCAACGGCTTCACTTGAACTTAAAATTTTTCTTAAAAAAGCATAATGAACAAAATTAACCCTATTCCCCCTACAGTCTCCCCAAAAGTCTCAGCATAAAATAAATTTGGCAAAAAATAAATTTGGACGAATTGGAGAAATAGAGAGATGGTGCTCTCCATACGCATAAACACAGATGGGGAAACAGAGGCAAAGGTTTATAAAATAATAAAAAATACCAAGATGCGGAAGAAGAAACTCCTCCTTCACAGTACCAAAAGAATGGAAGAGAACAACAATTGAAGGAATTACATTTGTTTGCCTGAGACAGTCAAGTAGTGAACACAACGATGTTAGGAATGAATGAGTCTTTGAGGCGATGAAGTGGGACTTTAGGCCTTGGATGTTTTCCTCGTCAGCAATGCTCTCATCGTCTATAATGACAAAAACTGCGCGAATCTGTAAAAAATATTTTTAAAGACTGAGAATAAAGAAACAAGGGAAGCTAATCAAATAAAGTACAAGGTCTGGAATCTCACCACACTGAGAAACCAAAAGAAGACAAACGGGCCAATACGGAACCTTAACACTGTCTTTAAATTATCCAAAGAGAAACCACAGAAGATAGACGAGTCGCCCCCGGAACCTAAAGTAACACGGTCTTGAAATTATCCAAAAGAAAAACCACAGAAACCAAACGGGCCCCTAAAGTAACTGGTCTTAAATCTTATCTCAGAGAAGCCAGAGAAGTCAATCAAGCCGTACACGGAACATAAAGTAACACGGTACTGAATCTTATCTCACAGAGAAACCAGGAAAGACTAACGAGCCGTCCCCGGAACCTAAAGTACACGGTCTTGAATCTTATCTCACAGAGAAACCACAAAAGACAAACGGGCTAATCACGGAACCTGAAGTACCCGGTCTTGAATTTCACCTCACAGAGAAACCAGAGAAGACAAACGGACCAATCCCGGAACCCTGAAGTTACACGGTTTTGAATTTCATCTCACAGAGAAACCCGGAGAAGACAAACGGGCCAATCACGGACCCTGAAGTACCCGGTCTTGAATCTCACGTGGACTTGAATCCTATCTCAAATATAAACCACAGAAGACAAGCGGGCCGTCCCCGAAGTGCCCGGTCTTGAATCGTATCTCACAGAGAAACAAGAGAAGACAAACGGTCCAATTAGGACCCTGAAGTACCCGGTCTTGAATCTTATGTTTTAAGTCTAAACAGAGACAAACAGGGCAATCCCGGAAGCTTTAATGGACCCTAGACAGTACCAAACGTAAATCACAAACCTCATTAACCTCAACAACTCTCTTAACAATCTTTTGAGAACCAGCAGAACCATACAAAATGTTGAGTTGACCTCCCTCAAAATAAAGTTCCAACGATTTTGAAATCTTCGTTCCATCCTTAGGCGAAACCAAAGCAAAGAGTTGTCTGTTCTCATTAGTAGATCGACCAGTTTTCAGTAAATGAAGGGCAAAACTGGTAGCAACTTGATTAGTTGAATTTAAAGTTGGAGTAATTAGAAGAGTAGTCATTTTTGTAGTTAAAATCTGAAAGAGTAAGTAATTAGACTGGTAAAAGTTAAAAATCAATCAAAATGCTATTGAAAAAGAAGGAAATACGCGGAAAATAAAAGTAAACTGATCTCGATCGAAGTTAAAAAATGGGTCAAGGTAAAGGAAGAAAAAGTTAATGAAGATGAATTTAAGCAAGACTCAAATGGTGTAAGACTCAACTGTACCTAATTTAAATGGGATGAATTGTCATTAAACAGAACGCCAAAAATAAAATCGATAAAAACACGGCAGAGAGATTAGTACCGAAAATCGATAATCACCCCTCTAGCCTCCTACAGGCTTTTCCCCGTAAAAATCCCCCTTTCCCCAATGATTAAAAACCTCCAAAAACGGATTCCATCCATTGGAGCACATTCTGCTTTGTCCAAACCATCCATGCCACTGGTTGAGCTAAAACTCGAAGACTTTTTTAAATGAAGAGAATTGAAAAAAAAACAAAGACAAAAAAAACAAGGACAAAAAAGACAAGGACAAGAAAATTAAAGAAAGGGTGGGGTCATTCGCGCGCGCATTTTTAGCAAGCGATTTTTTCATTTAGAAAATTTGAAGATTTACCGGGCCAAGGGTTGATGAGGAAGACCATGTAGACGATGAAGAGCATGCAGACGACCACCACCAGTGCATGGAGTAGGACCTGGCTGAAAATCATCCCCTCCCGTTATTAAATTTTAATTTTTTTAATTTTTTAATAAAAAACCACACCCCGACCATATTCCAACATCACATCAGCAGGCCACCAAGAGCATGAAGAGGGCCACCAACCACCAAAAGCATGTTGAGAGCCACCAACCACCACCACAAGCATGAAGAGAGCCACCAAACACCAAGAGCAAGCCAGCCACCAAGAGCATGAAGAGAGCCACGAAGCCACCACCACAAACTTTTTTTAAAAAATTAAAAAAAAATTTTTTTTATTTAAAAAAAAAACAGGCCACCAGACCACCACCATGAAGACCATGAGCATATTCTCCAAAGGCCACCACATGAAGAACAAACATAAAAAATAAAAAAATTTCATTTTTAAATTTAAAAATTCATATAAACTAGGAAAAAACCCACCGTTTTGTTGAAGCCATCCAGCAAGGCATCCAGCAAGGCCACCATAGACCAACATGTAGAGCACGGCAGCGCCTATTAAATTAAAAAATTTCAAACTCAAATTAAAAAAAGACAAAAAAAAACAAATTTAACCGGCCAGCCATCCAGAAGAAGCATTCCAGACGTCGGGACTGGCCTTCAATTGAAAAAATTTTAGATTTTTTTAAAAATTTTTAAAAGTTATTTTTTAGCAAATTTTAAGCGCGCGCAGCGTTGGGGACAACGAATAAACGAATAAAAAAATAAAAAAAACAGATGAAATAAATGAAAAAATGAAAAAAAACAACGTAAACGCGTAATCTCCGGAGATTAACAAAAATCTGTGAAAATCCAGATTTCAGAAAAAAGTGACGCCAAATAAATTTGAACTGAAAATTAACGCATTTCAATATGTTAATTTTCAATTTGGAAAATGTCAAAGTGTAAACTAGTTGATATTTTGTCGATAACTCGAAAGAAATGAAGAAAATCGAAATTAGGAAGCCTTTGGAATTCTAAGAAGATTTTGGCTTGGAAAGATTGAAATAAATTTTTTCGGAAGATATACCAATCAAGAATGCTTGGGAAACTTGGAAAATCCCAAAAGTTCCCACTCAGACTTGGAACATTCCCCAAAAAATTCCCACTTAGATTTGGAACATTCCCAAAAGTTCCCACTCAGACTTGGAGAGTCCCCACCCAAACTAGGAAAAAATCCTCCCAAAAATTCCTACTTAGACAAAATTTCTTGCTTGAATTTACTCAACTTATTACAACGCTTCTTTAAAAATTTTATTTAAAAAATAAAAATTTATAAAACAATTCTTTTCAAAAAACATCAAAATTATCTCAAAAGAATCTTCTTTCTAAAAATGTACATCTTCTTGGTCTTGCCGGAAACAACTTCCCTTGTTTGTCAAGCTTGTCTAGCGCTAATTGCAAATGTCGAGGTGTTAAAGGCTCAGAGGATGTTGAAGCTTCTTTGTTAGTTTCACGCTCAGCTTTTTGGATATCTAGTGCTGAAAAAAGAGAATTTATTTGAAAAAATTCCTATAACCAAGACAAGGATATTCTTCCCCTAGAGAAGGTTCTTCTTCCAGATCATTCCCAAAAAATCTGCTAGATCTTTTCCCAGAAAAATACTAGAAAGATATCCAAGAACCCATGTCCGTTTGTTTTCTTTATTGGAAGAACGGAGGCAGACATAAGAATAAATCTACGTGGCCCACTAATCCCCAATCATATTTTCTCTTAAAAAATTCCATGGATTAGCGGAACCAAATAAACAAGAAAAAGTCACTACTCCACGGAACCCAGAAAAACCATATCCCGTTTGTTTTTTTCTTCGTTGGGAGGTCAGAGGCAGGCATAAGGAAGAAAAAATGTCAAAATGAAAAAGTTCACCGAGACTGGCAGAACCCAAAGACCCACTGGAAAGTACCAACCCTTCCAATAATCCACTTGAAAGGTTCGATGAGATTGGGGAAACCAAAAAAAATCAGAAAAAAATAAAAATAACCTTCTTCAATCAACTCTCCAGTAAACACTTTCGCCATACCGGCAATCGCAATAACAACATTTTGACCAACAGAAACACCAGCAAATTGACTAATCAACTAAAATAGGTATTTAATTTTAAAATTAAAAAATAAAAGAAACCCGTCGAATCGCAGATTTTGGAAAACTGGCACGTCTCATCGTTTCATAACGTTCAAGTTGTTCTTGGGTAAAATTGGCGAGCAAAATTCTAAAAAAGGAGGAAGGATTTTAAGAGAGAAAAGAGTCCTCCCTGAAAACCTAATTTCTGAAGACTTACATCCCCAATGCCTATTGACCCTGAAGACCTTTTCTTGGTTTACTTTTGAAAGGAATATCGAGGGGTTTGGAGGGGTTGAGGGTGATAGAGATCTCTAATGACCCAGAGTTATATGTAGTACACTCAAAATACAGGATCATAGGTTCAAAAATACAGAAGACGGGTACTTATCTCCATAGAGCTGAGAACTTTTCCCCATAATCTCTCGATATTCCCTTTCAAAAGTATATTTCCCCTTAATATTCCCTTTTCTAGAGCTTCAGGGTGAAGGCCTAAATGAATGACTCCTAAAAACTAATTTAAAAAAAACAAACTGCAATTTAAGCCTTGCCAATTCATCCTCTTCATTAATCTTTTTAGGAGGCAACAAATCATCTTCCTCCTCCAAACTTTTTCTTTGTTTACTTGTTGTCGACGGCATCAATTGCTTTAATATTTCTTCACATTTTTCTGCATTGTCGACGTCGTCCTTCTTTGCCGATTTTTCTTCTTCATTTGAATGAACAGATGTTGGTTGTTGCTCTAGAGGTGGGTGAATTTGGATGTCGGAAGGTGGGGGACCTGAAGAATAAATTTTTGATTAAACATAACATCTCTAACCTTCCTAAGACCAACTCAGATCATTAGTTAATTAGAATAAGTTAGGGAAACTCCCAGAGAGAAAGAAAAAAGAAATTAACAACCACTGAGGAACCGAGGATTCTCTTAAATCCTATTTTTGTGGAACCGTTCCTAACCCTACGACTCGATCGTTGTCCTGCTTAAATGTAACAAAAAAAAATATAAATAAACCTCAGGTTGTAATGTTTCAGTCGCAATATCCTCCAATGGATCTTCAAGAAGTCCAAAAGCTTCATCAAAGTCTACAATCTCTGCCTTTTTTGTCATTTTACCTTGAGGATGCTGAGAAGTTGAGGATGATTCGCTGTCGTTTTGTTTTCGTTTCATCGGAGAAATTAATAGAATTTTTTAGAGAATCTCTAAAATTTGTGGAAATTTAAAAAATTTCCAAAAATTTCCAAAAAATTTTCAAAAAAAAAATTTCAAAAAATTTTTAAAACCCGAAGGCGACACAGCGGGTTAACTCTGTTGACAGACAGGACATAGACAGAGAAACCCATTTATTCGCAAAAACGACCTGTTTATTCGCGAAGACGACCCGTTTATTCGCGAAACTCGCCAAATAAACGCAAGGCTCATTCATCTATAGGTCATAACTTTGTTAGGAATTATTCAGGTAAAAAACCTTTCATTGTATAAGATTGGGTTTTTCGGCAGATTATCGACAAAAATGTGTAATTAGGTTTTTATGTTTCTTTATTACATTTTTGTTAGGAAAAATTCTAAAAATCTGCTTTAATGGTTAATCATACCGCTGGTAGCAAACATTCAGAGTTGATGATTCATTTAGTATGACAGTGCCTTTTTAAGTTGTAGGAAAAAATATCATAACTTGAAAAAGTTTGTTTTCAGACGTTTTTAATCTTAACATTTCTGCAATATTTTTAATAAATTTAAGAATCGATTTACTATTCCCCCAGAGCAGACTAATATCAGATTTGTGATTAGCATTGTCGACATAAAATAATTTTAAGAATAAAAAATTAATTTTCATGGCGTCTCCCCAATTGGGCACCATTACTCTATTTTTTCACAGATTTTCAATTTGAAATTATTTTATTTTTTAGATAATTTTTAATCTGCCTTATATTTTCACTTTTTCTTATTTTCGTCAACCGTTGTTCTACTTAATATGAGTGGCTGGATTGCATACATCAAAACTTTGACTGACAGTTGTAATGTTATCTGCAGAGCGGCTATTGTTGGACTTAATGATGGAGGGAGCGTTTGGGCAAGAACGGAAGGCGACAAAGAATTTAAGGTTTTTTTGCTTTTCAATATTTTTTAAGATTTTTATATAGGCTACTGAGTCTGAACTCAAGAAGTTTGTTGGTCTCTTTGACAACCTTGATAGTGTTCCAGAAACTGGCGCAGATCTAGAAGGTTTTTTAGTAAAATTTTATTTGTTTCCATTCCCTTTTTTATTCCACCCTCGCAGTATCAAAAAGAGGCAGATTTGCTTATAGAGTGAAGTTAATTGTAAGGATGAATGCAAATTCTGTCCATTTTTAAACATTAGGGAAGGAAACGGTGTACGAATTGAATTTACTGATTGTTCTTTGCTTGATATCCAACTCTATTTTTTTTAGGTGTTCACTACATTGTTCCGAGAACTGAAGAGAACCTCATATTTGGCAAGAAGGATAAGACTGGGTTTGTTTTTATTGGTTTTAATAGGATGCTAAATTTCTCTTAAAGGGTTTGTCTTTCGGGGTTGAATTTACCAGATTACCCTAATTTTTACAGAACTATTTTTGTATGGGTTTGAATTTTTTTTCTGGGGTATTTTTAATTACAGGCCTGAAAGGCATTCGCATCGATTTAATAAGTGAGCAAACTATTCATTTTTCAAATCTTAGATTCTTTGCTGCTAAAACAAAATCAGCAGTGTTGATTGCTATTTATGAGGGTGAAGCGGCTGCTGGTGCTGATGTTCGTGGAGCTATCGAATCTTTGGCAGATTTCTTGGAGAAAGCAGGGTATTAATGTGCAAAATTGAAAAATGGGATCGGAGGCAAGATTGACAGAGAGAAATTTTTATTTGAGAAAAGATTGAATGACCTAAAATATTCATAATCTGAGTACTACGAGGTTTTTTAGCGAACATTAAATTTGGTGTAATTTTTCATTGTAAGTCCATTCATGAATATGTACACCCTAAACCACGAAGACCTCCAACTTTTGAAAGGAGATATCGAGGGATTAGGAAGGATAAATATATATCTATATGTAGATAAGTACCCAGTTCTGTATTTTAAACCCTCTGGTGGGTATTGTGAGGGTTTACCATAACTCTGGGTGAGTTGAAATCTCTATTCCCTTCAATCACACCAAATCCATCGATATTCCTTTTCAAAAGTTGTTTGTTTTCAAGGTCAATAGGCATTTAGGGTGTAGGTCTTTAAGGTTGACTCCTTTCAATTATATACAAATTTACTCAGATTATGAAACATTTTTGTATTCACCTGCATTCCCCAACTCTTTATTCGGCCAAAATTGCTTCTCTATGCTTTTATTATAATATATGCTTTGTCTCCCCTATTTGTTTGACAGGTTATCAATTGAATTTTCACTTAAAAAAGGCATGCGCCTAGTGTTTTTTGTCTATTTTTCAAATTAAATTTAAAAACCATCTGTTTATTATTTTAAACAAGCTTTATTTTGGCGATTGTATTTTTAAAATTGATAAAGATTTGAGAAGAGGAAAATTTTATTAAATTTTTTTTGCTTAATTTTTGAATAATACATGGGTATATTTAATTGTTTTGTTATTCTATATGAGTGTTATTTTATAAAATTTATAGAAATTTGAGCTCTTTTTGGTCTGTTTGTTTTTAGGAACAAATACATTGGTAAATCTTTTTAGATTTCGGGATTTTCTTATTCCAAAAAGAAATTTAATTGGCAAAATTTTTATCTTGTTCTTAAAACATTCAATATGTTCACCTACTTTGAAATTTTTCGAGTTTATTTTCTACTCTTCATATTTGGGGTTCTGCACTCATTTCAGGAATCACCTGTGCCACAAATTAAAATAAGTAATGTTTCCCTTCATCCTTGTTCAATCATTTTGACCTATCCTTAAGTTCATGTTTTTCAGCAGTTTTATATGAACAAACAGATGATATTGTTTCTTCACTTATTGGACACCTGAATACATCATTCCTCTTCTTTCGGGACCTGTATGGGCTTGATGATAGCTTGGTCTTTGATACATTTTTGCTGCCTCATGCGGTTGCTAACTTGTCAATGAATGCAACAGGTTGTAATTTATTTTATTAATTTTATAAAGCAGGTTTTCGTCTAGGGTTGCATTTTTCAGTCGGGCCGACGGTCGAGCCATTTTTCGGGCTTGTTTAACGGACTCTCCGGCCGTTTTTAGCCTTACGCACTTTCGGGCCTTACAAGTCTGGGTCTAATTTCTAAAATTCCCTATTCGATCTTTCGGTCTATTTTGGCAACCCAAGTTTTGACTTTCATCGAACTTTTTTTTTAATTTTTAAGAATTGGGCTCAACATTTCAGCAAAGAAACAGTTCATTTTTGATCAACTTATCTTGCAGGTTTGAACGAATAGTTATAAACAACTAACCATATTTGTAGAATTTTAGTAGTCATGCTAGACAGATGGTCAAGACATTGGCACATAAATTAATGCTACCTGCAATACAAATCCACCATTCACCTTGGAATGGTGTTGAAAATGGCAAGATTCTGTCCTCATTAATTTGTATCTTATCTTTCATATAGAAACTATGGACTGCTCTTTGGATTTGTGTGAGGAAGATAATTATCTACACCTTATTCCAGGCTTTGTTGTTTTCGACAATATCATTCCTGAGCTAACTTATGCGTTAAATATGAGTGGACCATTTGTTGTTCTTTATGATGAACACAGTAAGTTTATTTTTTTAACAAGCATTGGAACTTTTTTTTAAATTTTTAAGAATTGGGCTTCTGACCCTGTTACTAAGAAAAGAGTGGATAAGTTTTGTTTTTCTTGGTACGAATGAATAGTACATTAAATGGACTCACGATACCAGAAAACCAAAATTTCCTATAATTGATAAAAAAAAAGTTAGGATCTAAAAACTTAAGAAAACTCTGACGTATATTGTAGCGTATTTAATCTCCATCCATTTGTACCAGGAACATAAATAGTCCCATCAGGTTATAGGGTCTGTGACCCAGTTGAAAGATACCTTTTACCTTTTATAAATATTAATTTTGATTTTTTAAAGTTGAAAATTTGATGTATGACTGGCGTAAACCTTTTACTGCTTTTCCCGTTCGTTTTGAAAAGATGTTGTCAAACTTGAGTTCTGCCTCAATGCATATTAAACAACTTGCAGACAAGACAAAGTATAATATCTTTATCGTCGCGTCTGCTAAAGCATCTGAACTGTTTGTATTTATACTAAACTTTTGCTAACCTAAATATCTTTTTTAGGTATATACATGCATCTATTCATCATTTCGAGTCACATAACTTCCGTCGATTTATTGTACTCTCAAGAGACACAGCTCCTTTCAAGTGTGAGCAATGCTTAAGCGCGAATCTTTTCTGGTATTTTTAAATTTTTTAACCTTTTGTGGGTGATTATTTTTGCTAATAAATCGGGTACTTATCCGTTATCTCCCTGCATTTTCTTTTCTCCTTTCTAAAAATTAAAAAATTGACTAAAGCGGAGACGCATATTTTCATAGAGGGCAGAATAGTGGCATTATTTACCTTTGACAATTTTATAACCTATAGAAATGAGAAAAGAAGATGCGAGGAGATAACGGATAAGTACCATTTATATCTTTTTAACTATTATATAACAGGATTCAAATGACGTCGAATGGTCGGGTACAAACCCTTCGAGCATTTAATGACTTTCTGAAGCAGGTTTCTTTTTATTTATGCATTATAAAATTTAGTTTTAAAGGAAGAACTGGAATCCTTTTGGAACTATCGTTCTCCTTTACCTTCATTTGAAGAGGTTTAAAATTATTATAAATTTGTTTTTATCCTCTTTTAAAGATAAGAGCATCCTTATGTTTGGATACTATTTCGCTTGCCTTTGATTTTTTTCTAAAGAATAATTATTTCAACCTCACTAATATTATACACAAGGCGAAGAATAAGAATTTCTCAAAAACTTTGAAAACTAATCTTCCATCCATTGTAGGAATATGTCTTAAATTTTTAAATTTTCTGGAATAATTTCAGTACCCAAACACATCAGATCCTCAGATAAAAGAGAAAATTGGGTTAAAGCAGCTCATTTTGGATAAATCTCCACAAGAATGTTGCGAATTTGGGTATTATGAATTGTATTTTGGCGTTTGTTATTATCAGGTATGTGTCAATTATTTTTAATTAACGATCATAACTTTGTTTAATTAAAAAGGTTGTTACAACTATAATTCTTAAAATTGAACGACATATACAGGAGCCAGATATCGACTATGCTAAATTTGTAATATAGATTTTAAAGTCAATTTACTTCCCTATATAAAGATTGCTAATTGGAGCCTCTCGGAAGGCATTGCTCCATTTTATCCTGCCGGGCTAGACGTCGATGTACGCAAATTAAACCACTATCGAATTGCTACAATCATCGTTAGGATTTTTTATAATTTATTTGGTTCTTTTATTAAAGCAAGAACCATTCGTTCAATTTGTCCCTGTACATCCATCTACAATAAGCTTGGAGAAACCAAGGCCATGTGCTAGTGAAGAGCCAGTACGCCTAATTACTGGTGCTTAAATATTTTTATTTTATCCAGAAATTAAAAAAATATTTATTAGGTCAACTCGTTGAAGGCTACTGCATCGATATGTTGAAAATGCTTAAATTGGTTCGGAATTTTTGGCAGGTTAAAATTAAAATTTTAATTCAGGCACTAAATTTCACATTCGACTTGTACTTGGTAGAAGACGGTAAATTTGGCTCAGTAGATGAAAGTGGTAGATGGGATGGACTGGTCGGGGAGTTGGTTATTGGGAGAGCAGAAATGGCTATTGGACCCATTAGTAGTTTGTGAAATTTTTTAAAAATTATTTTATAAAACAGAAAATAGTTTTGGCTGAACGCGAGAATGACATTGACTTCACCGTTCCTTTTTATGATTTGGTTGGTTTAAGTATCCTAATCAAACGGTCCGAGGTGGAGACCTCGCTTTTCAAATTTCTTAAAGTGTTGGAATTGCCAGTCTGGACGTGTATTTTTGGTTTGTTTTATAATTTTAAAAGGGGAAAAATTATTTGATTTTTAGGTGCTTATATTTTCACTAGTGTGCTCCTTTGGCTTTTTGACCGATTCAGTCCATATTCATATACAAATAACAAGGACAAATATGCAAGTGAAACAGAAAAGCGGGAATTCACTTTAAAGGTTAGTTTAAAAATTCTGGATTGATGAGGGGCTTAATGTCACAATTTTAGGAATGTTTATGGTTCTGTATGACATCTTTAACCCCTCAAGGTTGGTTAAATTAAAGAATTATTTTAGTAAATTTTTTATTTTTAATCAAGGCGGGGGTGAAGCGCCAAAAAATGTTTCTGGGCGATTGGTTGCTGCTACATGGTGGCTTTTTGGCTTTATTGTAAATCAAGTTTTTTGACTTTTAATTTTTTGATTTTATATTATTGCATCATACACAGCGAATTTGGCTGCATTTTTAACAGTTTCAAGAATGGAACAGACAATAGGGTTTTTATTTATAAAAATAAAATAATTACATTTTTAGAGGATTAGACGATTTGGCAAAACAATATAAAATCGAATACGCCCCATTAAAAGGTGGTGCAACCGAAACATATTTTCGCCGGATGGCTGAAATTGAAGAGCAATTTTACAAGTTGGTCAATTATTTTCTACTCTTATATTTTACTCATATTTGCAGTATTTGGAAGCAAATGTCTCTAAATGAATCATTGGATTCACGTGATCGATCAAAACTTGCGGTGTGGGATTACCCAGTTTCTGACAAATTTACAAATATGTGGCGCTTCATGCAAGGTTATACTTTATTAATTAAAAAACACTCCATTATTGCAGAATCGCGCCTTCCACAAACTGTAGACGCTGCGATCGATCGTGTTTTAAATTCGGAACGTGGCTTCGCTTTCATTGTAATTCACTTTATGATTCAGCTAATGAATATTTGTAAATTTGAGGGAGATGCAATGGAAATCAAATATGCAACATTGACCAACTGTCGACTTCAACAGGTTTTAATCATTAAGAAACCTATTAATACTCCAACCCGTTTCCGATTGGTCCTGAATTCTCACGAAAACCTTATGCAATCGCTGTGCAGACTGATCATGTGCTAAAACAACCGCTTAGCCAGGCCATTCTAGGACTTCAGAATGAAAGACGGCTTGAGACATGCAAAGAACGTTGGTGGCATCATAATGTATATGCTAAGGAATGCGAGAGCACAGTATGAAAGCTTTATTAAGCTTGTTAATCTCCACATTTAGGACGACGATAGTAACGGGATTAGTGTACAGAATATTGGGGGTGTATTTCTGGTATACTTTTAAATTTCTTATTTTATCAGAAGCAATTGATAAATTTAAGGTAATTCTCGCTGGGATATGTATTTCAATGCTGGTGAATTTTTTTGAGAAACCCGATCAGATTAAATAATGTTCAAATATTTAGTGCCTCCTTGGTGAATACATTTATTACTCGCGGTTACGAAATCCAAATGGGAAGAGGGAGACAAGCAAACATTTGGCGCAGATGACCAGAGGGCTTGGCTGTTTTGGTGCACTAACTTCGCCGAAGAAAGAACGAAAGAATAAACAATGCCAACAGTTCAGTAACTCAGCATTCAATGTTGATTAACTTACTTTACAAGGATATTTAGAGTAATTTTTTATTAGAGATTTTTTAAATGGAAAGAAGTTGTATCATAAGATTTATAGAAATAAAATCTAAAAAAGTGAAAAAAATGTACAAGCTCTTAAACGAAATAGACAAAATGAATATACATATTAAGTACAGAAATTTTTATAAGAAAATGAGCATGAGAAAAAGAATTTAATTGACAAAGGCATCAGAAAAAGAATTTAATTGTTGTATGGCGAGATGTAAAGTTCATTCACAAGAAATGTATTCTTTACCCTCCGCTCTTTAAACCGAGCAATATCTTTTCGTGTGATAATGCCTCGTAACTAATTTTTTTTAATTTAAAAAAATATATAAAAATTGAATATAAACCCTGTTTTCGTTATCAACTGCAATCAAGAATCTCAAGCCAAGTCCACGGAATATTTGGTGAATGGAATCCAAAGATGCAGAAAGCGGAACACTTAAAAATATTGAATTTATTATATAAAAGTAAATGATTCAGACCGATGAGGCGAAGGGTGCATAAACGATTTTAAATCAATCCAACAACGTTCATCTGCGGAAGTGAGTCCCAACTCTGAGATCCTTGTCTCTATCCTGAAATTTTTTTATATTACGAGAAAAATAAAAAATAAGACAAAAACATACCGTGGATAGAATTCACTGAAGTCGGAAAGCGTGACTGGTTTAGAATTGGATACAGGATTTCTGCCTTCATAATCATGAGTAAAATGCTTAAGAAAATGAATTGAACCAAAGTACTATAATTTTTAAAATAACCCTTCTTTTGAGAAGAACAATAAGATGTGATCGCAAAACAAGCCCAAGTAGACGTCCATAATTTGGATATTTTGAATCATCAAGTGCTGCGTCAATTCTATCCAAAACTGGAAATCCATGATGTCTTGTAGAACGAAGAATTTCCACAATTCGTCCAACACTCTCGATTCTAAATTTGTGTGAAGATTAATTCTAAGAATTATAAAAAAACCTTTCGAGCGCTATAACATCTCGACGCATAACATTCTTCACTAAAATATTTCTCGACAATTTTGGAGGTTCCCAACCAAGAATAGGGACTTCAGCCAAATCAATGTGCTCGTCATAAATGCCCTTAATATTAAATTTACTTTTAATAAAACATTAAATTCAAATTGACCTCATTAAAAAAGTCTCCCACCCATTTAGCAATCATAAGTACAAGCATAATTGGAAGGCCAAAAGTTATATCCTTTGTTGCTTCGACAATTATTGCAGTTAAAGAGATTGTCATCCTTTAACAAAAAAATCGAAAATTAATTTCTAAAAAAAATTTTTTCACCTTACAATACCACCCAGTTGTGCTGCAGCTCCAGCCAGCGCATACTTTCCAGAATCAATTGCTTCCTAACATAATATACAAAATAATTCATTTTAGTGGAACTGAAGAAACAAACCAACTCAGGAAAAAAATATTGCACGCCAACACCAAATAGCCTTCCCCAAGCAGCGCCAGTAAGCAATGAAGGAATGAAAATTCCACTTGGAACTGAAAGACCATAAGTCCACATTGTTAAAATGTAGTATTCAAAGGCAAAAACAAACAAAGTTAACGGCTTAAATGAATCTACGAAATAAGGAATTAGTGGATAATTATGGAAAAAATAAAATACTTAAAGGAGAATGAAAAAGACTTTTGACGCTCTCTTCGGGATTTTGAAAGAAAAGAGTAGCAATTGCACTGTATTTACCTTTAGGGCACCACAACTAAAAAGAATAAAATTAAATCAAAAATTACTGAGACCACCCCGGAACCCTGAAAACCTACAACTTTTGAAAGCTGATAAATGCCCAGCTCTATGGAGATAAGTACCCAGTTCTGTATTTTAGAACCTCTTGAGCGTTCTTGTCAAAAATTATTGAATTTTTTGTGTAACCTAACTCTGAGTGAGTAGACTATTTTCGAAATCGAGAGAGCTACAATAAATCCCCTAATATCTCTTAATCCTTCCAACTGCCTCGATATTCCCATTCAAAAGTCTCAAAGTCAATAGGTCTTCAGAATTAACCCCGAATTATTAATATAAGGAAATAAAAACCTTCATAACTCCTGTCAATTGGGGATTAATACCAATCGATTGACAATCATCAATTAACAATAAAGTAATAAAACCAATAAAGGCGGAAGCTGTCGCAACCAACATGCATTCCAAAAAACGTTGTCTTTTCGTTCGAATATAACTTAAAAAAATTAAAAGAAAGAAGAAAAGAGAAAAATTACTATTTTCGAAATCGAGAGAGTTTCATATTTAAAAAATTGAAAAAAGCTCCAGAGAGCCCACCAAGTAGACCGACAAGTGCAAAAAGTGGTAATTCCCAAATTCCATAGGATTTACTTTGATTCTAATGTAAAAATAATCAAAAATACCTAATCGTCAAAAATTTAAATTAACAAACATCAAATGTCCCAAAATTTGCCAACCCATTCCATGAGAGTTGACCAAATTGTCCATAGAAAAAGCTGATAAAACAATTTAACGTAAAGGTTGAAATCATTGCTGTAAACACCTAAGTAAATATTAACTCGTTTTTAATAATATATTCTTGAAAAAAGACAAACCATACGCCAAGTTAACGCCTGATTCCAAAAACTAGCACCCTCTTCCAAACTGAAAAGAACACCACCTATAAAATTTCTTGTTTAAAAAATATTGATTATAGATAAAAACCTATTGGAGAAGCAAATGCTGCCGAAACGCCGGCAGCAGCACCAGCACTAACAAAATCACGCTTCTCGTGATCGTTACGAAAATATTTGAAAAGACCAGAATCAAATGGAATGGAAATACAACGTCCTTGGGAAATTCCTGCAGCAACCACCGCTCCCGAATGGATCATTGGGCCTTCCTAAAAAAGGAAAATTTAAAGAAACGGAGAACCATAAATCTGAAAATGCAGTGAAAATCACCTTTCCAGCAGCCAAACCACCTCCAACCGAACATGATACACCAATTACTTTAGCTATTAGTGTTTTCAAACGAACAACTCCAGGAATTTGTACACCATTCAAAAAGCATTTAATTTGCGGAATTCCAGATCCTATAGCAACGGGTGAAACAAAAAGCACCAACGATGCAGCAATAGAAACTAATGCACAATTATATAATGCCCAGGTAAAAAGAATTATCCAAGTACATCCGGAATCTCCAATCCTACCATGTTCACAAATTTGTACCACTAAAATAAAATTTTTTAAATAGCTGGAGCAAAACTAAAAAATTATTCGGTTATAGGATTTCAAAAAGTCAATACCCATAGATTACAGGGGCGGAAAATGATGAAGTAAAACTTTTGAAGTAAAAAATTCAGCAAGTGATAGCATTCCTTTTTGTTTCCCTTTTTCAGACCCTTTTTTACGTTCTAAACAAAAAAGTGACTGGGGGAGGGAAACGACATAGCGCTAAATTATTCAAATACGAAAAAAAATTTAAATTTTCATACCAATAAAAAACTTACATCCATTAATAACAACATGGAATTTGAGCTTTGAATTGTAATAAACAAGAACATCAATACATGCCGCAACCAAAGCAGTAAATACACCAATTAGAAAGCAAACAACCCATCTATTAACACTTCTCCGAAATAATTTTTTCTAAAATATAAAGACATTCTTTGGACTTTTAATTAAAATAAAAACCTGATGATCCTTATCCATTTCTGCTGCTCGATAAAGCTCATTCTCAACAATCTCGTAATCGAGACTCTCATATTTCTCTGAAAGAGTATGCTCATGCCCAATAACAGAACGCCGTCTATTCCTTCTAAGGCGTCCTTCTTGTTCCCTAAGACGTTCTTGTCGTTTTCGGCGATCGTATAGATTAGATGATGAAGAAACACGTTCCAATCCTGCAGCTGGATCTTCATTTGGATCGAGGCTATTTTAAAATGCGTTGCATTATTCATTGTTTAACATTTACCTGCTGTGAGAGAGCGTTCTTGCAGGAGTACGCCAGAGAAGCGGTGTTCGATCAATTGTTGGCCGTCTCATTTAGCTAAAAATATAGGATCTTATCAATTTTGACTAGAAATATCTAACTAATGATCAAAATTTAATGATAATTTATCTCATATTGACCATTTAATAATTTTTCTTTTACTGACCCTTTTAATTTTTTCAGTTATATTTGATGTTTTGTAATATTTTTATTATTAATCAACTTTTCATTTTTATTCGATTCGGTCATTAATGGAAAATGTGGCATTTCGTTACACAACATATTTTTCTGATTTAGGGTTGTTGGTTCTTGAAAAATCTTCCCAGATCCGGAATCGAATGAAATTTTCAGTTACCCTGAACCAAAGATTGCTCGATTCCGACCGACAACCCTACATGTTCTTTTTTCCTTTAAAAGGTAACTAGAAGAATGGCTTTATTAAGTAATTATCTTCAATCTACGTGGCCAAAGGTTATTTTAGCTGGCGGTGTTGCTTTTATTGGATATGCAATCTATTTTGATCGCAAGCGACGACTCGATCCTTGTTACAAGCAGAAAATCAGACAAAGTTTGTTGTATAGTTGTAAAAAATTAATTTTTTATTCTGATTTAGATCGTAAACGCAAACAAGAAGCTCTCAATTCTAATGTTTTTAGTGCAGATTTTCCTGATCCGAAAAATCCACTTGAAAGCGAGGAATTTTTTCTCAAGTCAATTACTCTTGGTGAAGAACTTTTGCAATCAGGTTTACATTTTTGAATGAATATCGTGCTAGGCTAAAATACGGGACACACACGCAACCACTAAACACGGTCTGTGGTTGATATGGGCCATATTTTTGGTCGCTGCTTGTTCTGGTAGGGTCGTGTTTTGTCCGTATATGTCTTGTCTGAATCGTGTTTGGATTGCTTTTCTCCCCATCAATAAATATCTTTAAATTTACTAGGAAACATTGTGCAAGGAATCTTTCATCTTTCTAATGCTGTTGTTACTTGTCGACAGTCTACTGAGCTAATGACTATTTTTCGCCAATCAATTCCTGCGGAGCATTATATGTTGCTTAGCAAATCTATACCAGCAGCTAGAGAGGTTGATTCTAATATTTTCAGCTAACAATTAACTTGACATTTTTAGCGTCAAAAAGCTGCTCTGGAGCGTCAGGGTTATGGTCAATCGAGTGTTCGAATCGAGGAGGTTAAATCAGAACCTACATCAGATGGTGCGGAAAAGAAATTTTTTATGCTGGATGATGAGGACCTTGAATGATTTTTTTGCGTTGATTTTTAAGATTTTAAGTTTTGTCGTTTAATTATTTTTGAATAAATTTATAAATTATATGTTAATCATCTTATCTTGTCTATTTTCAATATTCATATCTTAAATTATACTACTTCAGCATATTTATATAGATTTCATTTGATAATACTTCAAAATAATGGCCGCTCGCAAAGGTAAACAAAAGGAAGAACAAGCTGTTGTTACACTTGGCCCACAAGTTCGCGAAGGTTATTCTTTAATTTACTTTTCTATTTTATCGATCAAGTTTAAGGTGAGAATGTCTTTGGTGTTGCGCACATCTTCGCTTCTTTTAACGATACTTTTGTGCATGTCACTGATCTTTCTGGACGCGAAACTATTGTGAAAATTACTGGTGGTATGCGTGTAAAAGCTGACAGGGATGAAGCCAGTCCATACGCAGCTATGCTTGCTGCTCAGGACGTTGCTGAACGTTGCAAACAGGTTTCTATTGATTCGAAGATGTATCCATAAAATCATTTAGGTTGGAATTACCGCTCTTCATGTCAAACTTCGAGCAACGGGTGGCACCAAGACTAAAACGCCTGGCCCTGGAGCTCAGGTTTAATAAAATTGTTTATAAAATCAACATCTCTTCTTAAGGCCGCGCTTCGTGCTCTTGCTCGTTCCGGAATGAAGATTGGACGTATTGAGGATGTTACACCAATACCGACGGATACTACACGTCGTAAGGGAGGTCGACGTGGACGTCGTTTATAAGAAGCGAACAAAAGGATTAATGTTAATGTTGTTATTTTCGTCATTGTTCTTTTATTTAATTTAAAATTCTTTGATAAATGACGGTTTGTTATTGTTCCAAATTTTGTTGAGTTTTTAAAACATTTTAGTTTTTTGATCTATACTTTCTTGTTTGCTCGTTCACTAATTAGGGATTCATCTTTTATTTTAAAACTAATTTGTAATTAGCAGAAATTTTTAAACATTTCATTTCTTTTTGAAATTTTGACTTGGACCTAACTAATTTATTCCTGATTTTTAAGGGTTATTTATAACATTAAGTACAATAAATGCATTTAACGCCACTCGCTTGTCGGCGCTGTTTGGACAGGATATTCTCCAACAATATCAATTTATTGTCTTCTAAAATGGTCACGATTGAATCTCATCATCAGATTTCGCATTACACCAGCTCATTTAAAGGTAGAATCAGGAGGATTTTGGAATTCAAAGTGCTCGGTTTCTGGAGAAAAAGAATAGCTGATAATATGGCAAATCGGTTTACTTTTTTAAAAATAATTTTAAAAAATACTAAAATTAAAGGTTTTACTCTGAACGTGTAATAACAATGGGACCTGATTTTTCCTGTGCAGAATGGCTAATGAATGCGGGAGCCACATCAATTCTTTTATCTGATGGAACGATTATAAAATCGCAAAAAGAAATGAGGTTATTTCTGAAGAATCATGGCTTTGACATAAACAATCTACAGATGGTATTTTTTACGGTTAAAGAAGACAAATTTTAAAACTATAGGTGGCCCCTGAAACCAAAATTGTCGAGGAATTTTACTCAAAAAATAAACGTCAGTCCTCAATCAACAATGATATCAAATATGATGAAAGATGGAAACATGTCTCACCTATTCACATTAAAGAGGTTCTACTACTATTTGAGGGGATTTTGAACTTTGAATTTTTCTATATTTCAGATTGACGCATCTGATGCAGTAATTACTGACAGAGGTTTCAATTATCTTCAAGAATGCAAATGCATTGAGTCCTTAAAATTAAACTTTAATGAATATTTTGGCGATGAAGGTCTTTTACAACTTTCATGTGGACGAATACCTAGAACATTGCGTAACATGGTAAATATTAATGAAAAAAGATATTTAAGGTAAAAAATTAATTTTTAAGGAAATTTGTTTTAACCCAGCGTTAACTGAACGTTCAGCTTTAATATTATCCAAGTTTCGACAACTTAAACGTCTTCATATGTATTTTCTTCCAAATGTTAGCAAACGAGAAGCGATGTTGCGACAACTGAAAATTTCACTTCCTCACTGTAAAATAACATTTCCTGAGCCTTTCTTTATTGGGATGGGTTATGAATCAGAAGAAGAGAGGGCTGCTTACAAAAGAATTGAAAAACAGAAAAAGATTAATGATCCAAAGAAAAAACGGTGGAGTGGATCGTGAATGTAATTTATTTTTCTTATTTCAAAGCTTATTATTAGAGAAAATGTTAGGATGCATAGGAATCGGATTAAATAAGAGAAGTATCTTAAAAATCGAGAGTATATCAGGCAGAACATAGAAGGGATGGAATCTATGAAACGAGAGGGGATCTAAATGAGGAGGGACTTTTAATAGCTTTCTGTTACATCTGGCTTTGGCTGTAGTAGATCTACTACAATTGAACCCCTAACTACACCCAACTTTAAACGAGGTTGAAAAAAGATTTATTTCTAATTTAAATGTGAGAAAGTCTAAAATTAGCAATAAAATAATCAAACTGAACCATTTCCTCCTCCATTACCAGACTTGAATAAACTAGTACAAGCTTCACGCAAATCGTTCCAAAACATCTCTCGTTGATCAATTAAAAGGCTTTCATCACCGGCATGATAAAACTTTGCATGTCGAACTAGAAAATTAAAATTACTCTAGAGTTACAAATTTAAAAATTAACCTGCATAGCTACGCAAATAATTCTCAAACGGTTTGTTGCAGCTAACGCACTTGTATAAGGGCAAATGTAAATGCCTTAAAATGTTCAGATTTGGATAAAATAGTGGATCCGCCCCATAAGTCAATACCCTATTGAAAAAATGATCTTTAAGGTCAAATGACCCTGAAGGTCAGTCCTTAAAATGGTTAACTTATGGGTGTAGACTTTCTGGATGTTGACTTGATCCAAAAATGGTTAGATTGAATAATATTTACTTTGTATTAACATGGTTGAGCATAATCCATTCCTGATTAACAACCATATCCTTAAAGAATAAAATAATACTTAAATAAATTTTTAACGACTTACACCGCAACCACCACACTGAATCGACTTGTGAGCTTTTACATGTTCGCTACTAGGAGAGTTGTAATTATTGGAGACTGCTGTAGTTGTACTTGTAGAACTCCCAGTCGTTGTATTAATTCCTTTTGCTAATGGCATTCTCTCTTTGGCTATTGAATGACTATGAAGAACATTATTAAAATTAATCTAACCTTTTACAACGTCATTTTTCTTCCCACGAGTAATGTCAACCAATTGGGCCAGAATTGAATTTGGAGTTTGTTCTTTCTTTTCTAAATATAAAATTTGAGTTGAAAAACCTATGTGACATAGCAAAGTTCTCCAACCTCGTATCAGGGACGTTACGAGTTATCCGAAACCCAAACTTTTCAATAACCCGATCTGAGAAAACTTTGAAGACACGACTCAATTTTTTCTCATCCCGTGACATAACTGCCCGAATGTGTTTTTGGATTCCAATTTTTGAAATTCATTTTTCAAGCTCCAAAATAATTTAATTTTTACCTTCATCAGCAGCACTAACAGATGCTTCAACCCCACCACTATTTGACTCGCCTGTTGCAGGATCCTCTTGTTCCTCTTTCATATTCAAGACAAGTTCAGGAGTTTCCAATTCCAATTTTGCATGCTTTTCACTAACCTCATCATCAATCCTTCCTTCTTCCAAAAATTGTGAAGATGGAGAATCTTCACGCCAACTAGTTGTGCTGCGACCCAAATTAAAATATTCACGTTTATGGCGATTCAATGTTGGGAAGTGACGTTCTGTATTATTTTCAATCATGTTCTCATCTCCACCTAAATATTTTTTTAAAAATTAATTTCTTCAAGTAAAACTCAAAAAATTTAACCATGACGTTGAGCATGCCGAATTGCCGCAGATTTGTTCCAAAGAAATTCCTCGCCGCAGTGCCGACATTTAAACATTGCAAGTTTTAAATGCTTCACATTTACGTGATACATGAGAGAGGTACTAAAATATAGGCAATGATTATGGTACTTGCGTTGTTTCCCTCACTGTCCATTTTTTGATGTAAATAATTGACAGTCATTTCTTCCTTGAATAATTTCACAAAATTTCCATGTTCATTCAGGCATTGTGTGAGATCTGTAACCAAAAAACATGTCTCAATGAAGGAAAAATGACCAATTGAATGATGCCACAGGTAATTTTGTGAAATTATGCAAGGAAAAGATGACTGAACATCAAGAAAAAATTGGGTGAGAAGAGAAACAACATAAGTTTACAATCATCAGACTAGTTAAAGTTATAAAATTCAAACCTTCGGCTAACGACCATACGCTGGCAAGCCTGACATTGTAATTCTGGTGGAGTTGGACGAGCCGTATTCATAGTCCAATTAGCTGACCGGCTCACATTTGCAGCATTATTAACAATAATAGAGCTAGAGGAAGAGGCTGGCTGGACTGAAACATTTTGCTTTTTAGCAGCACCAGAATTAATTGTCAATTGTTTCTGATTTAAGAGAGCGATCTGTTCTTGATTTGATTGCTGGGTCGCAACAAATTTCTCTTAAAAACTTTAATATATTAAAAAAAAGAATCTTAGTAATCACCAATTACTCTATGTCCATCATTCGTTGCAGTAGAAACATCAGGAGAATAAATTTGATCAAAGTTGGAGATAGAGGGCTGATCAACATCAGGCTTCATTTGCTCAAGCAAATTTCCAATTAGATTTGTACCAGCAATTGATTCATAACCTAAAATGATTTATCATGACTTTGATGGCTTTAAAAATTTTCATTCAAGTCGCAGAGATGTAAAATAGGGATACACCTTATCTCCTGGACCTTATAACTTATGTCCATCATTCGTCACTTATTTAAGTTCCGTTAAAATCTATGCACTTCTTTTTAAGTTATATTGCCGGGACCCAGATGAACTGCTTCGGCAAAATATTTAAAAAATCAAAGTTACCTGCATCGGTTGCAGTTCCTCCAATTCCAAAATCAGGCTGGTGCGGATGACGAATATCTCCAGGTGAACTAGAAATTAGAGGGCCTCCATGTTGTTGAAAATGTTCATTCGGTCCTCTTATTTTAGAAGATGGTGACATAAATTCAGCATCATGCATTTGTCGATTATGATAGTGAGAATTGGAAGTATTTGATGACTGTTGTGAAGTGATGGAAGAATAATCACCACCAACAATGCTTCGGCTATGAAAAAAATAATTAGAATCCAGTCCCTTCCGGTCTTGTGGGTTATCCCAAACCAGTTTTTACTGTCATATTTTGCAGATTTAATGGTCAGAGCTCTCATACAGTTTTGAAAGAGTTGCTTGGGGGAATCTTTGTTGGGTGGAATGATTTTTCCTTTTATTAAGTCATAATGAAGACGTAGGCAAAAACTGGTTTGGGATAACCCACAAGTACCGCTTCTAAAAATGTGATCCTCCCACAAAATCCCAGAAACAAGGATTGTTTCCCAAGCTAGTAAAACAACCTGGCTAACCCAACTTGTCCAGAACCACCATCAGACACACGGAGACATCGTTCTAAACATTCACGAATCTTTTGCTTCTTTTCATAAATTTCTCGACTGACTCGATAACGAATCTAAATAGTTAAGAACGTTTATAAAATAAAATTAAAAAATATACAAAATATTCCACCAGACCATGATCTTCTTCATAATGCCGTTTAATAGCAAATTCAGTCGGGAATTTCGCAAATTTGCATTTTTCACATTCAAAAGGCAAACAATTGTAATGATCAGCAGAAATATGAGCTTCGAGGTCATCAATGCCAGAAAATTCATCTGTGCATACACAACATTTGGCTGACATTTTTAACTTTTCTAAATTAAATAAAAATAATTAAAGCCTATGAGAAAAATTGAAACGCGAATTGAAATTTTTACAAAAAAATAAAATTTTCAAATGTGAAATAATTGCGTATTGGCATTGAACAGGGTAGGGGACGATTCAGTATCGCCGATTCAGTATCGCCAATTCAGTATCGCCGATTCAGTATTGGCCGATTCAGTATTTGGCTTTTTTGGCCATAACTTTTTGCTCGATCAATATTGTGGGAATTATTATATATGATTTGATAGGCCTCGGGGTGCTGCATCTTTTTCATAATTGGACTGACCTGATCTCATCACTCTACAAAAAGTTATCACTGATAAACGACGTCACAGGCATAAAGAATCGGTTTTCACGCTGTAACTTTTTTTGTAAACATCAGATCAGATCGGGCCAATTATGAAAAAGATGTGGAATCACGAGACCTTTCGAATGATATGAGAATTATTCGAATCGGTCGAATATCAGGAAAGTTATGGCCATATACTGAATCGGCGGATACTGAATCGGCGATACTGAATCGGCTATACTGAATCGGCGATACTGAATCGTCCTTAACCGCATTGAACACAGGGAGGACGATTCAGTGCCACACTTTTATGGTTGAACGATTGAGTCCCCATTGTATAAACCTCAATCGAGTCGCCATGGAGGGATATAAAGGGATTAGAATTGATTAAGAAGTATTGAAGATCAGAATGAATAGCAAGGCAGTTCAGTTGAGAGATACGAACGGATTTCTGAGCGGATTCGTCCGAACTGCTCCGTGATTTATTGTGGGGGACGTTTCATAACAGACGCTTCAGAATGGCCGTTTTTGAATAAAAATTTAAACTACATGTGCATGAATTGAATAAATGGCTAGAAATTTAGGAAGCTGAAATCACAATTATTGGATTTCTAAGTCAAAAATTTTAGAAAAAATCTAAGGAGATATTTTATTTTTAGTCATAGTAATATTTGTATTAGTAAAGAAAATAGACGCTTATGCTACTATACATTTAGTTATTTTCAACGGTACTAGATCGATACAACCGCTAGAGAATAGAGAATAAATAGAGCTATGGATAGACTAGAGAATTTTCTTTTACGAGAGACACCATGTTAGAATATTACCATTATTTATAACACAGAAACTTCACTATATTCCTTTATTTCTCTATTTTATATGCCCCAACCATACCAGAAACATCCCCCCATTATTCATTTTTATTATTCTACATATTTTTTATTTTTTACTAAAAGATGTAAAAATTGGTCGCTAATAATTGTATAGTATTTTTCTATTTTTTACTCGAATAACGGGTAAAAAGAATTTTCTTTAATATGCCTTTTGGAAAAATTTTACTTAAAAAATATAAGAAAATTATAGATACCTTTTAAAAATCCTAAATTTCAAATTTATTCACAATAAATTTAATAAAAGTCAAAAGGCAACAATTTTAAGTTTTTAATGCAAAACCTCAAAGTTTTATTGGCAAAGCAAAACGTTTCCTCATGTACTTTTAAACAACACCTTCACGTGTTACGATGAATGGTTCGGCCACTGGCAGTTCTAGAATAATATTCATAAAAATTAAAATTCCCCTTTCATAAATTGGCCTTTTCGGACAGCCCAAAGATTCCAAAAGACTGATGGTAATTCCCAAAATAAAAACCCAAAAATTCAAAAAAAAACCTCCACAATCCACGATAACAACGTCCAACTTTGGGCGGTCCCCACCACCAGTTTCGCCATCTTCAATCTCATGAACAATATTCATTCCCTCCAAAATCTTTCCAAAAACAACGTGTCTGAATATTTAAAGATTTTTAAATTAGGATTTTGTTAACAAACCTCCCATCAAGCCATGGTGTATGTACAGTAGTAATGAAGAATTGTGACCCCTAAGATTAAGGTTTATTCATAATTGTATTTGAAAATAATGTAAATTTACGTTAGTGTCTTGACCCGCATTTGCCATACTCAACCTTTTAAGATAAAATTTTAAAAATTTTATAACACAAAAATCCGGTACTAATTTAGTTTCCCCCCCCCCCAGTCAGTTTTTTCGAAAAATATGTAAAAATGGTCAGTCTGAACAACAATTGTAGAACCCATCGAGCTGAGTCGAATGACACCAAAATCAACAAAATCCGACTTGATTTGACCGAAATACAGACCCCTAAACCACAGGGGCACAAAATCATAAAGACGAAAATCTATACAAATGATAGCTCATTCGAAAGAGCTCGTCGAGTTGAGTCGAATGAGACCAAAATCAACGAAATCCGACTTGATTTGTCAAAGTTATGACATAAATCGTTGACTCCAGTAAGTCTAAATAATGTCATAACTTTGTCAAATCAAGTCCTATTTCGTTGATTTTGGTCTCATTCGACTCAGCTCGACGAGTGCTTTCGAATGAGCTATCATTTGGGTAAACTTTTTTTATTTCGAAAAATCACCCCCATTGTTGTTCAATTTTCAGGGGTCTGTATTTCGGTCAAATAAAGTCTGATTTTGTTGATTTTGGTGTCATTCGACTCAGCTCGATGGGTTCTACAATTGTTGTTCAGACTGACCATTTTTACATATTTTTCGAAAAAACTGACTGGGGGGGGGGGGGAAACTAAATTAGTACCCAAAAATCCTAACCATCCAGGTCCATAATGGTGTAATTCAAAGTTTTCATCAGCGAACCGTTCGCCATAAATTGATTTTCCTCCTGTGCCGTCTCCTCGAGTGAAGTCACCACCTTTAAATTTTTATAAAAAATTTAAAAAGTTAATAGAACCTTGAATCATAAAGTTTCTGATAACACGATGAAATTTTGATCCTTTGTAGCCAAAACCCATGGATCCTTTAGAGAGTTCCAAAAAATTCTTTGCAGTCTTTGGTACAATCTCTCCAAAAAGCCCAATGACAACTCGACCTTTGCTTACACCTCCAACAGAAATATCAAAATATACTGAAAATTTAATTTTATTACTTGGCTTTAAAAGTATTAAAAATATACCTTTTTGTGTAACTCTCAAGTCCTTTTCCTTCTCGGCAAAAATTGTCGCCTAAAGAGAAAAGATTATTAATTCTGACCATAATCATGGGATCAACCCAGAAAGTCAGAACCTTTCACGCAACTTCAGATAAGAAGGCAAAAGGGAGCTTAGTCTCCTTTATCCGCCCAAACATTAGGATTTGACCTTCTGGTTTTGATCTTCTGGGGTAAAATACCTACCAAATAAGCAAAAAGAACAAAAGCCAATTTCAACAGAATAACCATTAGACTAAAAGAAAAAATTTTTATATTAAATTTAATATTTTTGGTATAAATTAATCAAAACATACATAAAAATTGCTAAAGCTTTGATTATCTGTTTCACCCATTTTTGTTTCATTTTTTTAAATTTTTAAATTTTTTTAGAAATTTTTTCAGTTATTAATTAATTTTTCGGTAAATTTGAATAAATTGGATCCATATAAGGGTAAAATTAATCTCGTGGAATGTAAATAGAGGAATAAATTTTTTTGTACACTTCATTTTAAAAATGTTACTAATAGACAATTTGCTTTTCTTTTTCTCTGGCCACTAGAAGCTAACTATATTTTGTCAATACTATATTTTGCCAATAAGTGTAAAAATTCACTTTTTGTCAATAAGTTTGTTGACAAAATGTGGGGTTTAAGCTTTATTGGCAAAATATGTTAAAGCAAATATAGATGGATAAAACATACATTTTTATAATTTAATAACAAAATGCCAAAAATTAGCCAAAATTAATAAATCAATACAGTATTATTTGAAGTACTAAACCTTGTTTTATTTCTAAAAAATCAAAAAAAGGAAATTAGTTTAAAAAAGAGGATTTTTTCAGCTTTTGTTTATTTGAATTGATGTAAACTATAAAAAGTGCATTAATAAACTTTTAAATTCGTCAAATAAACATTGTAAAATAGACAGCACTTTCTTCAGGATCTAAAAGTTTCCTTCCCTCCTAGAAAATTTCCTAATTTTTTGCACTATTGTTAGAGCAGGGTCGATAACCTATTGTCAATTTTTGGCTTTTTTTGGCCCTGACCCTCAAATAAAGGGCCCTGACCCTTATGGTCAGCTTCTTAAGCTTTTAGTGCTCTGCATAAAATATTTATTGAAATATTATTCTTTCATATAATAATGAATATTATCTAATGTGTCTATTAGCATGCACAAACAAATTTAAAGAAATTGAAATAAAACTGGTATAATATATATTTTCTATGAACCGCCGCTGGTGCTGCCTGATACAAACCAATGGTTGAAAAAAAATGAAAAGAAGGAAAAGAAGTTTGCTGGTTAGAGGAATAGAATGAACGATGTGATATTGAAAAGTGGGGGTAGTGCTAATGAGCACACTTAAACTAGATTGAAAAAATGCAACAATAGAAATGCGGACAGAAAAATTTTGCAGACTAAAATCTCCAAAGGGTATTTATAGCGAAACATAATATTTTTCCGCAAAAATATATTTAACTTCTCAACCAGTCTTGGCTGCTCTTAGCCTCTTTACCTTGCAATGGTCACACTTTCGGTGAAGAAATAAGCGAGAAATTATTTTGTAAGTAGAATTTATTATGCGTGCGCGAAGGGCCAAGGTCAACACAAATTTACTATTTCACTAGGGGCTCAATCAAAACTCCAAAAAAAAGATTCGAATTTATTCATAAAAAATAAATATGAAATTCTTAGTCAGTTAAAAAATATCAATTTTTACTTTTTAAAATTTTGTCCGCTTCCACAATAACGCTTAACACCGTTTCCAAAACTTCAATAAACATACGACCTCCAAATCCGTGAGTCAACTTAAAAAATTTTCTTTTTTGAACAAAAATTAGACAAAAATAAAACTAACCAAAGTATAATTCGATAATTCTTGCTGCAACTTTTCATCCAAGTGTGGAGTTCGTGGATCAAACTTCAGAAAAGAATCAGCAAGCGGCGTACGGTCAGCACGGTGGAGGTCGAGAATGCGTTGAAGTAATGCACTAAATTATAAAAAATACTAAAATATTTGAGTTATCATACCTAGCATAAAAAAGTCCCATACGACGATACATGGAAGCATCCTGTGAGTTGTGGACTTCTACAATAAAAATAAGTGTAAAAATTTGAAGAATCTTCGGATCGGGTTTCGTTTAACCCATGATATCCCTGTCTTGTCACTTATTAATTTAATAAAATACCTATGTCACCAAGAACATATTTAGCCACTTCCTTCAACGGATAATGCTTTGAATTAACCAAGTTAAAGTCACTAGCAATCTAAAAATATCTCTATAACCACATATTTTTAAATAAATTAAACCTGCGCCACTTCTTCCTCAACAAGACTTGAAAAACAAGTTAGTTGAACCTGTCGGCGTCTGCCTTAAAACTTTAGAATGAAATATTTTTTCAATAATTGAGATTACCCGAGGTCAATTCAACACCATAACTCTAAAAAATATTTAAAATTAAAAAAATATTTAAAAATTTTAAGGTAAAACTTTGGTTTATCACCCTCTTTTTTTCTACCATTTTGAGCCCTTTTTTGCTTAATATACTAAATAATTTATATATCATTCGAAAGAGCTCTTCGAACAGGGTCAAATGATACCAACATCGGCTAGATTTGATGATACTGGAGTTATGGAGTTCAAAAAATCTTTGTGTAAGAGACTTCCGTTCTAAGAGCTCTTTCGAAATGTTACATATTTGCCCAAGAGAAAAAATAAAAGACAAAAAATGGGAAAACCAAAGTATTACCAGCTTTTAAAATCATACCAAAAGTTGTTCACGAAGAATTTTCCCCCCATCCTTGTTCTTAGCCTTTCGTAAAATTCCACCAAGCACAGAAGCATTTAAGCATTCAGGCGGAGACAAACGACGTTGAACTTCAGCGATTGTAACTCGATATTTCTTCAAATTAGAAAGAAGAGTCAATCGACCTGGAACAGTGCAATAAGTCTCATAGCTCTTAATTGGATGTAACGGTGTTGGATTTATAATTGGAGACAATAAAGTGTTGTTGTTTGGCAAAGCATTTTCTTTATTGTCATCCATTTCATAGTCATCGAAAGAAGCTTCTACCTGCAAAATAAAAATAAATGATCATTGATCACATCCATGAAGCTTTTTGATTTTTTTGGTATCATTTAATAGAGAATTTCCACATGGGGATATGTGACCTATGTATTTGTGATTTTAATAATTGATTTAACAAATCGAATTTAAATATTAAAAGTTCCCACCTTTTCTGTGCTAGTACTCATATCAGTTACACCACTATCTTCACTGTGTGAGTTACTAGTCAAATCCATTGTAGACATACTACTAATATTCATTTATAAAAAATGCTTGCTAAAATGTAAAAAAATAGATTTAATGATTTGTATGATTAAAAAATAGTTGTCAAGCTTGTGAAGAAAAAAAAAAGAAAACGTGATTGATAAAGAAATTCTTGTTTAAAAAACGAATTTAAGATAAATAATTTAAAGACTTCTTTAAACATTTAGCCAGGGAATCGAATTTTTTAGAAATAAAATTTTTCACGTAAAAAATAAAAAAACTACACGTTAAAAAATTCTAAAATATCTATTAATGAATGGAGAGGTAATGAAGGGAGGGAAGGAATGCCATGCCGGCAACCCTTGCTTTTATTCTCCCTCCTCAAACTTTCTTTGTTGACGACGCCTTTTTGATCAAAATGTCAATTTCATCAAAAAAGGTTCTTTGGATAATGTAGTAACTTCCCCTCATTCCAAATTTTTCAAAAAATTGACCTTTCTTCCCATCATTGTAAGTGATTATGAAACTGTGCTTGGGGAATGTAAGATTAGCGCTGGCATTTTTCTTCTTTACGGCACAAAAAATCAGGTGGAAAAATGGCTGAAGGCTATTCAATAAGAAGCAAAATTTTGAATTACTGTTCGAAAAATGTTCAGAGAACTGGGGTGGACCCCTTTCAATGTCTTAAGTTTTTAGGTGAAAAATCTAAAAAATTAATGCTTAAAAATGCAACAAAAAATGTCCACAGAAAAAATAAATTTTAATGAAAAAATATATAAATGTATGCATTTGGTTAAGAAGAAACCCTTGTTAGTAGCGCAATCTCATTAACATGATATTTCAGGATATTCCAAAGTTACTTCGCTTTAAAGTTTGAATCTGTATCAGGCTTAAGTATCCCTACTAACAAGACAAGAAAAGGAAAAATTAAAAACAATATAAAAATATGTATAAAGGTCAAGATTAATATTTCAAAATAGGGTTGAAACCGAACCCTAAAAACGTCAAAGATATCATTGTTAGTATAAACATTGTTATACTTCCCAATGAATTCTTCATTCTGTTTCCCAGTGCTGAATTGCAACCATCACCTTAACAAAGAATTAAAGTGAAATCTTTAAATGGTTTTGTCAAACCGTAACAGCAGCAGAACGTCTGTGTAACAGGATAAGTCGAAGTATTTTGACATACTGAGTTCGGCGTCATTGTCATCTATACATAAATATTTTAGAAGATAATTCCAGGGATATATTCCATGAAGCGACATTGACTTTAAATGTCCTTTAGTGGAACAATTGGAATGCTAAACAATTGCCAAATGCTTGGCATTCCATTGAAGTCAATGTCGCTTAGTAATATTTAAATTTAGATAAAGCATACAGTTCCAGCAATTGTACAATTAACAGACTGGCAAGAGCGCGTTACTGTTCCCTTAAAATGAGTTGTATTAAAAATTATTTTCGAGTGTTTTCTTCGTTACCTGGCTATAATCGACCACCTTAATGCACGAAAATGACGTATATCCGCAATCAGTAGGGGAGCCACTAATCTTTAATTTCAAGGAAAACTTTATTTTACGTTAAAAGACAAAAAACTAACAGCCAATTGATACCCTTGTGTTCCCTGAAAATGAGTTTAAGCTTTAAAAATTTTTAATCAAAATGTGTTTACTTGATAACATTTTAGAGCTGAACTGAAACCAATCTGTCCAGCTAGAAGAATACCGATAAAGATGATTGTAGCTAATGAAAATGATTGGGTGCCGCTGAACAGGAAAGGTAAACGAATAGAACAGCATTTATGCAATAATAGTGGCATTTTTTAAAGTTTTGGTTTAAAGGAGGATGAGGTCAAAGATGATAGTAAAAATTTTTGGAAAGCTAAAATTTAAAACAAGTGATTTTATTGGCTAAAGAAGTCTAAATCCGCCTAAATCCACCGATATCCCCCTTAATACCCAGAAATCCGTCCTAACCGGCACAAGTCCTTTATCTCCTTTTGGATTTGACCTTCTAGGTTATTTGACTAATAGGGGATTGAACTTCTAGCTTGATCCCAAGAAAAAACCAAGACAATACGAAAATTAATAATTGACTGGTATAAGAAGTATAATGAATAAGAATTGTTTATTTTAACATTAAAATGAGTGTCAATTATTTCTTTATGTTAAAGCCAAAACTGTGTATTATATAAGCCTCATGGCAACGGCAGAACTTTCTGCCTGGTCAGTAAAATAAGGTGAGAAAATAAGGTTTTGATTATTATTAAATAAAGCTAAGCAACTATCTCTCATATTAAAAAAAATTGCCAATTAGTATGGCTAACAAGAAGCTAAGAAGTTATATTGTAGTTGACAATAAAATATTTATGAATGAGAGAGAGAACCCAGTTAAAAATGCGAAAAGCAACACTAAAAAATGTAATAAATATTGAAATTTAACAATAAGTATGAAGAAGCCTAACTAATCTCGCACAAAGAATGTAGGAGATGTTTTCTATGGTTTACTTATAAAGATGTTATGTACGTAATAAAGAAGCCAAATAGATTAAAATTGAAGCTTATAACCTTAACATGATAAACGGGAGCCAGACATCCCGGGACAAGTAAATATCTGGATATTTGAACTACTGCCTTATGGAAACTACTGCCTTATGGAAACCTACTGCCTTGTGGACCTAGGCCACTGGGTCTTGGATAGAACAATGTCTGAAGAAAAGTTTTTAGATTCTAGAGGTAAACATGAAAGAGTAAACATGGACTGGTATGTCCGTCCCAATGTCTCCCTATGAAATCGCAATCCCGATGTGTCTCCCTATAAAATAAACCTCGAGATAATTATCATTTAAGGCTGGTTAATTTCAAAAAAATTTCTAAAGTAAAAAGAACTAATGAATGGATGCACGCAATTAAATTAGTGCCAATTTAAAATAACAATAAGCATGCCAAGTGTATAATTAGTGCTATGGAAACGCTCCAATTTGAGAGGAAAAAAGTTAAGAAAAACAGGTGCTTAAAATGTAAACAAAATATACATAAACGATTAAGAAAAAAGGTTGTTTTATCTGTTATACAAACAAAGCATTTTTTCTTTGCTTAAATTGTAAAAGCTCTTGAGTTTACTTAAAGGTACAGGTGTAAAGAACGGGTTAAATTGTCGCTTTTTTAGTTTAAAAAGAAGAAAAATGAGGAATTTGCTTAAACTTTCTGAAATTTAATGAAGATATGCCGTTTATTTACAAACAAATCACACAATTAACAACCACACACATACATATTTAGGTTATTGGGAATATTTACATTGGGACACAAAACTTGTTTACGAGATACACAATTATATTCTCTTTATATATTTTATATACTTACTGTTCTTCATCCTAGAATTTCCTCTCATCTTTCCTTTATCTGCGCCGTGATGAACGGCTTGAACTGGAACGGCCAGACGAACGGCGAAGGCTTGTATCAGAACGAGATGAGCGGCGGCTAGAGCGGCGACTTGAGCGGCTAGAACGATCCGAAGAGCGCCGAGAAGAACCGGAGGTGCGTCGAGAGCTGCGGCTTCGCGAAGAGCGGCCAGATGAACTACTCGAACTGCTAGACGATGATGTTGAAGAGCTTTCACTGCTAGCTGAAATGAGAAAAATTGAAAAGGTAATCCCATCAAGTTAAGAACGTACACGAAGATGACGACTTCTTGCTCGATTTCTTACTCGACCTTTTGCTTTTCTTAGATACTTCGCGAAGAGAACGAGCCGTTGACGCAGCCACTGCCCGAATAAGAGCTTTATCCCTTTGCGACAGGCCATCTCCACGTGCCGTTTTTGCCGCCCTCCTCTCAGAGTCCTTGAGCCGTGCAGTTTTTGTGATGATGATTCTTTCAAGGGTCGCAGGTTCGCTTGGTTCAGCCAAACTGGAGCGTCTATCACTGGGACTAGGCACCGCCTGGCGTAGTGAGAGGTTAACAACACGCGGTTCTGGACGTTGATGGACATTGATTACAACAGATTTTAGAGTTGGCTCAGCTTTCTTAAAAATTAAAAATAGAAGCGAGTTCAAATACAAAAAGAACCCACCGCCGTTTGCTTCGGCTTACTCTTGTACCGGCAGATGAGGAAGGTGTTGATGAAGAGAATCAACGATCTAAAAATTTATTTTTTAAAATGAAAAAATGGCAAACGAACATAATCAGATAGATCATTACACCAAAAAACATCCTCTCCCACTGTTTAGGAGTTTGCGACGTCGCATCTTCAAGAATCGACTCCAGATCCGCACCGCTGAAAATAAAAAGAGAAGGTTAAAAATTTAAAAGGTCAAATAAAAAACCTAGCATAGCTGACGATGTTAAGAAGCATGAAGAACAACAGCGACGAACAGCGAAGAGAAGGCATTGTAGTATCAATATATACTTATTGCAAACTTGCGTAGATTTGGAAGATTGATTGTGGTGATGATTAAGATTAAACGAAGGCTTTTATAGTTAAAAAAATTATGATAATCCTAATTAGGTATGCTTCTTGCAAAGATACTCAACCAGATAATTTTAAAAATTTGTAGAAAAAATTTTAAAATGTTAGGGTTTGAAATACAAAGGAAATACGAAATTTTGAAAAATAATAAAATATTAAAATCAAAAATTAATAATCAGTCCCATTCTTGATCATACTTCTTCATCTTTCTGAGGTATTGTTGTCTTCTTTTCAAGACATTCTTCTTCATCATCGCCCTCTCTCCTCTTTGCAAGAACTTCATCTTCAGCTGCTCCTTTTATTTTTGTTTGTTTCTTTTGATATTTTGTTGGCCTAAATATTTTTATTGGTCGAATAACATCTCGAAAACTAGGCAATTCATCATCCAAAGATTTTAGTTCACGTCGGGTAAATAATCGTTGAAGAAGGAACATTCGCAATAGAACAGTGAGGATTAACTAAAATTTAAAAAAATCACATTAAAATACAGAAGAATAGGATTGTTGGTTCGGAACCGAATCGAGAAGCAAGTTTATTCGGGCCGGTTCTCCGGAGTTCCAAAAATTTCCAGTTAGGTTCTGGATATCCGAAGATTTTCCAAGAACCGTCAACCCTACTGAAAAATATTTAAATTGTTTCTTACCATCATCGGGAACATCATTGACAACATACTGGACGAATACTTCATTGCTAGCAGTGAACCAATGCTAAGAAGCTGGATGCTAAAAAACAACCATTTAAAAACAAAAAATTTCTTTACCAAGTAAAATTATGTACACGTTTTATTGGCACACTTCTTAACCAAATATAATCAGGTTGATATTTGACAGGCATAAATAACAATGCCAGTCGTTGAACAAATTGTTGACCAAGTAGGGAAACAACACCCATGTAGAAAAAAATGCCAGTTAAAACAGGGACAGGAACGTTCTAATGTAAATGTTAGGGGAATGAGTGAAAATAAATTTAAAAAGCTTACCTTAACTAGAGGTGTGAGAAAAACAGAGCACCCAATAAGAGCATGCGCAAAAACAGCAGTTAACCTTTGCTCTCTTTAAATGTGAAAAGACAAAACTTTAATAAAAAGATGAACAAACTTTACTCCCAAAAATTTTTGAGGTTCGCCAGGTACAATACAATCAACATATTGCTTTAGAGACTAAAATAAAAAATAGAAAGTTAAGTATAAATTTGAAAAAAAACATGCCTCAACATGCATAACTGAGAGAACAGTAGCAGCAACATAAAAGGGAAGACCAAGAAATGAACAGATTAACACAAGAAAGGCAACAATTAAAAGATCTAGATGATAGCCACAACCCTTCTTAAAACAATAGGAAAATATTTTCTGATAATGAAAAAATAACCCTAAGTTTATTGTCTCTCCTATTTACAATTACGGCAGTAATTTGTTGATCCATAACAAGCAAAATTGTATAAAACAAGGCTGGGAAGGCAGCAATCTATTTAAAAAATTAAAATTTTAAGTTGCTTAAATCTATAAAATTAAACCAATGCCACAGTATAATCTTCAATATTGGTTGCATCAACAAGCCATGTTCGATCCATTGTTGGACGAATACTTGCAGGCATCTTCAAACTAGGGACCTCTAATCCAATAAGGTAAGTTGTAAGTGTTAATGAAACAATAGCAATTAGAACAGAAAAGTCGGAAATGAGATTTCGAACCTTGAATGATTTTATGAAATTTAAAGAAAACCTTTTTAATCTACGAACTCTAAAAGAGAAGTAGCGGGAATGTCGAAAAACATTAAGTGAGTAGGCGATCAAAAACGTCCCACAAGTTAGTATTATTGAGAACCTAAAGTTTAAATTAAAAAATTACTTTTAAAGTCAAAATACATATAAACATCAGGCTTGAAGTAGCATTGTAAACCTTGAGGCTCACCTCCTTCAAAATATTTTCATATTTTTATTTTTTAAAGTTTACCTAGCTCCACACATCGGCTAACGCCAACACTAAGATTCTTGAAAAGAGTTGAGTTCCACTAAAATAAAAATGATAGAATGGAAAGAAAAATAGCCAAAATTTTTCAAAATTCGAGAATTTTTAAAAATTTAAAATTATAAAAAATTAAACCTCTTCAGTTTGTATAATGCAATGACATGCAGAATGGAGTACTTCTTGTGGATGGCGAGTTATTGGTGCCTCGTAACTTATTTCAAAAAGTTTTTCAAATGCCTGAATGATGAAGACTATGGAGATGAGTGTCGCAAATGCCTCTTCAGTAAAGCGGGTGATAAGAGAGACCAAAAAAGAAATTTTTATTGCTTTAATAAAACAAAATAAATACCAACGCAGAAGCATCAGTTGCTACAAGCAAAAGAAGGTAGAATGTCTAATATTTGAGAGAATTGTAAAAAAGTCTATTCTTCTATAATCCTTTAACCAACCATCCAAACACCAACATACAGCCGAAAGGGCAAAAATTCCCAATGTTTTGCTCTGAAATAGACAATAAATCTTTAATAAAATTTAAATTATACGTGCAGAAGTCGTAGAGAATCCTTTCAAAAATAAGTGTTGGCCCCGTTGCTGAGAGAATATTAAGTGGTTGACCAGAAAACATACCAAAAACAACCCCTGATAGAGCACCACAAATGATGTTTTCGATTGAAGCCATTTGATGATGCAAAGAACGTTCCATAACTGCACCAAATGTGATGATATTTGAGAGATTTGCTAGGAAAAGAACCAATGTACAAGCCAATGACTGAGATAAACGACCGCGAAAAAAGTCCAAGAAATCGGATGGGAACCAAGGAAGTTTTTGTCTGTGGGGGATTAATAAAATTAGATAAAGAAATTGAAAACTAGAACCTTATATCTTGCACTAATCCTCCAAATAATTGTCCTGTCCTCGTTGGTTGGCCTGCTTCTAGACCTGTATGTTGACCAGCCATAGAAATGCGTTTATTTGAATCAAATTCTTCTGAATAGAATGCTTGCGAACAAAGACGATCATCGTGAGAAAAATTTGCATAGAGCATTCCTACATGACGAACTGCCTAGAATGAATTTTTAAATAATTAACAGAAAAAATTAAAATTTGTTTTCCCTTACAGATTCATCAGCACCTTCATCACGCGTCCATCTGGCCTCTGTTGAACACTTTGCCGGTGGAATAACAACAATTTGTGAGAGAAATTCATCTATCGCATCCACAAGAGTATTTCTCTCCTCACAGTGCAATGCTACTTTTTGGAAAACCTTATGAATTAATTTTTGTAAAAGGATTTTTTAAATATAAACCTCATCAGAAAGAAGCGCTCCTATTGCTCGTCCAATTCGAAATGTTTCACCAGGATAGTTATCCATAGAGTTTAGTAGGACAAAGAGGAAACGCACTGGAACAGGATGATCAGGGACTTCTGGATAAAGCATCTAAAAATATAAAAATGTTTTCAATGAAAGAGGAAATGTTACCGTTGGATATTTAAGGCGAATGAAGGCACTCAGAGGTCTTTCTAAGGCATTAACATTAGCGATCTGTTAAAAAATCGGTTAGAAATTTGCTAAAATTTGTCATAACTCACTAAAATAGCCGCAGACTCCGTATTCGGCGCAAGCTTTTTTAACAAACGTTCATCGGCCTTTGATAATTTTAATTTAATAATAAACAATTATAAATTTACGCTTCGAATTCGCCCAGTTTCCTCAGCACAAGAATTACTACTATACGAAGAATTTGAAAGATGGCCTGAATGGTTGGAGTCATTGAAACTAGCTCTTCTAAGTCTGCCTAATTAAAATCAAAAAAAGAATAATTTAGTAAAATAAAAGAAGTCAATACCATCCCCATCATATACTCTCCGCATTTTCCCTCCAACCAAATGCAATTTTGGTGCAAATAAAATTTCTTTAACCAAATTTTGTAGAGCCTCATCAGAACCAAGTTGGCCGTGAATAACCCATTGTTCAATGAGCTGGTCACAAACGCGAACAAATGTGTTTGCACTTGAATCTAGGAGAACAAGGCCACGACGTAAACAATTTTTTACCTTTAAATTGAGAATTTTTAAATTTTTGAGAAATGGTACCTGCATAATAGCAGCAATACCGAGAAGCGTAATATAAGGACGTGAAAAGCGCGTTCCTCCACCTTCAATGCATTGCTCATATTTTATCCATCTTTAATTTCGGAAAAATTTTATTGTTAGACAAGAAATATTTAGTTTTACCTTGTAGTCTGTTGCCAAAATAAACTTTGTTGTACCAATTGAAGATTTGAAGCCATTACTCCATCCCCAATTTCTGCTGCTGCTTCTTGTTCAGCAAATGCTGTTGTCAAGTAAAGCATTTCACAAAAAAGTGTTTGTCGTTGTTGTCCAGAAACTGGCGATAATGTTGAGCCATCCCCTCCAACAACTCTTTCCAATAAACGACGAACATTGTCGATTGGACATTAAATAAAAAGATTATTGAGGGAATGAATATAAAAAAATTTTTACTATCAGATGAACTGCTAAGGTGAAGGCTTTGAGGTAAATAAAGAGCATCGGCCAATAAATTATCTGAAAAAATTCGGTTATTGTGCAGTTTACGTCCCATATGCCCCGCCCCTTTTATTATTGTTCTTCCTTTTTTCACTCATATTTTTCTTATAAGGATGTAAAAAGGGCTGAAATCAACAAAAATTAAAGTATTGACCCAAATGTCACTTTCAAAAAAGAGAAGGGAAGGAGATGGGACGTAAACTGCACAAGTCATAAAATTCTTAAGGATATTTTAGAAAATTAATTTTTAAATCCTTACGTTCATCAGGCTGTCCACTAGATGATCGAAATAGACTGGCCTTACGTCGTCTAGTTAAAGCCTTTTTGCTCTCCAAACATTCAGGGCCAAGGCGGTTGGCAGCAGAGGAGGTAGACAACATTCCTCAAGAGTAAAAGAGAAGAGAGTAAATGTTGGAATTTTTTGTTGTTTTTGAAGATTTAATTTTGAAGCATCTTATTGAATAATTAATTTTCCTGCTTAAAAATATGAATTTTTAAAATGCGCGAGGGGAAAAAAATAAATCAAGAAGGAAAATCTTAAATATTAAAGTACATAGGATTAAAGGCGTATTATGGAAGATTGAAAATGACGAGGATTTTTAAAAGAAATGGATTGGTTAAACTAATGGATTAAGACAATTTATAGAGACATTAATGAGAATTTCTAGTCTGAAAAACATTCGAAAATAAAATGAGAGAAAATTATCAAACATGAAAAAAATATTTGAGGGTAAAAATAAACTTTTTTTACAAAAAACCACTTAAAAATTGTCTATACAATTTCAAAAGAATTAAATTATCAAAATACAAAAGAATAATTTATTTACTACTCGGGACTTTTTTTTAAAAATTGTTAGAACATGCGCATGGATGATTATCAAAACATTGTTAAAATTAAAATTACTCAATAATTCTTTTCATCAAGTAATATATTTTTCACGCTGCTCTCGACGCAATCACTTTAAATTGGAGAGGGGGACATCAACAAACAACCCAACATAACAAAAATTTTCTCGTTCTCCCCCATTTTAATTTATTCTTTCTACCCAAAATTGGTAATAATAACTTTTTTCTCAATTTTCTTTTTATCAATACAAAATTTGTATTAGTCGCGCGCATGTCCAATTATGTATGATTTTTTGAAAAAAATAAATAAAATTGCAAAAAATTCGGGATTTAAAAAATATTAGGAAGAGGCATTCAACAATTAATATTTACTTTATAATGTGACAATAAATTACTCAATTCCTTGGTTGTGAATATAATCAATACAGAGAGACATTGCTTATCAATTTTAATCAATTTAACATTCACTTAAAGATAATTAAACAGCTTTTTTGACTGAAATGCAGCAGCGGTTGTCTCGAAGAAAATTAAAAGAAAGGAGAGACTCCAATTGTCATTTAATCTAAGACTCTAATCTACTACCTTAGAATTCTCAGACTCTAATCTCATACTACATTAGAGTATGGACGGGACAGGATCCCGAACGAAATTTTGCAGGATCCTGTTTCGAAATCCCATGTTTCAAGCGACTAACGGGATTATCTGGATTAATCCCGCGGGATCCTGTTCCGTACAAAATTTTGAAAAAAAATCCCTTTGCGGGATCCCGCGAATGCAATTTTTCCACTAGACTCTAATCTACATTTTTTTACCATTTTATTTTGCACTTTACAAATTGAAAAATTTCCATTATAACATTCAATTGTTATTTTAAAATTTAAAATTCTTAATTTTTTCTTATGTTAGCATTTAACAAAAAAATTTACATTCTTACAACTTTTAAATTTATTTTTTTATTTTTTACAAAAGATTGAACAATTTCTTAGTTTAAAAACTTGTGATCAACAAAAAATTCTTTGTATTTGACTCAGCAATTACTAATTTATTTAACGGTGAATTTGACTTTTTAAACAGTGTGATTTAAAGGTTTGGTTTTTTAGTTGCATTTATTTAAAAAAAATTTTATTTAAAGAATAGATTCTATAATACAACAAAAATGTCAGAAACAAAACAAGAATGTTGTGCTTGTGGACCTGGTTATAAATCGCCTTTAGACGCCTTCAAAAATGCTCCTCGTGAGAAGATTATTTTTGTGACCTGTCCTAATGTTGACCAAGCTAAACCTGATATGTTGGCGACTGTAGATGTTGATCCAAAGAGTGAGGACTATTGCAAGGTTGGTTATATAAATTACACTATTTTTTATGATATATTGGCAATCTCCTGCTTTATCGGTCCCTAGAAATGATCTTTCGTTATTTTTGGCGTTGCCAGTAGGTAATCGAATGTGCAGGGTCTGAATATGAGTTCAAATTTCTTTTTTGAATTCCGGATTCTAGTCCCATATCTAATAGTAAGTCGAACCCTGGATTCGAGTTTGTCCTCGGGTCGAATCCAGAATAATTAAAAGACTACTAATAGGTTCTTTTAGATAATTGGCAAAATAGAGGTTCCAAATGCTTCAGATGAGGTTCACCACACTGGTTGGAATATTTGTTCTTCGTGCCATGAGGATGCTGGACGTAAACGTTCGCATTTAATTTTGCCGTGCTTAAACTCTTCGCGTATTTATATAATTGACGTTACAAAGGATCCGAAGAAGCCTGAACTTACCAAGGTTGAATAATAATTAAGTGATCGGATTACGTTTTAAGTTTTCAGACAATTGAGCCAAAACAACTCTTTGATTTGGGGGTTGGTTTCCCTCATACTACACATTGCCTTGCTGATGGAACTATTATGATTAGCACATTGGGTGATGAGAAGGATTCCCCAAAAGGTTTTATTTTAACTTTCATGATGGGAAATTACGATATTTTTCATGCAACTCAGTGCCTGCGGACGATTTATTTTTCTTTGCCTAAAAATCCATTTTCAGGCGATTTTCTGCTTGTCAACTCTGAAACCTTTGAGCCAATAAGTCGCTGGATTCCTGAGGGTCAAAATGCGTTGCCTTATAATTATGACTTTTGGTATCAACCTCGTCGTGGATTGATGATCAGCACAGAGTGGGGAAGCCCAAAAAGTATTAAGCAAGGTTTTAATCCTGCAAATGTTGATAAGGGTGAGCTCTAAATTTCTTCTTTCTATGAAATTTTTGAAATTAAAATTTAGACTATGGTCATTCTGTACATGTCTGGGATTGGCAGAAACGTCAACTTATTCAGACAATTTCTCTTCAACAACCAGAAGGCAATATTCCTCTGGAAGTCCGTTTTCTTCATGAACCATCGCGAGCACATGCTTTTGTGGGAACTGCTTTAGGTTCGGCTATCTTCCATTTTTGGCGTAATGAGGAAGGCCCGGTATGGATTTATTTTAAATTTTGTATTTAATTCACGTTTCTCTCAATTTAAGGGTCAGATGGAACATTCAATGGTTGCTGCTATTCCACCAAAAAAAGTACAAGGATGGGCACTTGAATGGATGCCAGCACTTATAACTGACATTCTTGTCTCAATGGATGATCGTTTTTTGTACATTTCTTGTTGGTTACACGGAGATATTCGTCAATATGATATTACAGATCCGGCAAACCCAAAACTTGTTGGACAGGTTTATTTTTTAATTTAATAATTTTTGAAATATTTTCTCAACTTTTAGTGTTTTATTGGTGGTTCGATACATAAAGAAAGTGGAGTGAAAGTTCTCGAAGACAAGGAATTGACGGTTAATATTTTTATTTTCTAGACTTTTCTAATTTGATCAATTTTAGTCACAACCTGAACCTCTTTTTGTCAAAAACAAAATTGTGCAAGGAGGACCTCAAATGTTACAATTGAGTTTGGATGGACGACGTCTTTATGTGACCAATTCTTTGTATTCTGTTTGGGATAAACAATTCTATCCAAAATTGTTGAGGTGGGTTAAAAGTTTTTTTTATTTTTTGAAGGGTGTGCGAAATTTTATTTTGTTCTTTTTTGCGCTTATTAGGAATTTTTAAGTTCTTGGGAATATGAATTTGGGGTTTAATCATTAAATCATTCTATTAGATTTTATCTCTAATAATCTTATTTTCTACTTAATATCTTTTAAAAATGTATATTTTTTAATTAATATATTTTTCTTTTCACAACTCTTTTTTGATCTTTTTCGAGTTTCCTGCAGCTTTCGGTGGGGGTGGAGGTTCATCATCGTCATCATCTAATTTTTTATTGGTCTATTTTCTTAAAAATGCTAACTTACCGTCTAATGAGATTGTACCCTGAAAAGTTATTTGATTTTTTAATTTTGAGAATATCTAACCGCCATTATTTGATCTATCCAAAGCTGTAAAGCTTCAAGATTTGCGTCACAATGTTTTTTAGGGTCGTCTAAATTTAATTGGCTCATTTCAAACCAAATACCCTCGCGTTCTGAAATGTCAACAAGTCCAAGCTGTGGACTTTCTTCAATGTCAATGCCAAACATTTCCTGTATAAATTATCTTGTTATTTTTGTCAACAGGGGTGTGCCGAAACAGAATTTAAAAGCAAAAGAATGAAAGACGAAACTTCGGAAAAACGAAAATTCGGTGAAAGGCACACCCCCTGCTTTTTATTAACTTTCGCTTTATTTAATTCTTCCCTTCATTTATTTTATTTTATATTACCTCCCAAACATCAACCATCAACGGAAACTCATCTAAAAATTTTTTTATAATCTATTTAAATAAATTTCTTTTTGAAATTCCGACCTGGATCAATTAGAACAATTTCAAGTTTCCCTGCATGTTCTTGATTTTCATCTGCCAACTTCCTTAATAATTTAAACAATGCTCTTCCTTCACGTGTTTCTTCGTCACAAAAAGCTAAAACTAAACGTTCATCTTCCTCTGGATCTCTCCAAACATTAAAATAATTGTCCAAACGAAGTTTTTGCATTACTGGTTCCCTATGTTTTTCTACCCAATCTTCAAATTCTTCTTCAGTGTCTACTGAGGCTGGGGCATATATTGGGTCATCTTCAAATGGATGAAGTAACTGTACTTCCCCAACACGTTTTAAGCCAACTTTCTTTGCCCAATAGCTGGTTACTACAGCGAAAAATTCTACTTCTCCCATAAATTCTTCTGCTGCTTCTTCAAATTCCTTAAGAGCTGCACTGCCAGGCTCTATTAGAAATTAACTTTTTATTTCAACTCCATTTTTTACCAACCAAAATATCCAATAATTCTCACGCATTCATCATCCATATCCTCAAACTCTTCTAGATCGAATTTGTCGTTTATAATTGTAACGGGGTCGTCAGGAACCTACAAATAGAATTGTGAGGTCTTTTTGGTTTCTGGAATATTTCTAATATTTTCTTAACACAACTTACATCCATTAGCCACGAAACAAATGTATCCGGATCTTAATTATGAAATTTTATAATTATCCGTTCTTTTAATCATTTATCTCTCCTACCTCTAACTCCATTATATTCAATTTTGTAGCCATCTTTATAGACATGAATAGTATCCTCGCCTTTCTCGACCTCTTCCTGATTTCTTAATCTTATCTCTTTTGTTGTATTTACAGTGTAGAAGTTATATCCTCTTTTTGTCATAATCTGTTTAGAATGAGAGAAAATTTTTTAAATAATAGCTGAATAATTCTTTGAAACATGCCTGGGCAGACAGCTAAGATAAGGAAAATATTTTTGATTAGAATAACATTTTTGATTACCTGAAGAAAACATTCGTACTGATCAAACTCACTGTCTATAATTTTAAAAAATTTATTCAAAAATTTTATTTGACCCACCATCCTCTTCTACGTCATTAAAAAATACTACAGATTTAGCGCCATCGGCAAAACATGTTTTGTTAAAGTTTTTCTCGGTTAATACCTTATATATTTTCGTTTTATTTTTAAAGTTTGCGACCAACCTCAGTTCGATCAAATCCTTTAAAAATGGTTTAAATTAGGATTGTTCATTCTGTTTTTATCTCACTCAATCTTATCATGCATGATCTTATCATAATCTTACACTTTTTTTTATTATTCTATTAACTAACCATCATATTCCAGATCTGGGTATCCAAGAAACATGCCTTTAAATTGAATTCGGGAATATTTTCTTGTGCTTTTTAAACCTACAATGCAAATCTGCCGTTTTTAAAACACATCTAACGTTACTAAATGTTGCCAAAAAAGCAAGAAAATATATTAAACATCGCTGCATGAGTTAATTTAAGTGTTTTTGAAATAAGAGATCAGTTAGTAGGAAATACTAGATGTCCAAAACTCCGGGGGATTTATTCCTTTTAAGTTTTTTTTATTCCAAGAAATTATAAATAATTTTTGTATAAGTAAACGGGGAAATAAGCTTTTTAGAGAGAAAAGCGTTGGCGGGCAGATTTAGGAGTAAAATGAATGAGAGAGGGATAAAAAGGAGATCAAGTGTTTACCTCTAACTTTGGCCTGGGAAAAATGGTGGTAAAAGGTCCTAAACAACTGGTAAAAGTTTTTTCATGTGCTCTCATCTTCTGATTTTGTTTTCTCTTTCATTTTTCTTCTATCATTTATTTTTGCGGCTGGCTTATTTCTTTTTCAGATCAGATTTTTTAGTTTGAAGAACATTTTTAAATGGAGGAGGGGGTTTAACATGGTGAGAGTTTAAGAAGAAGAATAGAGCGTAAAAAAGAACAAAATAAAAAAGGTTTAAGGAAGAAATTAGGCTAAAGTTTAGGAACAGAAAAAGGTTAAACAGAAAAGGATGATTTACTCGAGTAATTATAGTAATTGGCAGTAAAATTGGGATTTTTAATTAGTTTAGTGCTCGGTCGTATTCCGATTTTCAACTTTTGAGCTATTTCCGATTCCCAATAGTTCCAATTTACGGCACTATCGTTATTTCCGACCGACCTCTGATTAGTAGATAATTTAAAAAATTAGAGTTAAGGAGAACCATCAACAACTGGAAAAAATAACTGGGGAAATAAAAAACCTGAATTTTAATAAAGTCATGACTATTTTTTATTAGTTTTATTACAAATTTTAATTAATAACAAAACAAATAATTAAAAAATGAACCTTTCTCCACTTTATTATTTTTCTCTTTTAAAACTTAGTTTAAAAAATTAAGATTTAAAGAGAACCTCATGACATTCATATCAATCTCGCTTGATAAAAAACATTTTAAAAAAGACTATTTTTTCTCTTAAATTTAAAGAATAATGGGCCAACTAGTTGGACTCTTAAATTAGTTAAAAACAATTGTTTGAAGTTTAAAAAACTTTTTTCAATAAAATTGTGTATGGGGAGGTGTTTGACCTTTTTCTGATTTAATGAAAGGAGGGGAGGCAATTAATTTTTATTTTTATAATTTTAGTGAAGGCTCTACTATGCTTCAATTAGATGTTGATATTGACAATGGAGGTGGACTTTGTGTTAATCCAGCATTCCGTATAGATTTTGGCAAATCCGAATATCTTCCTAACGGACCTTACTTGGCACACGAAATGCGTTATCCTGGCGGAGATTGTACTTCTGACATATGGCTTTGACTGAATGACTTTTAAATTAATTAAGGACTTTTAAATTAATTAAGGACTTCTAAATTAAATTAATAATACATTTGTAAAATGTCCATTGAATAAATATTTTTTTATTTTAGAAAATCGACATGAATTAAAAAATTAACGATCAGCATTGATTCTTTTGAAAAATACATATATTAACGAATAGGATTTATCAGATTTCCCACAAATTTTTTCTAGGGTTCCGCAAAAAAAAATCAATTTTTTGTGATTTTTTGTGACGGCTTTTAAATGTTTATCAGGCTTTGAATAATAAAATTTATACGAAGTAAAAAACTTTATTAGTATTTTTCATGATTCTAAAAAACTGAAAATTTTATAAAATAATAATCAACTCCATTTCCTTCTTGGTCACCTTACAAAAATTTATTTACAGCAACACATCCAGCATTTTTATTAAGAGAGTAAGAGGAAAATAAATATACTGTTAATTATTAAGCTTGTAAGCATTTTCCGGAAAGATTAAATTAATTTTCAAGTTTGTAAATACTTTCCGGAATAATATAAACATTTTCCGGAAAGATTAAATTAATTTTCAAGTTTGTAAATACTTTCCGGAAAACTATAAACATTTTCCGGAAAAATATAAATTAATTTTCAAGTTTGTAAATACTTTCCGGAAAACTATAAACATTTTCCGGAAAGATTAAATTAATTTTCAAGTTTGTAAATACTTTCCGGAATAATATAAACATTTTCCGGAAAGATTAAATTAATTTTCAAGTTTGTAAATACTTTCCGGAAAACTATAAACATTTTCCGGAAAATAAAAATTAATTTTCAAGTTTGTAAATACTTTCCGGAAAATTATAAACATTTTCCGGAAAATATAAATTAATTTTCAAGTTTGTAAATAATTTCCGGAAAAATATAAACATTTTCCGGAAAGATATAAATTAATTTTTAAGTTTGTAAATACTTTCCGGAATAATATAAACATTTTCCGGAAAATATAAATTAATTTTCAAGTTTGTAAATAATTTCCGGAAAAATATAAACATTTTCCGGAAAGATATAAATTAATTTTTAAGTTTGTAAATACTTTCCGGAATAATATAAACATTTTCCGGAAAATATAAATTAATTTTCAAGTTTGTAAATAATTTCCGGAATAATATAAACATTTTCCGGAAAATATAAATTAATTTTCAAGTTTGTAAATAATTTCCGGAAAACTATAAACATTTTCCGGAAAATAAAAATTAATTTTCAAGTTTGTAAATACTTTCCGGAAAACTATAAACATTTTCCGGAAAGTTTAAATTAATTTTCAAGTTTGTAAATACTTTCCGGAATAATATAAACATTTTCCGGAAAGATATAAATTAATTTTCAAGTTTGTAAATACTTTCCGGAAAACTATAAACATTTTCCGGAAAATATAAATTAATTTTCAAGTTTGTAAATAATTTCCGGAAAAATATAAACATTTTCCGGAAAGATATAAATTAATTTTTAAGTTTGTAAATACTTTCCGGAATAATATAAACATTTTCCGGAAAGATATAAATTAATTCCTAAGTTTGTAAATGGTTATTTAAGTTTGTAATTTTTAAATTTAATTTTTCAAATTAGAGGCACAATTTTAGATAAATCAATATTCTTCTAATTAAAGTTTCCACTACTATTATTATTTTTCTTAAATTTATTTTTATTATTAATTAGTGGTTGGGTGAGAATTTTAAAGTCGATACAAAACTATAACAAAAGGAAGAACAAGCAGAAGAATATCATATAAAATAAATAAAGCAAGCTTTTCATAACATTTTCATAAAAACAGCACCGAGCATATTAAACTTAAGACAAATTCAAATCTTAAAATTTTCGAAGTTTTTATAACAACAGACATAACTTAAAATGTTTAATTAATCTTTTAAACCTTTAAAAACCTTCCTTATAATCCCTAATAAACTCTTTTTTTCTGGAAAAAGTTGCAAAGAAAATTTTTTTCATTTAACTGGCACATGACCAAAAGATTCGTTTTTTTGACATTTTTTAAAATATTTATTAAAGCTTTCTAAGGCTTCCAAAATGGCAAAAAAGGACAGAAAGTGTATATAATTAAACGAAAATTCTTTATTTGAATAAGGGAGATTAAATTAATAAAAGAGGAAAAGGCCTCTTTAAAAAAAGATAAACACACACATTATTATTTCTATGTATTTAACTTCCAAAAATTTTGTTAAAAATTCCTTAGAAAAATTAAATATTTGCTCTTAGAAACTAAAGCAACATTTGAACTCATTAAACAAATTTTTTAAATATCTCTTTCTAATAAGCAAATATATTGAAATTAATATTGCGCGTATTTTAATACATTTTTTCTTTTAATTATTTTCTCAGGAAAGAGGATGTAAAAAATTTTTTCCAGACTAAATTTTTATAAATAAAAATGCAAACAATTAAAAATTGCAGTTTGAGAATTATTTGAGAAACCAAAAATCTAAATTAAACCCCCAAATTTATTTGATACTGCTTTTTTCTTCAAGGGAATAGGACTAAAATAACAATTTTTCCACGTGTTTTTTACTTTTTCCCAATTCCCCCGTTTTACAAATTTTTCAAATTATATGCTTATCCGTAACGTTTCCAAGTTAAATGTGGATATTTCTTGTGTATTTTTAACTTTTTCCAAGTCTCTCACTCAGCCTAAACATTTTTGCAAATCATTCGTTACATTCTCTATTTTTATTTACGCCTCTAAATTCTCTCCCCAGCTTTACATTTTTCAAATCATATTTATCCGTTACGTTCTCTTATTTTCTAAATATAGCATCCCTATTTCAATTCATGTTTCCATTTGAGAGGATCAACATCTCCTTATCCAAATAATCTATACTTAAATATATTTCCCTGCCTTTCTTCTCGTTAATTTACGTATTTTCCAATCCAAAAAAGCTTGGCTTTAATAATATTTTTATCAAAAAAGAGGAAATATTTATACTTTTATCCCCTTATTAAGAAAATGTTAAAAGGAGACCAAATTCTCAAGATTAAAAGAAAATAAGAAAAAAATGGGGAAAATGTGTTTGGACTTTTTTCTTTTAACTTCCCTATCCCCTATCCAATTTCCTTTTGGCATTTAAAAAAATAATTTTTTAACATCTCTTCTCCCCTTCATTTTTCCCATTATTTTTAATTTAAAAAATAATGTTGCGCTAATGTTATTTGGACTTTTCTTTCTTGTTTACTTTCTTTTTAATTAAATGAAAAAATTTTTTTAGAAGAAAACACATTTTCTTGCGCTTTAACAGTACATATCACCCCTCCCCTCCTCTTAGAAAATATATCCGGAAATTGGATTTCTTTGCACCTGTCTCGTTTTTTTAAATTGTGCTACCATTGTGCAATAGGTGTAAGGGGCAAAACACCCTCTAAACAAAATACCGTCCGGACGGAAAAGTAAAAAACGTTGTCCACTTTTGTTCACTTTTCCACCAATATCTTTAGACCCTACGGCTATTGAATCTTGGATAGTACTATAGGCTTCTATGCCTAAGAATCTTATTTAAAAATTTTTTCTGCTCGAAATGGACGGTAATTTTAACTCTAGTTGGTGGACAGTATTTTGGTAAGACGGTGTTTTGTCCTGCCTCTATGCAATGTGACACCACCTATTTTTTTCGCGCACTTTTATTTTTTTCTACATGTGGTCTTTAAAAAAAAGAAAGAAAATAAATTTAAAAAAGCAGAAAAAAATATTTCTAAAAAAACAAGTAAATAATTAAAAAATGTGTCAATCACACATGGTTGCTAATATTTTGAAATAAAAAAGGCACACTTATTTACATACACACACTCTTTTCTTACTTAAAAATTTACGTCTTTTGTGTTACATTTACATTTTTAATAAATAAAAAATAAAAATGTGTAACTTGTCGTCCATCTGTGGGGTTTTTAAAAATTGCGTTAAAAAGCAAAATTGCCTAAAAATTACCTTAAAAAGCCTGAAAAAAGTACTATAGGCTTCTATGGTTTCGAGCTACCCTACTGGTTTCGGGGGTCTTGGGCAATTAAATTATCCTATTTAAAAAGGGGATTTTCCTGGTTTTTTAACCAACATAGACACGCCAGAGGTTATTTTCCTCTCATCAATCCCGATATGTTCGCCCATCAGTCTATCACCAAAAAAATAATTTTATTGCATTTATAATTTCTTAGAATTTTTACCAAAAAAAGTTTGTTACTTTTAACCTCAGATTTTTTTCATACTAAATTAACTTGACTAAAAAAAGCTAAAAAAAAGTTTCCCCCTTCAAGTATTCTACGAAACCCCCTTCAATTTTTTTCCTTTTTTACCAATAATAGAGTGTCTCTTACATATATTTCTAGTTCCTACGCTTTAGGCACTTTAATAGCTCTATAAACTGATATATAAATATATTATTTACAAACACTCCCAAACAAAACCTCAAAACATTTTTCTACGATTATTTTCTTCCGCTATGTTTTTTAAAGAACAAAGATTTATACTGAGATTGTTTTTAGCAATAAACAAAAATTGTTTAAAATTTACAAAAAATCACACAACATATACTCGTATTTTCTCGATTAGTTCCTCGGAGAATTACCTATCCATTGTGAAATGGGGAATTAATTATTTGATGGAGGGGACTTATTCAAGTTTCGAAATTAGAACGTGCAAGTAGAGGGTATTTGGAGGTGGGGAATATTTAAGCCATCCCTGGTATAAGAAAATTATAGGAAAATTATTCGAGGGGGAGGGGGATTAATCTAAGGGGGGGGGGAATTATTCGAGAAAATACGGCAGCCTCTTTCTTGTCTGGACTTCTTGACTTTTTATCCATAAAAAATTTATTTTTGTCTGTCCTTAATTATAATTACTTGCTACTCTAATTAAATTATGCTTATTTAAAACATAAGGCATATATGGATATTCTAATTTTAGAAAATAAAAAAATCTCTAGGCTTTAATATAAACAATCAATCAAAAATTCTCCCTGACATTTACATTTCAAAGTAGGAAAAAAATTAAATTAATATTTTTATAGAAAATGAGGAAAAAAATAATTAAATTAGTATACTTCAATATTTTTCTGCTGAGAAAAAAAAAATTTATATTAAAAATAAAAATATTAATTCAAAAAATAAGCCTACAAATTCTTTAGTTTTACTTCGGCTAGTGACCGGTTCCAAAACCGGAAATGTCTGCGGAGTCGGAACTGCCAGCAGACCGAAAAAGCTTACAAACAGTTCCAAGTTGGAAACCATAGGGAGACCCAAGCTCATTTATTAAGAATTTGTGAGCAAATAATTGAAAAGTACCAAAAAATATTTAAAAAATATTTCTCTTTCTTCAATAAAAATATTTTTAGTTCCTTATTTTTTAAAATTAGCTACATTATTATTTCAGACATCATCATAATTTTTTCTTTTGTTTTAAACAGTCATTGTCTAAAATTTTTCTTTTGAATAAAAAAACAAAAAAATGAAGTACCCTTTTTATTAAGTCTAGGTTTCCCGGAATTTCTTTTTTTATTCTTTCAACTTTTTTTTAATTTTTGATTTTTCCTGACTACTCCCTTAATTTTTTTCTTAATTTTATTTTCTAAAAAATTTTTTTCTGATATTTATTAAAATAATTTTAATATTCAAATCCCTAGAAATATTTAATAATGTCTGGGATATTTTAATCCCTTTTTTATTTAATCCCTTACAATAATTTTTATATATTCCTGGTAAAATTATTTAAAATCTTTCCAACTTTTAAACCGATAAATCCTTTCAAACATTTAAACATTTAAAACTTAATGAACAAAAAAAAATTAAATTTAGAATAATCCATCTTAGAACTTAAAAAATATAGGCTAATTAGAAACGGGAGCCAGGCATATCGAGAGGGGAATAACGGGATATTTCAATGTACAAAGCTATGGCCAAGACCTATAGCCACTGAAACTTTCATAAAATTATCCTATTGATGTAAAAAGTTTCCGTATTCTAGAACCAACATAAATAAGCAACAAGTTATTTTTGTTACCGAAATCCCGATATATGCCTCCTTAACCACATAAAAACTTTCGCAAACTCAAGAGTTTTCTTTTGCCTTCTTAATTAGTATTTCCCTATAACCAGCTGAAAAATTCCTTTTTTTATTTGTGTTGTTTTTTGCTAGTGGGTGGTCTCTTTCATTCACTAACTTGTTTAAAAAATTAAAAGAATTTCTTTTAACTTATGACTTTATGTGACTTACTAATCATTACTAATCATCGTCATCATCAGCGCGTACTTTCTTTGAACCGAGAAATTTTTTTTATTCCTTTGTTATTTTTTTCTTTTTATTCCATAGTATGTGAAAATTTGTATAAATTAAATGTAGGAAAAAACACGCCAACTAAAAACCAGTTTTTAGTTGGCATTTTAAAAATGTACAAAATAAAAAAAAAGTTTTTTTAACGGAAAAAATTTAGAATGCAAAAATATGTCAAATTTATTTAATTTCTTTCCGATTAAACAACATAAACTTTTGGCCTTTCCCTTTTATGACGCATTTATTTTTTTATTTCTAAAATCTTATTTATAAAACTACAAAATCAAAATTGAAATAACCCTTAGAAAATATTAATTTTAAAATTAGGGTTGTACCCCGAACGCTTGGGAGTTGGTGTGTCATGGTACGAGGTTTTCACATTGTTTCGAGGCGGGGTTTGGGTCGAGTGAGCAAAATATGTATGGTCGGGTTCGGGCCGAGACTTGGAACCAAAAAAGGCATTTTTGGTATGTTTGTATAACTTCGAAAACCCCGAAACTTTTCTGGATTGAGGGACTGGGTTTTCAATTTTTCGAAGGAGTACAACTCTAATTTTAATAATATTAAAAAAATATTTTTTCACTTTCTTTCTAAAACAAAAAAAAATATTCTTGTACTTATTTAATATTTAAATCTTTCATACTTCATTTTTTCCCTAAAAACCACTTCAATCCTCTCCTATATTTTTGTTTATATTTATGTTATTGTCTCTTTTCTAAATACTTTTATCCCCATGGAGTTCTAATTTGCTATGACATGTCTCCGTTTTTTACAGATTTTTTTATAGACTGTTGGTGGTATGGGCTGTTCATTAAAAAAGAAATCTTTCACCCCATTGTTGTTAGTTTTTGAACTTTTATAACAAAAAATTTGGTATTTTTATGGTTTTTGTCCTTACACTTTTTAGGCCTTAAGAAATGGCATTTTCAATTTAATTTACCAAAGATTAGAAAAAATTTGGAAATGGAAAAAGAAGAGAAGCTCTGATTTAGTGCGGGTGGTCTTAATTTCCTGCTTCCTGCCTTTAAACTTTAAAAATTCAGAAAAGCTTCCTTATTTTTACTTATTTAGTTAAATAGATAAAACCAAAATTTTAAAATATTTTTTTACTAAATTCAGACCTGTGCATGGACATGGATTTTGGAATCTATATTCGGATATATCCTTGAGGTCCGTGTCCGTATCCGTTCTATTTTGAAAAAACTCTACCTACATCCTTCCCTATCCTCGGATATCCGGATATTATACGTATCCATGCACAGGACTACTAAAATCCATATCATTTAAAGTATATATTTTTTAAATTTAATTTTTCTAACATTTTCCTCCATTTAAAAAACTAATTAAAAAGCTCGATAAAAAAGTTTATTTTATATTCCTCCTTTTTTAAAGTCCTATTTTACTCACTAAATAAAATACTAAAAAATTCTCTCAATACGTTCCCAGACACACAACGTTCCTCATTAACTTTTCTCCTTAAAATTATGCTGCATTCTCTCTCTCATTCAAAAAAATCCACTTTTTTATCCACTAGAAGAATACAATAACCAGACTAAATGAAGCGAATAAAGGACAAGGGTTAAATGGAAAGAAAAAAATTTTTTAAGCCACCCAGAGTTAGAAAAATTTTTTAAATTAGCGTCATTAAAGGGAGTATTTTTTAAAGTACCAATTAAAAGATAAAATGGATTTTTTTCAATTCCCAAAATGATTCTTGATTATTGCTTCCTTGTTCTCCACAAAAAATGAAAATTAACAAAATTGACAATTTAATTTGCATCTCCCCCCTCCCCCTATTGTTTTTTAGTTTCTAGGAGCTATCAATTTTTTGTGACGATTAAAAAAAAATTTTTTTTCAATGCTTTACCAAGTATATAAATTTAATGAGCACATTTATTCATCTTTTTAATGCCCAGTTATTTTTTTTGCTTTTCCTTCTTTTTTACAAAAAATGGTAGCAGCGGAAATTAATAGGCAAAGAGCAGCATATTTTATAAATACATAGTTAATGAGTTCTTAAAAAATTTTTTTTACTTGGTGACCTAGTAATTACTAGATTTATTTTTTAATATCGTTGAAGCTTAAAAAATTTTTGCTCAGAAAAATTCTGCTGCAAAATTAAATTTAAAAAAGTAAAAATTAAATTCAATTAGCAAAACCTAGACAAATTATATAGACACCTTCCAATTTAAATTAATCTTAATTATATTTATAAAATTAAATTTACAAAAAAACTTTAAAAAGTCTACACACCTTCTTATTCTTTCTAAATTTGTATAGTTTAATCTATCCATATTTTTTATTCACTCACAAAACTCACAAAAATTTTTTTCATCCTAAAATTCATCAGAACACACTAGAAAACTCTCCAAAACTCTTCAAACCCCTCCTTAAAAATCTCCCCTTAAAAATCTCTTTCAAATTATTCAATAAAAATAATAATAAAAAAATATTCTAGTGGAAAAATAAAATAAAAGTTTTTGTTTAATGAAAAATGCAAAAAAATCCATTAGATTTAAAAAGCATAAAACTTATTTCAGAATTTCATATAAAAATCCATTTCAAAAAAATTAATAAAATTTCACACGAAAAAACAATTACAAAAAAATAAAATAATTTTTTGAAATTCAGTCTCTAATAATTTTTTTATTTCCTAAGCATTAACTTTTAATTAATAAAATTTAAAAAATTGTAAAAAAGTAAAAATTAAAAGAACGCTTTTTACATAGAAAATTATTTTCTATTAATTTTTATATTGCGTGTTATAACTGTTTTTAACATTTTTTCAAAACATTATTATTTGTCCTTATTGGAATAAACAAAAAAATATTATTTTATGACTCGAATTTCAAGATTTTTTTGTTCGTTAAAAATGCTAAGCGTCCGTTATTTAATTTTTTTTGCTTTAAAAAATAAGGAAAATAATAAAAAATAAATTTTAGGTGCTAGTCTAGTTTATGAATTAGTTGCACCTTTGTTGAGACTCATAAACTAGACCAAAGCCAATTTTTAAAAAATAATTCCTTAGCTAATTAGCATTTTTTGAAAAAAAGACTTATTAATAAAATTCTGCAAACTTATCTAAACATCCTTCTATAAATAAAATTTCTACATTTCATCTGCTTTTCCTTTTCTAAACCTATTTTTTCTTTACAAGATATTTTCTAAATTTAGTTATCCCCGTAAACAATTAAATTTTTGAAAGTAACACACACACTTTTTTATTTATTTATTCCAATGTATTTTGGATTATATTTTTTTCCTTTTTTTAAATTCTTCTTTTAAATAACATAGAGATTTTTTCCTTTTTGAGTTTTCCGGTTCTATTTATTTTTTTATTTTTATTCTTCAATTTATTTTTCTGCTAAATTGTTTTTGACTTTGCTTTTTTTGTCTTTATTTTTGGGAGGGTGACGTTTTGCTTTCCATAAAATTTAGTTGATTATTTTTGCTGTTTTTTTAAAAAGGTAAGAAAAAATATAATCCAAAGGAAAGATTAAATTTTACAATTTCTAAAAATTGGAACACATTTAAAGTGATAAAATCCCACAAAAATTATAATTCCCCTATGCCTAATTAACTTGTTCATTAAATTTTAAATATCAACAGTTATATTAGCATTAAAATATTTAAAAATAAAAAAATAATGTCATTTCCTCCTAATTGGCACTTAAAACATAATTTAAAAATATTTTTAATCCTTTAATTTACACATTAACTAATAAATTAAAATATTTTTAGGATTATTTAACCAATTTTTTAAACATCTCTTCCAATAATACTTATGTATTTAAAGTTTTGTATTTTTAATGTTTTAATATTTTTAATGAAGCTTAAGTAACTGAGGGGATAATCTTTTGAATATGTATCTCATTTAAATTATCCAACTACTAATTTCCTTTTTACTTCTCAAACTTGACTAAACCACCTGATACTTATTTTTAATGCAAAAAATTTTTTTAATTTATTTTGTTTACAATTTTTTTAACTTTTTAAACAATTTTCTCACAAAAAAATATATTAAAAAACATTTCTTAGAAATTAAAACAGTTATACTTTAAAGGAAATTGAGAAAAAAATAAAATAATTTAAAAATAAATATAAGGAAAATAATACTTTAATGTGCCTATATTTAATTTCATTTCCCGTGTCAAAAACAAAAATAAAAGTACAAAAAATATAAAAAAAGTATATAAATATATGCTTATGTTACTGTTAAAAGCTTTTTCTTTAATATTTATTTAATAATTTTTTTCATTAACCCTCTGAATAAATATATAAAATTTGCGTGTTTTTATAAATATATCTATTAGTCCCCCCTTTATTTTAATCAACATCACCTTCCATAAATATATACAAATTTATTAAAATATGCTATAAAGAAGCATAATATTTATAAATAATTTTTTTAGCTGCCAAAGACAACAAGCATATTTAAAATTAAGCGGCTATTTTTTTTATCTTGTTCCCATGGGGGAAGACGTTTTACTTCTTACTTTGTACTACCAACACTTTCCACATTTTCACATTTTCTCCCCTCTCATAAACGTCACTCAAAACAAATAATATTAATAGACATTAATTACAATTTAGTAAATAAAATTTTAAAACATATCTCAAGTAAGCTATAAAAATTAGATAAAAATGCCTTCTAAAGCTTCAGTCAATTACTACATAACTTAGGGTTTAATTAGAATTAAACACAACCGGTTATTTTAACAGGTAACCTCAATTTTCAGTTTTTTGAAACGCGCTAATTAAAAATACCCCAATATTGCTTTACAAATGTTTAGCTTCACCTTTTTATTTATCGAAACATTCAACTTCCTCAAAAACAAAAATATTTATTTTTTCTGTTCAAAAGCTCATATACTATTTGTTCAAAAGCTTTTAAAATTTTATGTTGTTTTTTCCCACAAAATTGTTTAAAAAAACTCAAGTCATTTTTTTCTTACTTAAAGCTTTTTGCTTTTAAATATTTCCATATTATTTCCTTGGATTATGCGGAAGGAAATGACCAACTTTTTAAGGAGTTCTCTCGTTGGAAAGTGTTTGGCGGGAACATAAAAAACATTAACTTATAATAATGGAAAAATATGGCTTTTTAATGAATCGATGGCGTTCATTCTTCCAGAAAAATGCCAAGAAAATTTCTTTATTTGGAAACTTATTTTGCACTTTACTCTAATAATTTTTTTTGGTTTTTGCCTTAGACTGAAATTGAGATTCGACTGAAATTGAGTTCAAAATTGAGCATGATTTTTTCCTTGTTTTTCCTTTTAAAATGCGCCTAATCTCTCCTCGCGCATTTTAAATTTTATCAAATGACTTGTTTTTTTCTTCCACGATCGTTGGTCTTTCTATTTATATTTTGTTATTAATGTGCAAAAAATTATTTTTTGAATATTATTCTCCATACTCCCTCGAGGCTTAAAAAATATGCCAAAAATGGGAACCAGGTTTTTTATTATTATTCTTATCCCTTTTTTACCTCTCCTTACGATTTGTAACGGATGAGGCTTATTTTTTTCCAAAAATGTATTCTCGTTATTTGTAAATTTTCCCTCATTTTTTATCCAAATTTTTATTCAAATGTTTTTATTTTAAAAAATGAACTTTTACTCCTAACAACCTTAATTACAAAATTTGAAACTTAATCTCTATAACAAAAAAAACATGTTTTAACGTACTTATTTTTTATATTACCTCATAAAACGCAATTTAAATCAAAGTACACATTTAAATTCCAAGCACTCAAAATCCTTTGGGATTTGAGTAATTTTGAGTAAAAAAGGGAAGTAATTAATAGAGTAAGAGCAATTAAGCTTTACCAAGTCTGTTCCCTTACTATTATTTTAGCAAAAAAAGGACTTCCTTGTTTCTTTTGTTTTTATAAAATACTTAAAATTTTGGCCATATTTTATTTTTAATAACCTAAAAATTGCGAAAAAATGTTACTTAGAAAAAAATGTTATAAAATTTCATAAAAACAATTTTTCAATCTTTAGATTTGTCAGTACAATATTTAATATTAGCATTAAAAACATTTCCATTCTTTTAACCGAACCCCTTCTATTAAAAAATCAAAACATCAAGAACAACAAAAAAAAACAATTGAAAAACACTAAATTAGCTACAAACCACCAATGAAGGAACAAACACAAAGTGGATGGCCCGAATGTTTGCTTCAACATCCTCAACAATGCCGAGAAATCAAAATTAATGCAAAGGCAAACTTTCAAAAATTCAAGGCCATTTCAAAAAATTTTTTACAGGTCCCATTGGACTGGGCTCTTCCACTTTATGGCTTTTTAATGCCCCTTGTTGTAGCTATAACAGTACTTACAAATTCATTCATTGTAATTGTGCTTTCACACCGTTCACTACGAACACCTACAAATTTTGTACTTGGCGCTATGGCCATTAGTGAAGTCAATATTTTTTACAAATAAAAACTCATCTTAAAATCTTTTTTAGCTTTTAACAGCACTTGTATGCCTTCCATGGCTTTTATATTACTATACATTCCAAGGGTTTGAAACAGATGAACATCAAGGCCTCCCAGCTTTTTGGTGTTGGCTATTTCCCTATTTGGCTACTATTTTACCGTCAATGTTTCATACCTCTGCGATTTGGTTAACAGTCTATTTAGCTATTCAAAGGTAGAATTATTTAAAAATTTCATTTTTAAAATACCTAATTCTAAAGGTTTATTTATATCTGTATGCCCAAACTTGTTCAAAAACAATGTACTATGCAAAGAAGCAAACAGGTAAATCAAAACGGATTTTAAAAAGTATCTTGTCTATTTTTTTAAGATTGTTATTTGCATTTCTATAGCTTCTATTTGGATTTATGCCCCAGAACTTTTCGCAAACTACAACCAATCCTACAACATTTTTAATTCTCAAACAAACAGTAAAAATAACTAAAAATTTCCAATCAAAAAAATTTTTTCAGAAACTCGTTCCATTTGTGTCATGTCACAAACTGCTCTCATTCATTTAGTTGGAAACAATTTTTATCATTTGTTGTTATACGGACTACATACAATACTTGTTCACACATTACCATGCATTCTCCTCGTATTTTTTACGTGGAAATTACTTACAGCAATAAGAGAAGCAGACAAAAAACATGCAATTTTAATTGGAAGAGCACCAACAAAACAACAACAACCTCAGAGAAAATATTCAGAATCACCAGAAAAATCTTCAAATACAATGCCTTTTATTAATAAAGATGTTCGCTATTCTTTTGATGAAAGTGGATATAGTTTTAACAATAATTTTCCTAAAACATCGAATGCACCGAGATACAGCATTTCTGACACTAAACGTGTTCATGGATTGAGACAAAATACGAGGGTAAATTCAATAATTAAAACCAAAAAATCAACCAATTTCCAACCTTTAAACTAAAAACAAAATTTTTAGATGCTACTGGCCATTATTTTACTCTTCCTACTTACTGAAATCCCAGCAGCACTTATTTTTTCTGTTCATGTTGGCTCAGTTGTTTTTAAATTAACCTTCATTTTAACTCATTATGCAACACTTAATAAACTCTTAATTATTAGGTAGCTTTGTTTTCCTCAAAATTTTAATCCCCTTATTTTTTACACAGAAATGTTCTCATTGTAATCTCATATCCATTACGATTCGCAATCTATTGTGGAATGTCTGCGCAATTTAGAGAAGTAAACTTAACTTTCCACACTTAATTTCTAATTATTAATTTTTAAAAAAGGTTGTTCAACAAATGCTCAATACAAAAAGACGTAAATTCCTTCTTCTAATAGTACACTCCCCATATTGGAAACTTCACGCAAAAAATTCAAAAACTGATGGTAAAAGTGACTCAACAATAGTAAATGAAAAATGTGCTGTAGTACAAGATTCTTTATCATCAACAACAGTTTTACTATGGAGGGAAAGACAAGCAAAAACGATGACAACAAATCATCCAAAGATAATAAATGAAACAGAAATTATGACAAATGGAAGTACAACACCAATGTTGTTGGAACCAAATAGAAAAGAAAATGATGGACATAACTGCTTCAACAACAATAGAAATAATAATGAGGAAGATGAAGATAGAGAATATGAGAACGAGTATAGATTATAAAAAAATTTTTTTTAGTTAAAACTAGTGTGCTGAAAATTTGCATTCAAAGAGCCCGAACAGGACAGGGATCCCGCGCACTCTAGTTATAAAACATTACTTATATTACCCTTATGTTTTTGTACTATATGTTTGTTCCTAATTTAAATTTTCTAAATTTATATAAAATTTTACAAACAAAAAAATAACAGGTAGACAATTTAAAAAAACTTAAAATATCCAAAAGAAAATACTAAAATTAACACAGAACGAAATTCTGATACAAAATTAGATAAAAGCAGAATCAAAAAAAAATACAAAAATATCTAGAAAAATAATACTACCGGAAAATTAAAAAAAAAGAAAAAAATTAGTCTTTGGAATGTTTAGAATATGAGGCTTAAAAAATACTTATAGAAAAATATAAAAAAGCTTACAAAAGACTTAGTTAAAAGCAAGAAAAAATTTAAAAAATATTTTAGAATCACATTTTAAAAAAACTTATGGCCGCTAAAATGATGGTGGGTGATGGATGGATGATCATTTCACACTCATCCCAGTGAAATGAGTTGCTTAAAAATAAGAAAAATAAATTCTCATTTCCCCAAGTTTTTTAAATAAATTTTTAGAAAAATTAATAAACCAACCCCATCATCTGTGGCATTATCTTGACCAACACCTGCACCATTTTCTTCTCCATTATCCAATTTAGTTGTAGTCAATTTATTCCGTTGTTTATCTTCTTGAACATTCTTCTTGCTTACCTTTTTCTTTTTTAATTTTTTCTTCTTTTCTGACGTTGTTGCAGTTGTTATATTTTCATCATCTTCCAAACCTTCTTTATTAATTGTTGCTTCTTTAATTTTTCGTCTTCGTTTATTAGGATTACTTTTAATTGTTGTAATGCTGCTTCTTTTATTGTTGTCAACATCCTCTTCTTCAACTTCGACTAGTTGGATATTTAGAAAATTGTCGTTTAACTACAAAAAACAGGTTAATAAAAAATAAAAATTTTTCGGTACTCTTGGGTTATCTCCCGATTTTTCCCTCTCCTTTCCTTTCTCTAAAAAAGTACACATATCAAAATTAAATACAGTTAAATGATTATGGAGATATCACTTTGACCCAAGTATAGTTTTTGAAGAAAGGAAAAGGAAATAAAAAAAAAAAAGGGGGGGGGGGGATAACTCAAAAGTACCAAATTTCCATCAAAAACCTCATTCTCCTCAGAACTTGAAAGTGCTCCTTCTGGCATTTCACCATCACCTTTGTATATTGTATTTTTATTTTCCTCAGGGTTTTGTTCTGCTGTATTTCCTTCTATTTCATCATCGCTTGTTTTGAACAACTTTCCATTTTGATTTTTACTTGATTTTGTATTTTTCTTTATCTTCTTGTCATTTTTCTTCTTATCCAAATTCTTCCAATGAATAGTAGAATCTTTTTGCTTTAAAAATTTGTCCAGACCAACAACACCATCAATTTCCAGAGGATTTTGTATTTTACGAGTTTCCTAAAAAAATTTATAGACATTAATCTTACCCCAAAAGAAAATAAACCGGTTGAGTCCGTACAGCATTATTAGCTGAATCAACATTTTTAGAAACCCTCTTCTGTTTCGGATTATCTTTGACATAGAATGGGTTGTTCAACTGCTCAACTTGACGACGTTTTTGGTCCGATTCTTTTTGAATTTTACTTTGGGAGGTTGAAGCAATTCCATTAGTAGAAATATCAATATCATAAGATTGTTGTTTTATTTCATATATTTTAGCAGTTGAATGTTTTGCCTGTCGACCATGTTGTGGAAGATTTTCACGTTCATAATGCGAGGTATTAATCTGAAAATTTCAAAGTAATTGAAATCTATTTGCTATTCTAAATCAAACCTCATTATCAGACTCAATGCTAGAAACCTCTTCTTCTTCATCCTCATTATTATCAGAAGTATCAGGTTCGTTTATCCATTCATCCAAGTTTAAGCTGTAAAATTATATTAAAAAAACAGAACATATTCCCAAAAATATACCCTTCAGGCAAAGGAACTCGTCGTTGTGCTTTTGGTGCAACTGGATTAAGTTCATCCTCGAAACATCTGGCAAGACTAGCACCTATTTTTATTCTTTCAGCGTGTTTTGTTGAAGCATATTTGAGCAAAGCAAGAAAATTACATGACTGAAAAACAGTAAAATTAAGTCGTGAAAATTTCTGATAAATTCCCCTCACCCTTTCCTGAGCTTCTAAATGATCCATATATTGAAATTCTGGTAGTTTAGAACAAAATAAATTGTCCAATGTCTCAACACCATCCCAATCTTCCTCCGCCTCCAATTTGCATAATTGTAAAGCATAAAGTTTAAGCATATTTTGAATAAAGACACTGAGCAAAGCACCAGGTATCATTGACAATTTGACTCTAATCATCGCTTCTAATAAACTATCGACATTGTTTACATGTTGGGCATATTCTCCACAAATCCAAGCAGCAGCTAATAATACTTCTGCTATATTTGCACGTTGGGTAGAACTGTTCCCCTGAAATGAAGAAAAATGCAAAAACATCGAAATTTAAAAACCTGCAACAAAGGCTGAACATTTTGAACTAGAAGAACCATTTGAGAAACAGCAAAATGTCTGACAGATTGAACACGAACTGCAACATCCTGGAGTTGCTCTGCAATAAGTACTCCATATTTGGTACCCTCCACTTTGGTTAGTTCAACAAGCACGGATATATACCTAAAAACAATTCTCCCATGACAGAAAACAGCTAAAAATTAACCATTCAAAATTTGTAATATATTTGTAATTGTCATGAGAACATATTGCTACAATTTGTCGAAGTAACTCATCTCGATAGAAAGAACCCTAAATTTGGAAATATTTAAAATTTATTTTGAAAAAACGACTAATGCTACGTTCACATAAAAGTCTCGCGCGTCTTGCAACAGACGCCAGCGGAGAGTCCTTATTGTGAAAACCTGCGACTTTCGCTAAATGAAATTCGCAAAGCGACAGAACGCTTATGTGAACGTGGCATAAAATTCATATTTTGGTAAATAAAAAACCTCAGCACATTCCAAATGTTCCATTAATCTCCGAACAATTTCCATAATATTCTTTTTTGAAATCATTCCATATAATAAATCCAATGCTCGTAAACGTATACTTTCATCTTTATCGTCCAAACACCTCAAAACAATATCTTTATGTGCTTGTACTGCTTTTGGATGAGTTTGAAGTATTCTTCCCATTGCTAAAAGGCCCAAGTATTTCTGAAAGTTAAAAATTCTTTTTCAATTAAGAATTTTTTTTACCAAATTCTGATCAGAATCTTCAATTAAAACACCCAATTTTTGAACGCAAAGCTAAAAAATAAAATATAAAAAACAATTCTTCAGCAAGAGAACTTGCCTGAATACTTGGAGTGTAATCACCAGGGCCTTCAGATGATATGCTTATTAAAATTGCAATAACAGTATTTATGCACTAAACACAAAATAATTTTGAGACAAAAATTTAAAAAACCTCATATAACAGCGACATGGCTGATGTTGAATTTATCAAGCTTGTTAAAGGCTCAAGTAATCTTCTTCCTAATTTTGGTTCAAAAGGTACCTTAATATTAATAAATATTCTGAAATATTTTCAACGAAAATTACCAAGGATCCAAACAATTTAATTATTTTAATGAGCATCCAATTATTCGAAGAGGTATTTAATAACTTGAAAAAGATATTTTGTAGAGGCAAATAATTCCTTGGATTTTTTCGAGCAAGTTCACAAACAACGTTTACTGCAGCACTTTGAACACCTTAAATTCAAAGATTTAAAAGAAATCAAAAAAATCTTTGTTGCCTGGATCTTGATCCTCCAATCTTTCTTTTAACTTTGGAAACATCGTCCTTAGAGTATCAGGATATTTTAAAAACATTTTGAAGAGAAGCAAAAGAGCTTTTTTACGAACATAGGGACGACTTGAAGAGAGCTTTAAAAATTGAAATTAAAAAATTTTTATAAAATTGATAAAATTGTCGTTTACGGGCCCCATTTATCCTCACAGCCCCCACCTCCGCTCAAGTTTTTTCCTATGAATGTACAAAATGGCCTCTTTTCTTCATGCCAAAACACAATAAAAATTAATCCTTTTTGATTACTTGGAAATGGGGGACTTGGAATGGAAGGAAAGCCTGTACGTTTTGAAGAAAATATTTGGGACATAAAAACTAACCAAATTAATAACATCCTTTTCAAGATCTTGAGCCAAATCTGTAGTAACAAAACAAGAAAGACCACTTAAAGCAACTCCAACATCGTAAATATTTGAACTTTGCAAATCTTTTCTAATTAAATTTGTAGTAAGCATTAAAACATCTGTCTCATCATTAAAGGCTTGTGTTGCAGAAAAATATCCAATCCGTTTTTCATTAAATTTGGTACTGGCCATCACTTCAATAATATTAAAAGAAGCCCAAGAAATATCATAACCAAGCATTTGGAGCTGAAAAAATGATAATTGTGTAGTTTCCATCCCATAGGCCACACCCCTTTTTTGCCTTATAAAATAGCCATTTGGGTCAATATTCTCATTTCTCTGTCGCTTATCCTTCTAATAAATGAATGACGTAAAATACTGATTCAGGAAAGGAGGCGAGGTTTATGGAAAAGGAGCGGGGTCTATGGGACGGAAACTACACTAGTTTAATTAAATTAATCGAATTAACTTAAAATAAGCCAAAAAAAAATTTAAATTCAAATAAAAAGAAAAATACATACATAAGCTAATTTCTCGATCGCATTTGCCTTGACGAAATTTGAATCTTGCCGCAATTCTGATTTTATATCTTCAATACAAGCGCCAATGTATCTAGACTAAAATAGATTTTTTACTTAAAATTTTCTAAAAATAAAATAAAAAAACCTCATTTTCCTTGTTATTTCTAATTCCTCTAATCAAATCAGCTAAATTCTTGTCGAATAATCTATCAATGTTGTTACGTACTTTGCGTAAAGTACCATCAGGAACGAGATTTTGTATTTGCATTGATGAAATAAAGCTGTAAATATTTAATAAATGCTTCTGAAATAGACAATAAACGATAGTTAACGAACAATAAACGAGATTACTAAACCGGATTTCGAAAAAAAACTCTCGCAATAATACACTAGAAAAACAGGCTATGAATCAGCTACACTGAAGCGGCCTTTATTGAACAGGACACTTCAGTCCAGCTTTTTTTTAATTCGACTATTAGAGTCCCAGTGTTCTTCTACTACAGTATAAGAATCGATAATCAGAGAAATCGGATAAAATTCACTGTTTATCAGGGATCGGCCTGGTTATCTGGTCTTTTTTGTCTTTTTTCGATCCGAAACCTGTAGCGAAGAAAATTTTGAAACCCGTCCCGACTTTTTTCTTAACCAGGCCATCCTCGCTGTTTATTTTCATTTTCAAGATTATTAAAAATAAAATACATTTTTTAGATCTCTTAGCTTATTCTAGATTTCTAAATTCAAAAAATAATCAAGCTCCAAGATGACTGGAACAGAGCGGAAAGTTTTCCAGGTTTCAACTTTTTTTTAATTTTCTAGATTTTGATAACTCAAATTTTTTGTTTAGAAATACTACCCTCCCGACTTTGACCCATCAAAAATACCAAAAGCTTCTGGTGGACGAAACAGACAATTTATCCAACGTGTAATGACTCCATTCAATATGCGATGCAATACTTGTAGTGAATATATTTATAAAGGAAAGAAGTTTAATATGAGAAGAGAAACGGCTGAGGGAGAAAGCTATCTTGGCTTGAGGATTTTTAGATTTTATTTTCGGTATTTTTCTTTTTTAATTTGGGGATTATTAGCTCTACAAAAGACTCAGGAGATTCTCTCGTATGTTGTGTAATCCCCCTCCTCCTTACCCTAATATAACTTGAAATTGAGAGTTGTTTTAAGGATAGAGCAGGGTCTTACCCGAAGTTCTTGGGAGAACTAAAGATTCTCGGCCTGTGCCTAGTGCTGGGGTTCTCCTAGTGGAATTATTGGCTACCGTCCGTCCTTATTGTTAGTTTTCCTATCCTCCCATACACCTCCAACCTTTATGTACTTAATTTCCTTCTTTTTTAGTTGTCCAAATTGTCTGGCCGAAATCACCTTCAAAACAGATATTCAAAATGTGGACTATCAAGCTGAAAATGGAGCAACACGTTTATTCGATGTATACAAATTTTGGCAAGAACAGGAACAAAAGGTGGAGGAAAAGGAGAAGGAAGAAAAAGAGGATGCAATGAAAATGCTTGAAAAACGAACAAAAATGAGCAAATTGGAAATGGAAGCATTAGGTTACTTTTATGTTTTAAGTGGATCAATTTTGAAGACCTTTGAATCTAGGACATACAACTTTTGAAAGGGAATATAGAGGGATTTAGAGGTTACCCAACTTTAAGGAGATAAGTTCTCGGTTCTGTATGTCGTTGGACCCCGAACGTTCTAGCGTAGTATGTGTGTCTACTCTGGTTGAGTAGAGGGTCTCTATCCCCTTCACTCACCCCAGATCCCTCGGGTATTCCCTTTCATAAACATATAGGTCTTCAGAGTCAATAGGCATTTAGAGTGTAGGGTGGCCCCTTTTAAGAAATGCTTGAGATACCTTTAAAATCATTTTTAAGGTCACATTGAGGAATTACAAGAAATCAATAGACGTCAAGAAAGTATTGATACAATTGGTTATTTAAATCAACTTGAACAGAAAAATGCTCTTACTTTTGCTGAAAGGTTGAAGCGACAAGAAGAAGAGGACGAAAGAGAAGTTGAAAGGCTTGTAGAAAAAACTGGGGGAAAATATACAAAGAGAATAAAAGAGGAAGATGAAGAAGATTTATTAAATGGCCCAAGTACAAGTTCTTCAATATTATTAAAAAATGAAGTTGAAAAATTTGTTGGGACAAAATTGAATAATTTGAAGGAAGAAAATAATTTAAAATCGAATATTAAACCTTCAATGGATTTGGCGTCAAAAAGAACCTCAAATCAAGCAAATTTATTAAATTCGATTGTAAAAAAGAAGAAAAATAAATAATTTAAAAATTTTCTTTTGCATGTTTTTCAATTTTGTTGATCTACAATTTTTATTTATTTTTTTAAATTTACTCACGATTCTTTTAAATAATATTATTTTTAGGTCTTTAATTTATAAAAAATATCAGTTTAAAAATGATGGATACAAGTGAACCAGTTCAAAACGTTGAGGCAACGAAGACAGGTCGCCGTCGTCCTGGACCAAAACGCGCTCGCCGACTTTATGTTAAGGTATATTGTTTTATGAAACCTTGCCTTAAAATAAATTTATAAAAATTTCAGGCAATCTTTACTGGCTACAAACGAGGTCAACGCAATCAATATGAAAACACCTCGCTTCTAAAATTGGATGGAGTGAATGATAAGGTTATTTATAATTCTTGAATCTAGAACTGTCGGTTCTGAAGCTAGCCGACGGGCTGTGGTCTACTTGGTTCGTTTCTTCGGTCGGTTCCGGACATCCGATGATTTTCCCAGGACCGATAAGACTACTTGAATCTTTTAATTTTAAGCTTCTTTATTTTGTAGGAGGGGGCAAATTTCTATCTTGGAAAGCGTGCCGTTTACGTCTACAAAGGCCACAAGAAAATTGCTCGTGGTGGTGGACCAAAGACGCGAATTCGTGCAATTTGGGGACGTGTTACTCGTACACATGGAAATTCTGGAATGGTCCGTGCAAAGTTTCGACACAATTTGCCACCAAAAGCTATGGGTAAACGAATCCGTGTAATGTTGTATCCGAGTAATATTTAAAAGAAAAGTGGAAAATTGTTAAGTTGTGTTATAATTAAAATTTGATTGATAAGGAAAAGTTGTTTTATTTTAAGAGCGAATAAAAATATTTGTTGTTTTTGGGTGATTTATTAGAATTTATCTAGGAGATCCCGACAAGATTATATTATTCAGCTTCGGTCAGTTCTCCAAAAAATATTGGAAGCACTTTCCCGTTATCTTTCCCTATTTCCTTTCTCAAAAATTAAGAATCAATTTGAGCATCTCCTTTTATTATACATTTAGACAATCTCTTATTTGCAGCTTTACAAGTTTGGAGAGAGACTTCCGCTCCTCTAAAGAAATTATTGCACTATTTCACTCTAACTTGTCCATAAGCTTAGGACCCCATAGTTTCTACTGCAACCTTAACTCAAGTTTTGTTGTACTTCAGAATGTTGAGGATATTTAAATTAATCTTTTTTTCAGAATATTTGTACGAGTGTTAAACACAAATATTTATAAATTATCATTATCAAGCCCAACTTTAGATGTTTAAATGAAAACTTTTAAAAAAAATTCTAAAATAAAATACACCCCCAACAAGAGGCTTATTGTTCATGCCTTACCCCTCACTTATTGAAAGTTTTAGAATTCTTTCCATGTTCTTCCATAATTTGTTCTCTTGTAAGTCTATATTTCTTATGTAAATGATCAAATGCCTATAATTTGTAAAAATTAAGAAAAAAAATTTTTTAACAAGAAAAACCTTTTTATGTATTTCTCCATCATCCATTGAAATCACTGGAGCTATAAAAGCCAAAATAAATTGCACTTTAGCCTCATCAGGTCTATTCATTTGTTCTAATGTCAATCCCATATAGTAATTATTGGCAGAGTAAAAACCAGGCTAAAAATGACAAAACTGATTTTAAAATTCAAATAACCTTAATAGCTTCAGCATTTTCAAAATGGCGTAATGCCTCAACATAAGTACTATTTGGAGGTCTTGAATAAAAAATTCCGGCAAGAAAGCGTTGACTTGTCGAGAGATTAGCAAAGGAATAATGCCAAACACCTAAAAAGAATTGTTTAAAAAATTAAAAAAAAATAAATTTGAAACCAAGTGAATGCCAAGTAGTCGCGTCCTGTAAATATTAAAAAAATTAGAAGAGTAAAATTTAAAACTAGACTAATCGTGAATCTTCGTGAAATTTTGTCTTAAAACATTCAGAATGCTCAAAAATGAAAGCCTACCAATGGGTCGAGTTCCAAAGCTCTTTCAAAATGATTGCGAACTTCCACAGCTTTGGACAATTGTGCTTTGTCACCATCAAGTTCAGAAACAATATTGAGCAGAATTGCATACCTTAATGGACAAGAAAATATTTTTGAACTAAAAATTTAAAGAATTATTTACCATTTATGAGTACCAAAAGATCCTTTAGCTGGTTCACATTTTAACGCCTTTTCTATAATTTCAAAAGCTTCGCGAAACAAACGATTCTTCTCCTCAACATTTTTGGATTGCTTGCCTTGTTCACAAATAACTCTAGCGAGGCGCCATAACAATTCAGAATTTTCCGAAGAACGATAACTGAAAAATTAGACTTGTCTCTAAAATAAATTATAAAAAAACTGGTAAATGTGGAGTTTACTGGTCCAAAAATGAAGAAGTGCTTTTTTATATTTTTGAGGTTTGCCAGTAGGCTCAGACCAGGATACTTATTACCTACGGGCAAGCACTTCTTCCTATAAAGTCTTACTCATCTTACTTCTCTCCCTCAGTCCTTCCCCCTCATATTCGGACTCACTGTCAGAATACTCTATTACCTAGAGACAGACCTCAAAAATATAGAAAAGCACTTCTTCCTCGTTTTCTCTATGGACCAGTAAACCCCACATTTACAAAAAAAAATTTGAAAAAAAAACCGTCTCAATATTCCATAAGCATTATCAATCAAATAAGCATTATAAAGTATATCTGCGTCCCTAATTATTTTGTCAACATTTGCGTCATTAATTTCATCATTATCCTTCTTTGATGAAGTAAACCAAGAAATAGAAAGCAAACCAGTTCCACCAAATCCCAGAAAAATGTTCGAAAACTTCCATTGATTTTGTTGTTGTTGATAATATTTAAAGAAGGCAGGTCGAGCAATTGAATGAAATCGAAGTTTGTGAGGCACAAAATTATTAAAAAGCAAGAATTTGTGGAAAATACGCATTCTTTTTAAATTCTATGGTCAAAATTTACTGGTTTGGGATAACCCACAAAGTAGCAAATAAATATAAAAGTTAAAAACTTTGTAAAAATGAATCATCTACTAAAATTAAAATTTAATAAAAATCAAATAACAATAAAAAAACAAAAAAATACTTAACGAATATTAACCTCTATTAATCTTCAAATTTTAATTTTCTTCTCTTTTTTGAATTTTTTTTCAAAGCTAACATTTTTCCTCTTTCCATTTGAATTTTCAATTTGAACTTCATTTATTTCTTCAATTTCATCAGTATCAGAAGGCAATATATCACAATTATTTTCTTCTATTTTATTTAATTCAACAAGTAATTTCTTAGCGCCTTGCAATGAAGAATTCTATAAAAAAATGATAAAGACAGAAAAATTTTTAATTGAGGGAAAATGAAGCCGCAATACTAACCATCTGAAATACCAACCCCACAAACTATCGAAATACCAAACTGTGGTTAAACAGGACGCTGGGAAATGTTGTTCTTACAATAGAGGAAGGTTGGATGATTAAAAAAATTTGGTATTTATTTGCTTGGTTTTGGTATTTATTTGCTGGAACAATGTTGTTTCCATAGTTTGTTATTTCGGCAGCCTTTGGCGGGTTTGGCATTAAGGCTTCATACCGAAAATTGATTAAAACCCGATTCGTTGTTAAATAGCTACCTAAAAAAACCTCCCCACCAAACCCACAAGAAAGTTGAAAAAAAAAACCTTTAAATTATTATTTCCATCCAAAGCCAACTTTAACATTTTTCTAGCATAATCAGAGCCACTTTCAATTATTTCAATTAAAGTATAACATCCACAATCCATTCCAGTCCAAGATTGTAAATTTTCTCTTTTCAATATTGACATTAAATAAAAACTTAATTTTTCTTCTTCCTTCTCTCTTAATCGATCATTTTTTAAAAGTTTTCGAAAAACAAAACGAGCACAACCACCAGCTATTATATGTAATGGACGTTCTTTATCTACACAATGTGGAATAAACTCATCTGTAGCAATTTGTGCAATTTCTTTGAAGCAAGCGGATAAATCATTAATGTCGATAACACGTTTAAAAGGTGATGAAGGAGCTATAAAGAAATTTTGAAAATTTTTGTTAACGTTTATTATTGGATCATTGCCCACATACTACCAACTGATTATTTTATAAACTAGGAAAACTTATCCCCAATATTCTAATATCGTGTTGAATAGTGGCACAGTGGCCTGCAATAGTTTGGTCCCTTCCTCCGATGATTCTATTCCATCACCCACCCCATGAATTTATATGATATCTAATTATCATTAAAATAAACTTACAATTAACATCCAAAGTATCCAAAATTAAAACAGCAGAAATTTTATTTGTTATCATTTCTCGCATATTTGCCTTCATAAATGTAAGTAGAGCTGGTTTGACACACTCAAACAAATTTAAATATCGAGAGGCCTTATCCAATTTCGTATGAGGATTTGAATCACCCTTTAGTAAAGTATTAGAAAAATTATTTTCTTTGAAAAAAACCTGTTGTAAAATATTTTGAAGACTTTTAGCAATTACATGAGGATCACGTGGATGAACCAAATAATGAAGAACAATAACTCCTTAAATTAAAAAAATATAGAGTTGAAATGAAAAAATTAGTGAGCGGGCATATCGTGATAGACCTATCGGAATTGTTGTGACAAAAATAACCTCTTGAGGGTTTACGTTAGTTCTAAAACAGAAAAAATATTCTAATAGGACAATGTACTATCCAAGACCCTTTTGGCCTTAGGTATTGGGTAACAACTACATTGAAATAACTCGATAAATGCGTCCCGATATGCCAATATGTCAAAAATTATTAAAAGAACCATGTTTATCATAAATTAAATCGGCAATATTGTTGGCAACTTCCTTAAAAATAAATTAATTTTATAAATATTAAGAAAAAATCCTTTTTACATTAATTATAATTTTATTAACCAAATTCGTATCATCAACACAATCAAATATTCCAAAAAGAACTCTTTGAACAAAATTGTCTTTACACGCTGAAATTGCCAATCCAGTAAAACTTTTGACAATAGATGTTCTTTGTTCAGGTGTAGAATTCCAAACACAAAGTAAAGCAGCAAAAGAGCCTAAATGTTAAAAATAAGAGTCGAAATAGGGCTTCAAAATTATAAAAAACGAACCTTCGTGTGTGTGACAAATTTCAGGCAAAAAATCCTTAAGACTTTCAATTAAAGAATTTCTCTGTTCATCAGAACAATATCTAAGAAAATCATAGAGTAATTTGTGTGTTATTGAAAGTTTTAACATTGGCACTCTAAAAATGATTAAAAATATCGAAAACTTAACAAAAATTTATACTTTAGAACAGCCCTATCTAACAATTTTTCCAAATTTTGTAAAATCCCAGCCATTTTGTCAGGGGTTTGTGTCGCAATTTCGTCAATAGAGGGCGGTAAAGAATTGTCTGAATTCTCCTAAAATTGATATAAAAAAATTTTTAATGCGAAAATTCTAAAAAAACTTGTAAAATAGCAAATTCAGGTCCATAAAATTCACTGACAAGTTGTCGATATTGTTTAGCATTTCCCCATTCGAAATATATTTCATTAACCAAAGAAGCAGAAAATAAAGATTTATATAAACGAACATAATTTCCTTTTAAAGATGAAATTATATGAACACGTTGCTCTTTTGTGCTTAAAAATAAGGAAATTTATGAAAGAACCGGAAAGAAAAAATGCCCTATAAATCTTATTACTTACAATCGGAAATTTAAAAAAAACATCTATTGATCTTAAGTGAGGACCTAGACCTCAAGCAAAATTCTAGATCAACGCAAGGTTCTTGACCTTGAGTCAAAAACAAAAGTTAAGGAAAAATCAAGGTCTGGATACAAATCCAGTCCGATCTCTAGTATTTACTTACCCATATTTAAGCAATTTCAGAATAAGAAATTTTCCAAATTGTGACATTGCCAATTGCACAAATTGAGTCTTCAATTCTTCAAATATTTGATCACATATATCTGACTTTTTCAATTTTAAAAGGCATTGAACCACTCTGGAAGTTGCATGGGAAAATGCTAAAGCTGCAAATTTGCCTGTGCACAAATCCATTAATTCTGCTATGCAATGAGAACGTTTTTCTTTTGAAACTTTTGTACTAAAAAATGAAAAGAAATAAAACAAAAATCAAGAAAAATAAAGTAAAAACCTTCTTATTGTTTCCCACAAAAGTTTTGCCTTCATCATAAGTTCATAATTCGGTTTATTTTTCTTTTCAAGTTCTCGAATAAATTGTTTCCTCTCCTTTTTAGTCATCTTCATAAGCATTTCTTTTGTGGATTGTTTAACTTTTATAACTCTTTTACGACGGAATTTGTTGTTAGATGTTTTAGAAGGTTGAAGACGTCTCTAAAATTAAAGGAAAAATATTAAGGAACTTGTATAAGGAACTTAAAGCTAACCTTTCTAATGTTCATATTCCTCTTCCCTTCAAAGTTATTCAATTCTTGTCCATCTTTATTATCCAAAATATCATTTTCCAGAAAATCTGAACTTCTTTCCTTGATTTGTAAACATCCATTAGCATTTGCAAGCACTTTTTTCTTCAAAATCCCTTTTTTAGGTTTTGGGACCAAATGTCCATTCACAGACAAATCTTCATCTTTCGCTTGTTTTTCAGAAGATTCATCAACATTCTTCGAAAAAGAAACACGCTTTCGTTTCTTCACAGTTTCAGTGTCATCTGAAGAAGGGCGTTTAATACCTATTGTCCTGATGGCCATCAGTGTTATAAAACTCGAAGAAAATTTAAAAAGAAATCGCCTATAAGAGATAAAATTTGCATTTAACTTGATACTAAACAAAAATTCACGTTTAACAAATAACATTTTTATTTTTTCATTTAAATAAGCAACAGTAATTTATACTCAAAGAAAATTTTGTCTCTTAACAATCATAGAAAAATTCTCTTCAGAAATCCATCCATTTTTTCCCTCTCAATCCAATTTCTTAAATCCAATATCAGCGGAATACTCACGGAAACAGCGACGGCAAATGTTTAATGAATACTTGCGGATCAGTCTTAAGAAATTAATTTTTAAAAATTTTCAAAATAAAAAAACAAACCCATGATGATTTGAACAAACTCGGCAAGAGCGAGAGCCTGGACCATACTTGCGTGGACGAGACCAATGAATATTTTCGTGAACCATGACGATTTAAACGTTGAATAAGCAATTAAAAGATTTCACTAAAAACAAAAGAATTAAATTAATCGTCTCAACAAATTAAAAAAAACTAAAAAACCGAAAAGTAAACCCGGAAGAAATGAACCGGACTGGGTCATTTGGTCGCGACGACACTTGGTCGATGTGCCATTTAGTCGCAAGTCATTTGGTCGGAACGACATTTTATCGGAGTGACATTTGGACAGAACGACATTTTGTCGCGGCCATTTTGTCGTAAACCTTTAATGTTAAATTTGGACAGAAGGCACGAAACTTGGCCTTCGAGATTAAGTGTCTAGGCTAACCCCTAAAAAAATTTTTTTTCGTTGGCAAAATATAATTTTATTTTAGATATTTATTAAAATAAACTAGTCTCTGACATGGAAAATGTTGATCAAATGATTATTGATTCGTTTGCAAATGAATTAAATTGGTATGAATTTTTCTAAATTTTTTTAAATTCATTTTTTAGTTCTTTTTCAACTACCAAAGAATTTCAAAATTTGTCAGATTTGGGGCCAAATCAAATCATTGAAGGAGTAATTCGCTGCCTTTGGAAATGCAATCCAAGTACAATAACAACTATTCCAAGTTATAAGATGCCTGGGAATGCTGTAGATCGATTCAAGATTGCTACAAAAATAGCTCAAGAAATTAAGGTTTCTTAAAAATTTTTTTTAAAAATATTCTTTAAAAATTTTAGTCACTTGGAATTAATGATTCACAAATTGGTTATCAAACACTTTTATATCCAAATGTTTTTGAAAGCAGACGTATTTTTCTTGCATTATTCGAACGATTACCAAAAGAGAAGGTTGTGGTTGATGAAATGAAACGGAGTAAGTTTTTGAAGGAACCTTTAAAATAAAAAGTCATTTTTTTCCTTTTTTTAGCCCCATTGGAGCAGTTAAAATTTAATGTTGGTGAAGTTATTGCTAAACAACTATCAGAACATTGGACACCCGAATTTTGTCGATTTTATGATCTAAAAAGGATTGGAAGGTTTTGGCATACACGAGGAGAGGATACTTTTGGGAGGAATGAAGAAAAAGAAGAAAAATCAGTTTTGGAGAATTTGGAACCCCCGAAAATTGGGTAAATTTTTTAATCCGAAATTTTTTAAAGTTCTATTTTTAAATTTTAGAGGGAAACCAAAATTGCCTCCTAAACCTAAATTAGCCGCCAAACCTACTATTAGTGAGGAACAAAAAGAAATATTATCCTCAGCAACTCCATCAACTTCTGATCATGCTGGTATGGAAGATTTGGCTGAACAAATTTCTTCTAAACGTTCGAATTTATTGGAAAGTCAAAATATTCTTTTGAGGGTATTTTTTAGAAAAGAAAAAATTTTCAATTAAAAAAATTTTAGCTTCAACAACAAATTGCTCAACTAACAGCAGAACAAATCCAAAATAAACAAGAAACTACGAACTTAAACGATAAACGACTTTTAGCTCTTTTGGAAGGAGGGGATGCTGAGGAGAACTTGGAAAAATTGAGGGTATATAAATATTTTTTGTTAGTTCCTGGTTATGATTCATGATTTAGGTTACTTGGCCTTGAGTCAGCGATCTCTAATATCCTAAAATAAGTATGGATCGCTCAAGTTGTCCCTATTTAACTTCAGGGGTATCTTTCAAAAACTTTTGCTTTTCAAAAACGCAAATTTTCCCTTTTTCAGAATTTTATAGCAACAGCAGAAGAACGACGTTTAGCATTGGAAGAAAAATTTATGGAAGCAAAAGCTGAACTTCTTGAGCGATTAGAAAGTGCTAAAGGTGTTACAAAAGACAACTATCCCGAATCCTATGATCAAAATATAATTAATGAACTTGAGGAAGAATTTGAAAGAAAGAAAAGAATTCAGGCAAAATTGGTATGATTTTTTTGAAATTTTTTCACAATTTATTATTCTTTTTTTTAAGTTAAAAGAATTACAAAAATCCTCAACATCAGAAAATAATGGAATTAAATCAGAAAATCGTAAAAAGATGTTAGATAAGATTTTGGAGATTAATGCAATGGTTGTTAAACAAAATGAGCAAATAAGAAAGGTTTTTAAATTTTTTTTGGATACCCCTCTCCCTCCGTTAGTTTGTCTGTCTTCCTTAAGATGTACATAATGGTCGGACTTCCTTCCTTTTATTAATGCCTCTTATTTGAATATGCCACGTGAAAATTTGAGTAAAGTTTAGGAAGACTGACCATCATGTAAATCTTGAACAAGCTCTTAGACTCAAACTAGTTTGGAGAGGTTGGGGCGGAATATTCGAAATTAACCGTTTTTAAAACTATTTTTTAAATTCTTTTTTTAGACGGCCTCTTCTGTTCAACAAATTCGTCGAGAAATAGTTCAACTTGATGGAATACTTGATCGAACATTTACTGCTGTAGACAGATGGATTGGTGCAAATGGAAATGTTTATGGTAGTGGAATATCCTCTTCAATGACTTTAACACAAAAAGAAAATAAACAAATGGTTATAATTAGAAGACAAAGAGCTTATAAATTGCTTGGTAATTTTAAAATTTAATGAAGAATTAATTAGGGATGTTTGTATAAACGCAGAAGAACAAAAGATCCCCACAACTTTTTAGTTCTCTTTTATTGTGCATATACATATTTTGCCATGAGGACAAATTGTTTCAATAACTGGGAAGGGTTCTAACATTAAGAAAAGCCCTATATCTCATCCCAAAATTACTCCAACAATTTGGAAGCTTATCTCTATGTTGTCTATCACTACGTCAATTTAAATAAAAATTTCTTTTTCAGTAAAAACTCATGAACAATGTGCCCTTATTACCAGTGCAATACAAACCCAAGGAGAAATGGAATGCCAATTAGATGAATTGACAAATAAAATAGAAATGGAAACTCAAAAAGGAGTGGATGGGCAGCTTGAAAGATTACTAGATGATTTAATGGTTATTCGTGCAGAAAATAGGGAATTGGAAAGAAGAATAGAAAATGAAGAGGAGGAAAATGGAGATGAACAGGAAGAAGAAAAAGGTGTTTAAATATAAAAATATGGTCGGATCTCATTATTAGATACTCTCTGTATTAGATACCCTCGACTTTATCTCAACAGTGGCCGACCCCCTGTTGATATACCCCTCAATATAAGACGCGGTTTTTCAGCCGATGCCCCTTGGCTACGCCCTGCTTTCTGTTTATTTTTTATTCCTCAATATTAGACAATCCTCAATTTTAAATACTTTTTTAGAATCCTTTATCTAGATCAGTGGCCAATTCCCTTCTCTCCCTGTTTAATATCCTTTCCTTACAAGACAGTTTTTCAGCTCCAGTGGGTATCTTATAATCAGATTCTACTGTTCAACTAATTTATAATAATATAGAATATTTAATATTTATTTATTAAAAATTTTTTAAAATTTTCTGGGAAATTTAAATGTTCTGGGAAATCCTCTGGAAAATCCTCTTCATGTTATTGGAGTTATCGGCTCTCCACTAGGTGCCACTCTTGCCCCCTTTTGAGAATTTTGTTGTATTCTATTAGCACTTTGTGACATTACAAATGTTGTGTCACTCGCTATAGATCCTGCATTAGTCAACAAATTTATCCATTTTCTCCAAAAATCATCGATCATTTTCTTTCTAAGCTTGTCACTAGCCCAGAAAAGAAGCCAACTTGGCACTATCACAGACCCGCGAGATTGGGTATAAATGGCATTAAGATCAAATCCTTGTGTGTTTGCTATTAAGAATATTATAACCTGAAATTTTTTGAATATTTTCAATTTTCCCTTTAAGTCTTACTTGATTAAGGGCCAAAACAACGTGTCCTAAGAATGTAAGAATTGCATAGAGTAGCAATTTAAACTCCACTCTTTCATGATTAATTTGTTGGGTACTTTTAGTTGCTACACTTCTGATTCTTTGACGTCTATATGAGATTAGGGTGCCAATATTTATGATAAAACAAATTATCATAAAAATAACACAAAAGCTAAAGTTTAATGGAAAAGCGTCGTAGATTGGCTATAAAATAAAATTTTTTGGGAGGATTCATTTTTTCTACCCTTCGGGAGCAGGAATGTCACGGGTACCCGAAACACGGCTTCATTCGACCTGAATCTCAATCCCAAAAATTTTCCAAAACTCGACCCTACTTTTTTCTCTTTTAATCCACATAACTGATCAAATCCGAGACCCAAAACTCAACTCGCTTTTTCTCAACCCGTGACATCTCTGATCAACTTACATTAAATCCTTGTGCAAGATAAAAAGCAAATTTAGTTGGATCACTTGTGTCATTTTTTAAATAGCTTTTAATTGTGAGTACTTGTGCATACAATAAGGTGGGAATCCCATAAATTATTATGGCTGATGGAAGTAATAATTTCTTCCAAAGCTGGAATTATTTAAAAAATTTTTTAATAAATCTGGGTTTTAATGCTAACCCTATCATATTTCAATGCCATTTCTACAGCTGTCCAACGATTTATAAGAATAATAATTGTTGCCAAAAAATCAGACATCATCGTATAGTAGGTTATAAAAAACGATATGCGAAACATCCATTCGGGCAAGTTGGAGTAAAAAGGATAAAGCCAAGATCCAAAAAGGATTGTAAGTCGATTAGCATAGTAGGTGTCAAACGAGTAAATAATGTTCTGAAAAATCAACAGGTGAGAACTAATTTGGTGAAAGGAAAATGCTTAGGCGCTGGGGGTTTAATTCTACTCGAGAAAGTAGAAGCTCAGTAAGTAGAGCATTTAAACGAGGTGTTAGCAAAGCTCCAAGCGAAAACAGTCAGCTCTTCCCGTCTACTTGCTGAAATTTTTCTTAACTCGTACTGGAATAAAGAACAGAAAATAATAATTTGTAAATGTTTACCGGAATCGCACGTATTAAAACAAGTTTGTAGAACGGATTGTGAAATTGTTTATGTCGCAAAATTGTAATTATTTCAATAATGTAAAGTATTAATGATGGAATATTGGCGGCTATGGATAAGTAAAGAAAATGTTTACTTAGAGAAGAAAGCCAATCAAATATGCCCATTTTTTTAAATTTTCTTTGAATTTTCTAGAATTTTTTTTTGCAGAAATTTTTATAATTTAACAAGAATAAAATCTAAAATTGGCTAAAAACTGTTCGTAGATTATATAAGAATGACAATTATAATTTTTTTAGCTCATAGCTTAATAATTTTAAAAGTAACATTTAAAATAAATTTAATTTCAATGTCTATGATAATTAAATTACAAAATGCGTATAATTTTTATTTTTTTTATTTAATTATGGGACAAGTACACATTAACAACAGGTGCATTTAAAATAAATTAAATTTAAATATTCAATTTGACTATTTAATTTAAAAATCAAATTTGAATTAAAAAATTTTTTTTGAAAATATTTTTGAAAATTTAAAAGAATCGTAAAGCATATAACTACATATTTAATTCCTAAAGCTATGCAGGGAGCGGTGTGGTGTAATGGAGATAATACAGCAGTCCGGTCAACTGAAGATGCTGGTTTGCTCCCAGCCGCCGAATAACCTTTTGCACCAGCTGAAGGAGAGAAATAGTTTTACCTAATATACGATCTTTTTGACTAAATTAAAATGAAATTTAAATTTTTTCTGCGTTCGTAGGTTTAAATACGTTTGTAAATCTGCACTTATGGAAATAAATAAGATAAGACGTTAACAATAATAAGACATTTGATTAATCAACCATATAAAATTAATGCTTTTTTAAAAAGTTTACTTCCTTTATACAAAACCTTTTTTTGTTTTAAAAGTATACATTTTAATTAATATTTAGTTAAAAATAATTGGGGAAGAAAGGCGCTTTTCATTTAAGCATGAAAATTATCATGTAAGTTTAGTGTGTCACGAAAGGTGTTCACAAATGTACTTATTGTTAGTTTTTTTAATGTTAATTAGAATAAAAATGCAATTTTCATAAATATTTTTATATTTAAAGTTCATTATAAATTAATTACGGTGAATTTTTGCGAAGTAATTTTAATTACCCTTATTTTGTGTCCAAATGTCGTCTGTCCTTTTGTCTTAAAATCATTTTGTCCCAAATGTCTTTTGTCGTTTTGACCCAAATGTCCTCTGTCCTATTGTCGTAAAATCCTATAATTGCCCTGGATATCAAATCCCGGCATTTATTAAAGTATATCTGACGATGTTTATCTTGTACATTTTTACTTGATTATTTTTATTTTTCAGATATTTAAAATGGATTTGAATCAAAAACAACAATTATTTACGTCAAAAACTATTTTGGCACCAATGGTAAAGGCAGGAAGAACGCCTCTACGCGTTCTTGCATTAGAATATGGAGCTGATCTTGTTTATACTGAGGTATATTTTTTAGACAATATTTCTTAGACTGTTTGAGAGCTTGGATCTGGGTAGTTAAGTGGAAATTTGCTGTTTTGAGGGGTCGTAGGTTCGAACCCGTTGGGGTGTCAATATTTTTTTAAATCAATTTTTCTACGTTTTTAATTATTTTTTTGAACTTTTAAGACTTGTTTCAGATTTGTTTTTTCAGGAAATTGTTGATCAACGACTTTTAAGCTGCAAACGGATCGAAAATGGTTAGAAAATAGCAAATTTTGTGTTTAATGTTTTTTTTGAATTTTTAGCTTCCCTTGATACAATTGATTTTATGAATGGTGATGATGTTGTTTTAAGAATTGCTGCGGTTGAAAAAGAAAAATGTGTTTTACAAATTGTATTGTTTTTATTTAAATTTTTTAATTAAAAAACTTTCAGGGTTCAAATTCCCCAGAAAATGCTGCTGAAATTTGTCGTCGATTTTCTAATGAATGTATGGCAATTGATTTAAATATGGGATGTCCAAAACCTTTTTCTGTTCATTCTGGAATGGGTGCTGCTTTGTTGAGTGATCCTGTTAGAGCTAAAGAGGTTTTAATAATTATAGTTTTGCCCTATAAACATTTTGGATTTTTCCGTTAAATTCCAAAATTTCTAAAATTAATCTTTCCGGTAGATAATATAAAATTGTTTAACTTTCCTAAATATCCAAATTTTTTCTTTCAATATTTTCATAGATCATTCGCTTTAAATAATTTTTTATTTAATTTTGCTTTTTTTAAGATTCTAACTGCAATGGTTGCTGCTGCTCCTTCTATACCTATTACATGCAAAATTCGTCTATTAGATTCGGTATAGTTTATCATTATTTTTTCTTTGATTAATAACTAGGGATCGAGCTGGATCTGAATCTTGACTTTGATTTTTTTGAATCCAAAGTCAAGATCGAGGCATTTTTTAGAGCTCCTTGATTTTCCCTTGACTTTCTTAAGGTCCTCACTTAAAATTAAATTCAAGCTTTTTAAAAAATTTCGATCTCTATTAATTTCTATTTATTTTTAAGCCTGACAAAACCATGGAATTTGTCAAAATGCTTGAAAGTTGTGGACTTTCAGCAATTGCCATTCATGGCCGTCAACGCAATGAACGCCCAAATCATGAATGTCGTTATAATGAATTGAGGGATATTTCTCGTTATTGTTCAACTCCAATAATTGCAAATGGTGGCTCTTCAGATATTCAAACATTTAAAAATATTGAAGAATTCAAAGAATTAACAGAAGCAAAAAGTGTAATGATTGCAAGGTCAGCATTTACAAATCCTTCAATATTTTGTAAAAATGGATTGAATTCGATGCCTGTTGAAATTTCAAAATTTTTAGAAAAGGTTTTTGTTTAAATTTTAATTTTTTTAAATTTATTTGTGAATGTTTTAGGCCAGCCAATTTGACGAGAATTATACTGCTGCAAAATATGTTGTTCAAAGGATACTGGGCAGCCAACAAGTAATTTAAATTTTAAGAATTCTAAAAAAATTAAGCAGAAAATTATTGAAAGATTTTTGGTCGCTAAACATAGAAATAATTTCCCTTGGCTTGAGAGCGTTCCAGGGATGGGACGTGTTACTCGAAACTGTACTTTTTTCGATCCGAACTATCCGATAAATTTCTTACGAACTGACCTGAAACTCGATCTTCATAAAATTTCGAAAAAACCCGAAACCTACCTTTTTCTCATCCCATTCTATCCTTGATCCGAACCCTTGTCATTTACACTCCTAACTTCTCCCTCAACAAAACTAACTTTTTTTAGGAATTTGATCCAAAAGGAAAGGCAACAGTTAATGCAGCAACCCTAAATGAAATCTGCTCAATTTGGGGTGTTATTGATCAAAGGAAAAGAATAAGTGAACAACCATTACCTCAAGAAAATAAAATCGAAATTATCGAAAAAGTTGGTGGTGGATTAATTACTTTTGTTCTTTTGAATGATGTTTGGATGGCAAATCTTAGTTTTGCTCCGTTAGTTGATTCTTTTACTTATTTAGAATTGGGAAATTGATCTTCAATCGGGTGATTAATTATGAGAGAAAGGGACAATGAACATTTTAAGATTCTAACAGTTATTTCGGATCAATTGTCATTTTTATAGATAGAATTCTAAATTTACTCTAGAATTCGGCAAAATCGCATCAGGGATTCCAAGATATTTCTTAGAGTCGAACAGGTCAGGATCCCGTGCCGTGCTCTAATCTCCTCCCTAAAAAATTTTTACAGAAATTTTTTAATATGAATAAAATTACTAATCCTCTCAATTTTCAGCGCTAGACTAAAACGAGGAGTTGAAGGTGCATCAACCCCCAAATGCATTCTACACAATTATTGTCGAGAGAAGTTACTAGCAGAGCCTTTATATAATTCGGTTTAATTAAAAATTTTAAAAATTAAAAAAAATTTAATAATTTAGACAAAAAGAAGAGAAGATGGACGTTTTACAGCAATTTGTTCTGTGGCAAATAAAAAATTTTCTTCTCCAATATCACAACCAAATATTCGAATGGCCGAACAGGTATTTTATTTTTTTAATTAATTTGTAGGGTTAGAATAGTTTTTGATCCCCGAATTTATTTTTTTCTTAAGGTCTCAGCATTAGTCGCACTTTATGGTCTAAAAAGTAGGCATAAATTAAAGGGGAATTGGGAAGATTAAAAAATTTTTGAAAAATATTCTTTTGGATAATTTTTGTTGATTTTTTAACTGTTTTCGTCCTTTTCGTCTTTTTGTACATCAGAAAATTTTTTAAAAATTTTTATAAAAATTCTTCTTAAAAAAGGGTTCTTTTTTATTGTTTTTGCCATTCAAAGAATTCCTACTAGATATCAATTTTCGGTATATCCTTTTTCTTAAATGCGTTAAAAAGGGATTAATAAATCCTATTAAGTGAGTTATAAAAATATATCTTTCCTTCCTTCCTTTTTATCTTTAAAGCGCTAAAAGAAAATGTTTTTTAAAAAGAGAAAAGGGTTTTATGGATGTTTTGGGGGTTTTTCTAATAGGATTATTACGCAACATAAAGGGGATGAGGGGGAGATGAGCGGTAGGAATACTAAAAATAAATTTAATAAAAAATTATTTTCGAATATTAAAAATAGAAATAGTTCAGAGGGCTCACAAATTTTCGAAATTGTCCAGGGCTAGAAAATTTTCCAATATCAACCACTGAACGAAAAATCTTCTAAGGCCCCATCAAGACCTCGCCCTAAGAAAAGACCGAAACAACTCCCCAAGAAAAGTCTGAATCTCAAGCTTCGACGCTCTATTAATTGGACGAAGGTGCCTATTTCCGGCACCTTCGTTTTTTCCGGCCGATCACTGATCACAAAATTTCTGTTAAGTCATTAAACCTTTAAAAAACATTTTCCGGAAAATTTATGTTTTATATAAACATAAAATATATTTTTTATCCTTTCTCTTTAAATACATGCACACATATTTTTTACGCTTTAATCTATCAGACAACAACTTTTCATTTATCCTATAAAAGTAATTAATTTTATACCTCTCTTTAAAAATATATAGCCCTAAAAAATTTGTTTCTCCTTCATTTTTTCTGTTGTTGTTCATCGTCTCGCTTCACTTACAGGCGTTTGTTGGTTCCTTTCCACCAAAATTTTGTTTAGTAAAAAGGGGAGAGCCGCCAATTCCTTCCCCTCTACCAACCAACAACAATATCGGCAGCAGTCCAATCGGCGTCTTTTGTTGCAATTTACAAAAAATGAATGCGTGATTAATGTTGAGAAAGGGCGGAGAAATGGAGGAGGAAGGAGGGGTTTTTTAAGTATTTTTTATATATCGGCTGTTATATTGTTGCTCCACCGATATTTGATAAATGGAGAAAGAAGGGGGAAAGGTGGCGGTAAAAGTGTGGATTGAGAATTGTGAAAAAAATGAGTATTTAGGGTTTTCCGTTTACTTTTTGTAGGGCTGGTATGAATGGATGATATGAGGAGAGTCTAGTTGAAAAAAGGGTACTTTTCCGTTAGATCCCCGAAATTTTTTAGCTTTATTTTAGCTAGTGGCCGGTTCCAAAGCCGTTTAATTTACATTTTTCGATCCTCTTGAAAGTCTAAGTCAAATGGAACCACTCTCTAGTATCGGAAATGCTTGTGAACCCCACGGAAATTGAAAACCCATAGGAGCTCATTTGTGGTGACAAAATTTGATTATACAAACATAAAATTCACAACCTTTAAAGCCTTATTAAAACGGAAATTTTGGTCACAAAAATTAATTTTATGTAGGCCCTAGTCTAACCTTATTTTTACACTTATTTTAACACCAATAAAAACTATATACTCACATACATTTTAGCACCGGATATACTCTTTAATTTTTATTATTTTTTCCTTCCGCCCCTTGACAAGAAATCAACTATTAAATAAAAATAGAAAGATGACAATAAATGAATTTTTTGGGTAAATTTTTTGTAATAAATAAACGGAAGTATTTATTCTTTCTATTTTTGATCACTTTTTATTTTTTAAATTTTTTTTCACCGTTTTTTGAGCAAATGCCAGCTCTTAAATTAATCGTTTCTTGAGGGGGTTGTTAATACTCTCAGTCATATTTCAGTCATATCTTTTCATTCATAATTTCATTCACTCTATTTTTTCCTCTAGGAACGATTCTTATTCACCGTATATGGCCAAAATATTTTAAAAAAATTTTTCGATATTATTGGGCGGTATCTTATCATTTACCTTATATCCTCCAAAAAATTGTTTTTTCAATTTCTCGTCATTTTTTAATTATCCAATTTCCCCTTTGAATTATTTTTAAACATTTTTCACAGTCAAAAAATTTTTTTATTACATTTTCCGTCCTTAAATGTTGCAATTTATTTTATATGTTTATTCCAATACAAATTAAAAACCATTTTTTCCTTTAAAAATATTTTTATAGGTTTTAAATTAATTAATTTTAAATCTTTAATTTTTCTATTAGACCTATATTTCATTTGTTTTTTAAACATTTCCGGTGCTTTTAAACTTTAAATTAATTTTTTAAAATATTCCATACACAGACCTTTTTTGAAGATTATTTAAAGAAAATTTTAAATTTTATTTTTCCATAGATTTTATAATTTAATTTTTTGACCTCTTTATTTTCATTATTTTTTTTCTTGTTTATTGTAAGATTAGTGTTGCCGTTTTCGAGTCGGAAAATTTTTTCGGACCGGGCCGCATACTTTCAGCCTTATTTTTATCGAGTCGGGCCGTACATTTCCTTTTCAGGTTAAAAGTACGAATCCTTTTCATTTGTGCCTACAACTTTTTCCTATCTCTACTCAATTTTTCAAACCGAGTTGGGCCATTTTGGCAATAAGATTGAGAACCATACATTTTAAGTAATTTTTAAATCAACCTCCTTAATATTTCAATAAACTCCATCAACCTCCTCATACTTCTACATATCTCTTCTCTAAAATTGGATAAAACTAAAAGAAAGCCTATCCCAAAAGGACAGTATAAAAACACAAACACACAAAAGTGCCAAAACAATAAATAAATAAATTTAACCGCCACCGTCATCAATCTTTTATGGCAAAAAATAAGAATTTTGGCACTTTTACTCCTTATATTTAATTTTCCCCCTTTCATTTGGACATCTGCTAGTAGAAAACTATTAATTCTATTTTACTATATACAAACTCAATTTATTTGTATATCCCTTTAAGTTTAATATCTTTTGTTGGCATCAGTGAAAAAGGAGACTTAAATATTTATGACAATGATTAATGATTAAAACAAATAAATTGGGAATATTTTTGGGTATTTTTGGGCATATATCTACATTCGGATCTTTATTCGAATCTTTGTAAATTTATTCTAGCCTTCCCCTTTATAGGCCAGAATCTAAATATTATTTTTAATTGAACCCAATAATGATCTGAATCAGCAAAAAAATTTCCAATCCTATCTCAATGGCTTTTTCCATTTTTAAATTTTTTATTTGCTTCCAACATTTAAATATTTTATTTCCCAATCAAAGTCGTCCCCCATACCTCATTTTATATTGGTGAGGCTATCCATCCATAAATTTTATTTTTCCTATTTACCTTTCCCACCTAAAAATCGTTCCTGTTGGAAGCACCTTAAGTGTGTGTATTTTATGTTTGCTTTAAAAATTAGCATTTTTACCATCTTATGAATATTCAAAATCCTTTTGAGCAGGTTTTTAAAGCTTTTTAAAAAGTTCATTCGAAAAATAAAAGCCTTTAAATGCCCTTATAGGTGTCCTTCCTCAAAATATATATAGGTGTCCTTCCTCCCAACAAACACCTTCCTTGTCATTGTTAAAGGCGTCAATCGACCAAAAAACTGCAAACAGAAAAGTTTTACCCCAAAAACAACAGTCATCATCATCCCCCCTCTGTCACAATCCTTCAACCCCCTCATACACAATTCCTTCCTTTCACCCATCATTGTTCACATTTTTAGTAAAAGCCTCGACACTTTTCTCACATTAATCAAATTCATTTTGCCGCCACCGCCCCCGATCAATTGCTGTTTTGTCTATACGTGCTCCCCCCTTTTTATCTGGATTGTTGAAAATATATCAAACAAACATAATCATATGCAAATAAACTTTTAATAATATACAGTGTTGTATATTAAATTTAAGATCCACCTAACAATACTGGATATACCTCAATTTAAAATGAGGAAAAATGATTTTTCCTAATTTTCCGGAAGAGTTTAAATTTTTCCATTATATTCTTATTATTTTCTATACAGTCCTTTTTTTCAACAAATTTTTATTTTTTTTAAATATTTTTTCATTTGAAGAATCACCCTTTTTTTAATTTCTTTTAAATTTTTTTAATTCAATTTTCCGTCTCCACATCCCCTTGTATTTATTGCCCTCTTCATCCTTCCCCCCATTTATTTTCCTTTTATTTTTTGTCCAAAAAATTTTTTTTCGGACAATTTGCAGCCGATCATCTTCTTTTTACCTTTGTTGTCCTTCTTTGCAACGGCCGAACAACAAAATGAATTTTTCTTCCGTTTCCGACGCTTATAACCGCATTTTAAATATCTTTTTCTGTCACCCGCCAATTTTTTCCGCCTCCACGATTTTGTATAACTGAGCATCTTTTTGTTGTCCGTTTAGTATGGAATTAATTGTGTGTGGAATATTTTACTTAAAAAATTTTAGTTCCGGGAAGGAATACGCAGTAATTCCAGTAATTCTAATTAAGGAGGGACTTATTGTTAGTAAGGAGTAGGGTTGTCGGTTCGGAGCTGAACCGAACTGAAGAACCGAGAATTTTTAGGTTAGGTTCCTCCTTACTAGGGAACTTTTTCACTTACGATAACCCTAAAAGATCCCCCCTTATGATTATCCTAGTAAGGAGAGGGATCTTTTCCTATTGAATTTCTAAATGTTTAATTAATTCTAGAGACCTTAAATTAGATTTAAATTGAATGAAGTCTTCAAAACTTTAATTTTATATAAACAAATTTTCGCGAAACACCAATCATCATTTTATTTTATTTTGTTAGATTACTGTGGGGGTATTAGTCTTCATTTTCCCTCATCTCTCGCCCTTTTCTATTTGCGCCTTTCTTTTCGCTTGCCAAATAAGGAATAAATGAATGAATTATTCTTGGATGTTTATAAAATTTATTTTATAAATTTAGCAGGATTGAATTTAAGTTTCTTCAACAGTAAAATTAATAATGACAACAGCTACAATGTCACCACTTTTGGCTTCACCTAAAACAAAAACAGCTTCTATGGTAGAGGAGAATGAAAATGGTGAAAATTTTAGATTTTTATAAAAGGATTTTCAAATTTTCAAAAAAAAATTTAAATACGCTAACCAACTCTTTTTTAAGATGTGGTTGAACAGTTGTTGCGTGTTGCTGAAGCAAGGTGAATATTTTTTAAAGGCTTGGAGCTTTTATGGAATTTTTTGTAAATGTTTCTCAATGCTTTTGGACTTTCTCAGCTCCTGATAGGGCTTTCACATCATATTAGGGAAAATGAAGGCTAATACCCACAGTACCGGACTTTTCTCGGCTTCGGATGCCCGGAGGCACCTCTAAAAACTTTCCTGAATTTTTCAAAATAATCTCTAAAAATTAGAAAAAAAGACTATTTTGGTTATTGCTTCCCCATCAAAATAATAAATTATATCAAAAATGAATACAAAAAAATATAAATATTTAGTAAACTATTTAAATGAGCACCAGACAGCAAACAAACAATTCAGCGACCAATACATAAAAAATATAGGGGAGCGAATAAAATTGCGCAGAAAAAAATATGGGTGAATATTTTTGGGAAGTTAATTTATGCGCATTTGAAAGGGGAAGAAATAAAAAAATAAAAAATATAAATAAATGTTGCCAAAAATGTTGAGAGAAAATAAATGAAAATTGGGTTAAAAATTTAATTTATAAGAATTCTTTCTTTAGGGAAGCTGTTGAACGATTAGAAAATGAACAGCGTGAAGTGCTTGAAGGATTAAAAGAAATTGAGGAAGATGAAAATTTTTTGATGAGGTTTTTTAATTTTTTGCGAAATTTTGCGAAATTTCGTTTTAAAGTTTTGCGAAATTTTGGATTTTCTCGAAATTAAAAAGAAATTTCGTTTTAGAGCCAAACAAACACTGGCAGATTTGGCGGCAGAAAAGCGTATCCACACAGACGCTATTCGACAAATTGATGAAGATCGACAAGAATTATCTCCAGCATTGGAAGAAATGCGCCTAAAACGTCGACGTACAGAAGCAGATTTAAGTGAAAGATGTTCTCACGTTCCTTTGCTGTTGGCACAACTACAACAACGCGCTAAACTTTTGGAATTGGCATGTCCGTTAATTGATGATTTGTTGCCTTCTGGGGTGACTGCTGCAGCTTTTAATAGGTTATTTAGAAATTTTTCGGAATTTCGGATTCTCGAAATTTTTTATCATTTACAAAATTTCTCAAAATGTCGTATTTTTCGTAAAATTTTTATTAAAAATTCCAAAAAATTTTTCTCACATTTTTAGTCGTGATCCAGTCTCTCAACGTTTATCAGACGATTCTCCTTCAATTTATTCAACTTCACTTCCGACACAAACCACAACACCAAATACAGCTAATATACCCTCAATCCTTCAATCACCACCTTCTTCATTAATGCTTAATTTTCCACAAACAAATAATAATAATGTTGATTCTTCAATGCAACAAATAAATTTGGTTTGTAAAATAATTTTTATTTAAAAGCCCCACCCTGATATAGGGCCCCACCTTGGAGGCTAGCTGAAAAATAGAGTGCCCCCTGAATTAGAACCCGTTCAGGAATAGAGTCCCACTTTGAGCGAGTTGACACTGAAATAGATAGGGGCCCACTATGAGGTGGGCCCCATCTTGGAGGCTAGTTGAATATAGAGCCCCATAAGGCTTTATTATAGTAAATACACTATCTCTATATTACAGCATGGAATAGCCGCTCTATTTATGTTACAACACGCTGCAACTACACATCAATTTGTTACGGCTGCCGCAGCTGCTGCAGCAAACAACAACAACACTCAACAACAAACTAACAACCATTTAAATTTTAATAATTCACAACAACCTAACCACCATCATCTTTTGTCTCAAGCAATTCGTCATAATAATTTTATTAGACAACAACAACAACAACAAATTGGAGGAGGAAATCAATTCCCAATGCGGGCATTAGAAGAATTGTAAATAATTTTAAAAATTTTTTAAAAATTTAATTTTTAAAAGAAGCCGCGCACGAGAACAACAAGCAAGAAAAGTGCCTAATGCTGCTCAAAGAAGTGCTGCTGCAGCTCTTGAAACTACACATCAATCACCTCCAATGAAGGTTTGTTTTCTTTATTTTTATGGGGAGTTTATTAAATTTGTCGACTTGGGGTTTTTGACATTTTTAAATATTGACTATTTAAAAAAAAATTTTTCCCCGTTTTAGACTTGTGCCTCATGTCAAGACCAAATCCATCGAAATGCTCCAGTCTGCCCTAACTGTAAATGCAAAAGTAGATCAAAAAACCCAAAGAAACCACGAAAAAAGCTGGCAGAACGTTGAAAAAAATTTTTAAATTTTGATGAAAAAGCCAAAGAAATATAAAATTTAAAAAAATGAAAAAAATAATTAATTAATTTTTGTTGTAAATAAAAAAATTTTTTGGTATTTTTTAGTTAAAATATTTTTTGTAGTTACTTTTTTGTATTTGTGTGAATTAGTTGAATAAATGAAAAACAAATTTTTTAAATAATTTTTTGAAATAATTTAAAAGGGTTTTTATAATCCTCTATATTTTACGAAGAAGTGTTGTTTTGGTGGTGGAGCTGCGTTATTCTGCCGGTGGGGCAAAAATTTCTGGCGGGCCCCCTTCACGTTTGGTTGCCTGTTTCTGTTCTGAGGCTTCATTTTTGTTACAACGAAGGTTTGCTTAGTTTCTTAATTGTTTTTAACTTTAGAATTCAATTTGTTATATTTTTCCAGATTCTAGATGAGTGGGTGAACGATTGTTGGCGTTTTGGATGGCTTTATGGAAGCAAAAAAGGTTTGTGGATGTTTGGGAAAATTTAAATATTTTTTGTACTTCCAGGTTTTTTTATTTAACTTTTTTATTCACCTTTCTGTACCTTCTTTTAACCGCTTCCTAAACATCCATTAAAAATATAAAAATAAGAGGTGAATAAAAAATGTAAATGAATGGCCTTCCCTCATAAAAATAAATAAAAATATAAATACATTATTACCCTATTACAGGCATTTTGTGTCAGCCGATTTATTCAACAACAAATACCATTTTTGTCGCTCCGTTGGTTTTTTAAGGAAGAGGAAATAATGATGAGCTCATCAAAAAAGAAAATCATTCTCCAATATATCCTCAACAACAAAAAAGGTTTTTTTCTTCTTCATTCACCTTCTTGATTATTTTTGCTTCTTTCAAACGTCCTCATCAATTTAGCTTGGTTTTTAAATAAAAAGGTAAGGGGAAATATTTTTTTGAATTTTTTCGGGGTTTAATGGTGGGGGAGACATATCGGGACAGACAATATTTGGAATTGAATGAGGATCAAAAATCGGGAGTGCGGTGCCAAGAATAACCTCTTAATTTTTTACGTTGGTCCTACAACATAAAAACTTTTTCCTTCAATAGGGCCATTGATTTTATATCCAATTGGCATGATCCAGTGGCCGTAGATCTCGAGATTAGTAGGGTAACTGTTCGTCCATTAAAATACCCCGATATCTCTGTCCCGGATATATCTGACTCCGATTTTTAGAGACTCTAAATGGAGCAGAATGAAGACGAAGTAGTTCAACAAGACATAAAAAACGAAAATGGAGAAGATTCTCAAATTGAAGAAATAAGTAAAAATCAACAAGAAAATGATCAAAAAGAGGAAAATTATAAAAAAGAAGAGGAAGATGAGGATCAAAAAATAACAAATAATTTGTTTTTAATTAAAGAAGCTTGGCTAAAATTAAAAGAAATTGAAGACAATTTAGAAGGAGTTGACTTGTCAAAAAATAAAATTAATTTAATAAATGAAGAATCAAAAGAATATTTTGAATTGGATGGGCAATTGAAGGAAGAAAGAGAAAATCATGAGAAAAAAATTAAATTAATTGAAGAGGTTAGTTGAGGGAGAGGTTTTTTGGTAATTTTTTAGTTTACTGGTCCCTAGTAAAATGAGCGAGTGCTCTTTAGATATTTTTGAGGGTTTCCAGCCAGCAGGTTTATCAGTCAAATTTAATTTCGAAAATCGGACCAGAATTCGAGCTGGTTGAATTTGGATGAAAAATTGGAGATTCACTGACTCCTTACAATAGGCCCGTAGCCAGAATTTTTTCCGGGGGTAAGGGGGCCAATTTCCTCCTGGTTACGGGTCTGCCTCACAATCAGCACACACTTGATTACCTACTGGTAACCTCAAAAGATATCGGAAAAGCACTTCCTGTTCATGATTTCTAGGGACTTGTAAACTTTAAGTCTACTCAGATTTTTTAATTTTTTTCAAATTTTATTTTAAAGGATACAACAGCATTAGCGAAATGTTTTTCAATTTCGCAGCAAAAATGTAATCTTCAAAGAAAAGAATTAAAAAAGAAGGAGAATGAAATTTTAAAGAATTTGAGGGAAATTGAAGAAAAAATGTTTAATTCTCCCTCAACTCCAATGAGACAAACAACACAACAACTAACAATAAGGCCGCCAGCAATGCTTCCAACAACGCCTTTTCTGCTACAAGCTATTAATGCTACAATACAACAAGTAAATTTTGTGTTTTTGTTTATTTTTATATTTTTAAAACTTGACAAGTTGTGGTTTCGGGAAAACATGTTTGTTTGGAGAACTTTTTTTCCAACTTTTTATAAATTTTCTGTTAAAACATTTTCCAACTTGTTTGTTTTATTAAAAACATTTTGTTTCCAACTTGTTCTCAGAAAAACAAGTTTCTTGTTTTAAACATTTTCGTTCCAACTTGTTTTCCCAACGTTCCAATTAAAACATTTCCCATCTTGTTTTCCTGTTTTTCCTTGTTTTAACCAACTTGTTTTTAAACTTGTTTTTCCTATTCTTTTCATTTCAACATTTCCCACCCTTTTTTAAATTAAAACCAATTTAATTTGCAACATGTTTCTAATTTATAGCAATTCCAACAAGGACTTCAACAATTACAACAACAAACTTCCCAACATCACAATGCTTTAAATTTACAGCAACAACAAAGTTTGCAAAACATGCAAAAATTGAAGGTAATTTGTTTTAGAAATGTTTAAATAAATAAATAATGTTTTTTTTCTCTATAGAAATGTCAACACTGCCCGAGTTTTATACATCGAAACGCGCCTACTTGCCCCAATTGTAAACAAAAAATTGTTTCTAAAACAACAAAAAGAGTTCGAAAAAATTAAACATTTTTTTAAATAATTTTTTATTCAAAAAATTTTTAAAAATTCGAAAAAATTTCATTTGGTCATGAACATATTTGTTTGTCTGCCCTACAATCAGCCCTTTCATTGGCAAGAAATAGGCGCCCATTTTGACAAACACATAATTGGTATTGTGAAGCACCTCCAACTCCCATACTTTTTTCTAGACCAGACATGAATATGTTGCTGGATTCTAGGCGGATATTTCCCTAGAAAGTTTTCGAACAAATTATTTGGGAGGGGATGGGGTATCAGAATATCGTTCTTAAAGAATAAACGGTCAAATAATTGACCTGTTTTGCTCTTAATTGAATATCGAACAAGGAGTTTATGTGTATTTCTCCAGCACTGCTTAACATTTCTATATCTTGACCTGCTTCAACAATTAAACTGCGTGTTGGAGATTCGATTCTTTTTAAATTTTAATTTTTTTCCAAAAATTTTTATTTCTGATACCTGAGATGACTGTCAGGTTCAGGGCGTATAATTGCTTAATTTTTTTTATTCTTTAATTATTTCTTGTATTTTTATTTTTCGGTTTTTTAACGAGAAATATTTTTTTCTGGCGTTTTGTTTGTTTTTTATCTACCTGTTTGTATTGCACCTTCAAAAACGCTGCCTCCATCATCTTAAAATTAATTTTTTTTCATTTCAGATAAAAATAAAAATTAAAGATGCTTCGTTCTATTCGATCAAACAATTTATTATTCGCTTGCAGAGCTATTTTAAACTTAAATTTTGCCCAAAATTTCAATCAAAATCAATTAATTATTGCAAATTATTATGGAACCAAGTCTCATCACTCGTCAAAATCAAAACAAAAAATGAATGCTCTAAGGTTTAGTTAATTCAAAATTATTTTTAAATTTATTATTTTAATTTCTAGAGAGATCGACGACGTGGAAGAAGTAGTCAAAGAGGGGTAATTAATTTTATTTTTAATATTTTGTTAAAATTGGGCGAAAATTGAGGATTTCAAATCTATTTTCGTTTGTTATTAAGTATTTATGGGGATAACATAGATTTTTACAAAAGAAAAATATTTTGCGCTGAACGGGTTCGAACCTTCCCCCTATTTTTAAAAATTATCCCACTTAACCAAAGTGGACGAAATTTTTTATTTGTCTTTTTTCAGCAAACTTTCAACTATTGGACTGGCACAAAAGGCAAATAAAGAACTGAAGGATTGCTATCAAATTTTACAAGAGAATATTGCGAAGCATTTGACGCTTGAAGTGAATTTGAAAACATATGAAGATATTCCTGTTACTTTGCAAAATGGGGAGGTTTGGATTTTTTATATTTTTAAGGGAAGATAAAGCCGGAAAAATCTAGGGAATTTTTTCCATACCCGAATAAAAATTCAAAATAAATATTTTTAAATTTCTTTTCCAATTTTCGATTAGACCCACAAACTCTTCAAATTTGCTCGAATTACTATGCGCAATCCAACAACAATTGCCATTAATTTTGTCGATAATTTGGAGGCTATGAAGTCAGCGCGTACTGCACTTCAATCAACTGTTGGACAAAATGTGAATATCCAAGCAGATGGATTTATGCTGTATGTACCGGTGCCAAAGATTACTAGAGGTTTGTTTTAAAAATTTTTAAAGGAATAAGTTGAGGACTGGAGGAATGAATTTTAAAAAGGATTTCTTTTTGGATAAATGAAAATAATTAAATTTTAGAAGGATAGGGTCGACCTCCCTTGAGTTTTTTTCTTTTAATTTTGGTATTAGAGATTACAAAAGGATGAGCAATCTAATTTTTAAAATTTAAGAACGCCGAGAGGAAATTGCTAATAAAGTTGGAGCTGCCTTAATTAAAGAATACAAACAGGCGTTACAACAGGTTTTTAATTAAGTTACACCTTTAGATATTATAATTCCAATTTTTAGATTTACAGCAAATACAGCAGGCTCATTACCGACTCAACAAAAAAAGAAGACTTACCTATTCGATTAAACAACGGCTTACTAGCAGAAATGCGTAAACTCTCTCAAGAAGGCGAAAAACGATGTAAAGAAAGGTCAAAGGCTTTGCTCAGTGAAGTTTTATAATTTTTGCTCAGTCAGGTTTTTGTTTTTTGATATTTTTGTTTTTTATTAAAATTGTTTTTGCTCAAAGAGAGGATTCGATCCCATGACCCTTTTCGGGTCTCGCAAAGAGTGTGAATTAACCCACTTAGCCAACGAAAAATTGTTCCTCTCACTCAATAGTCCCCTCTCCTCCTTCAAATAGCCTACCTAATATCCGAAGATTTTCGAGCTTCAATCCAATCTCATTCGAGTCAACAAAAAAGAGTGACTTTTTTTGTTCATCTAACACCTCAAAACGGTCACAAATCATTTGTGCTTTCCCATCGGGTTGTAAATGTAATGCGGCTGTTGAATGCCCTGTGTGGTTATGAGCGCTAATGGAAACTCCTAAAGCTGAATCTATCGAGAGAGCTTGATCCTTTAAAGTTAAAAAAATGTTTTAAGTAAGAAAAAAGCTCTAACGTCAGCGCTACTCAATTGAGAGAATTGTACAGGCTTTTCAAACTCCGATCGTCCAACCACTTTTCTTTGTAAAATTTTTATATTATTTAATAAGAGAGTTTTTAGTAATACCTCTTATACGGTCCTCTTCAATCTTCAAGGCGCCCATTCCTCCCTATAATTTTAAATGTTTTCCCTTGATGGGTTTGAGAATAATTTTAATACCAACGAAAAGTCAAGTACAGTCATAATCCAAAATGTAAAGGCCAAGTTTATAAAAACAACAAGGGTTAGGGCAAGAATGAATGCATACAAACAACGTTTCCTCCAACCATAAATCCCAACCCTTTTAAATTAAAAAAATTTTTTTCCAAAGATTTCTGTTAAGATACCTATAAATATCAGAATCTGGTACAGGTTTAGCACTCGAATGTACTACAGTCATTTGTTGGGGTGTTGCCCCACGGACTGAAGGAGGTTGATATCCATGGGGAGGGGGACTTCTTTGTCTAGGATCTATTGTATCTGCTCTAGCCCACACTGGTTCATCATCCAAAATTGTACTAGTGGCATAATGATGGGATTGGGGAGAGGAAGAAGAAAGTGGGGGAAGTGTTCCAAATCTTGGTTGTTGGTAATAATAGGCACTTCCACCGTTTGCATGCATTTAAAGGGATTTAATAATTGTTGGAAATTAAGTTTTTAAAATTAATTTTGAGGAGAGAAACGTAAAAAAAGAGCAAAAGAACGTTTTACTTCCGCCTATCAATAGTATGTGAAAGTAGTCCTCGTGTAGAACAACTGTCTAATCCTTTGATCCTTATTGTTAAATTAGTAAAAAGGGAAGGGTTTGTGTAATAAATAAATAAAACTAACAATTAAAAGTTTAATAATTGCCATTTTTAAATAAATTGGGCATCTTGGAACAGTGACGTTTTGAAATTGAAATTAACTCTTATCCTTTGTTATCCCTTTCTCAATTAATCCTTAATTGGATTTTTGTAATTTTTATTCACTTTCATTGGATATAAAATAAAAAATAAATCCATTTCCGTTATTTTCTGTCAATTAGGTCAATATAAAATTCCACTTTTATTTCTTTGTTTTTTATCAAACAAAAGTATTCAGACAAAGATTTAGAAAATAAAGGATATTAAATTTGATTGATATAATTGCATAATTAAAAGTAAATTTCTTTTAAAAAAAGAAAGGCGGGGTTTTGGGGGTTGTGAAAGGATGTTGGAGGGTTTTTGTTGAAGTTGATCTGTATTTAAAAGAGTTCAGAAGCTAAAAATATTTCTTGTTGAAATTTTTAAGCTTCAATAGTCAGCAGCATGAACAACAACGATAAAGAGCAGTATTCGTTTACTTCTCCAAATCTGCTTAATTTAATAGCTAAAGTAGGAATTCTAGCTAGTACATTAACACTTGTAGGTATTCTACTAATAGTTCCGATGATACTGTTCCAGGCTAATCAGTTGAGATCAAATATAGAGAGAAGAGCCATTCAATTTAAGGTGAGAGAGTGAAAATGATTTAAAGAGATGGTTATTTAAAAATATTCTTGCAGCAAAATTCGGATCGAGCCTGGAAGCTAATGATAAATGAAAAGATGATGATTCAAAGTGAAGCTGAAAAAGAAGACGAAACTTCAAGCAGGTCCTTTAGATCACCACGGCATCAACAAAGTTGTCAAGGTTCTGAACTTGGAAAATAACAAAACGCCAAATATATTTCAGGCTGCCATTCGTTGACTTGTCAGACAGGCTTGCCGGGACCGAGTGGACCCGCAGGAACTGACGGATCACCTGGAGATGTAAAATATTTTTTAAAATTCTTTTAAATATTTTTAAAGACAGGAAAACAAGGTCCAACAGGAGAAGATGGTTTTGATGTTCAATTACAACCAGAAGCAGATATGCCTTGTGTGATCTGTCCGGCTGGACCACCTGGGCAAAGGTTGAAAAGGGAATTATGTATAGTTTTTAAAAATAATTTTCAGAGGCCCTCAAGGTGAAAGAGGGATGAGTGGAGAGCCAGGCACTTATGGAGAACAAGGTCCACCGGGCAAAAGTGGAATTGATGGCCCTTATGGAAGGGTAGGAATTTCCTAGTTAAGAAACTTTCTTATCAACTTTTTTAAAGGAAGGACCTCCAGGCAATGTGGGAATAAAAGGCCCATGTGGAAGGAAAGGGCCAATTGGTGACCAAGTTATTTCTGGTATCTTTTAAATTTTCTTGTGTTCTGAAAAAGTTATTTTTTCAGGAATCGGCATTAAAGGTCCTCAGGGCCCTCCTGGACCTTCTGGAATTAAAGGACCTCTTGGAAGTCAAGGAAAAGCAAGCAGGCATTTTTTAAAGATTATTTTATAGCCTTGAGTTTAAAATTTTTATAGAGACACTGGTCTGCCTGGAAAGCCGGGCCCTGTTGGTCCGCCTGGACCCCCGGGAGCAAATGGAATTATGGGAGAAAATGGAATGGTTGGAACGCCTGGAGAACCAGGAGAGCCTGCAAGCTATTGCCCTTCGGTAGCTCTTGACTTATATTTGAACTAAATTTAAAAAAATTTTCTTTTTTTAGGACTGCGGAGTCTCACACATAAAGGCGCCGAGTTTTGCAATGGAAATGAGCGAACCACCATCATCTCCTTCCTATAGCAATCGGGAAAAGCCTGCAACAGAAGTGCTGTTTCGACGTCGGAAAAAGAAGCAATAGAAAGAATAATTTCTAAAAAAAATTTTAAATTTTAATTTTGAATTTTTTTTGAACAAAATAAAAATTTTTTTAAATTATAATCTTGTTTATTTTGATAATCAGGTTGTTCTTTACAACTATTTATTTTTTTCTATTTAATTTATTCACCGTTAATCCAATGTCTCCAATAAACTCAACTCTAGTTACCTGTCGAGTTTATTTAATTCAAACAAATTAGTTTTGCGAAAATTATATTGATGTGCATTAATCTCGAAACGAAAAGTATTTTTATGTGGAGTTAGAGAAAGAGAGAAAAGAGTGACGTCATATTTTTGCGAGATAATAGAAAACGAGAAAAATTACTGTATTTTTAATAATTTTCTAGAACATTCTATTTTTTTCTCTGGTTATTGATTTTTGTTCTAGATGACGTCGCTTTTCTGACGGATCACCTTCTCCATTGTTTTTTTCCCTTTGTTCACAGAGGCAAATAATCGCAATGAATTTGAAGCAGACAAGAATATTTTCTGTTGATAAGTGGCTTGCGATTAAGTGGCTTTTGAATAAGTGGCTCGCGATTATGTGTCCGTTTCCCGATTTTTTAGTGTTATTTTTTATTTATTATTTTCAATATTTAATTAGAATTTTTTTTTGTTTTTTAGATATTCTCTATTCCTTATATTTTGAATTTTTTTTATTTTCTTCAATCGTTGATTCAATATGAGCGGCTGGGTTGCATACATCCAAACTCTGACTGACAGCTGCAATGTTATCTCCAGAGCTGCAATTGTTGGACTTACTGATGGAGGGAGTGTTTGGGCTAGAACGGAAGGTGACAAAGAATTTAAGGTTTTTTGCTTTTTAATATTTTTAGTTCTATTTGTTTTATAGGCCACTGAGTCGGAACTCAAGAAGTTTGTTGGTCTCTTTGACAATCTTGATAGTGTTCCAGGAACTGGCGCAGATCTAGAAGGTTTTCTTTGTATAATTCTAGTTCGACTCCATCCCTTCTTCAAAGTATCAACGAGGGTAGAAGTTGCTTGTTTCCTTAATTTACTCTTTGTCCCTATTGGCGTACAGTTATATAGCCTGACCGTTTTTAATACTTTGAGGAATAAAGGGGGTACGTACTTGAATTTTACCGGTTTCTTAATTGTTGATGTTTGACTTTATCTTTTTAGGTGTTCACTACATTGTACCGAGAACTGAGGAGAACCTCATTTTTGGCAAGAAGGACAAGACTGGGTTTGTCTTCAGTTTACAATTTATTCATTTTTCAAACTTAGGTTCTTTGCTGCTAAAACCAAGTCAGCAGTGTTGATTGCTATTTATGAGGGTGAAGCGGCTGCTGGTGCTGATGTTCGTGGGGCTATCGAATCTTTGGCAGATTTCTTGGAGAAAGCAGGATACTGATGTGCAAAAGACTCTTTATTCGACCAAAATTGCTTCTCTGCTTTTATAATATATGCTTTATCTTCTATTTGTTTGACGGGTTATCAACTGAATTTTCACTTAAAAAAGGCATGCGCCTAGTATTTTTCGTGTATTCTTTAAATTAAAATTTAAACACCGTCTTTTGGTTATTATTTTAAACAAGCTTTGTTTGACGATTGTGTTTTGAAAATTGATAAAGACTTGTGGAGAGCAGTATTTTACAAAATTCTTTATTGCTAATCCATTAATTAATACAAATTTGGAACAGATAAAAACGGTTTTTTTATTTGAATTAGGTTTATTAAAAACCTGGGTATGGAATCCCATTTAAGAATTTTCAGTTTCTGTTTCAGATCATATTTTGGGTCATAACTTTTATGATTCCGAGTTAAGTTATCATTATACTAACTGAAAGCTTTGGGGTTTATTTAATCTTTTTCCCATTAGCTTTTTAAGATGAGGCAGTGGCCGTCCCAGATTTTCATCTTTTTATACATTTTTTCTTTGAATCTCCAAATAATTTTTAATCTTTCCAATTTTGCAGTCCAATTCGCTTCCTGATACATAAATTCCTCCTCCAAATTTATTAGTAAAAGTTTCAAGGCCACAATTCCTCGCCTTCTTCAAATCCTGAATTGTCAATTAATCGGCTTTCACAAATTGCTCCTCCATCAACATTGGCTTCATTTTTTTGTTCCACCACCGCAAATTATAAACAACAACCAAAACAGCGACAACAATCAATACAAATGTATTGCTTCTACTACAACAACATCAACTGCTATTCCTTCTTTGTTAGGTTTATAAAAGATTTTTTTTAATATTTTCTATCCGTAAATCATTTGTTGTTCCTAGTTAAATTTTTTTGTAATTTTGAAAAAAATTTACCCTGAGCGGGTTCGAACCTTTCCCCTATTTTTAAAAATTTTCCCACTTAACCAAAGTGCAAAAACCTTTTTTGCTTTCGATTTTTCCGGTAAACTTTCAAGGCAAGAGGATTGCTATCAAATATTACAAAACAATATTTCGAACCCTTTAAAAAATCTTTTCAATTTACAATTTTCATTTATTTTTTTTTAACTTTTCAGTTTAATACCTCCACCACAAATTATAATTAATTCTTCCAATGTCCTCTCTTGTACTACTTCCAGTCCGTTAAAACATTTGGAACAACAACAGCAACAATCAACCATTGTTACTTCTACATGTATTCCTTCTTTTCTAAGGTTTGGAAAAATTTTTTCCTTTGAATTTTCTCAACTACCCCATAGAGGGCTTTTCTCCTTTCTTTGGGGGTATTTAATAAAACATGTCCGGGATACCCTTATTCTCAATTGGTAAATTCTGAGGCTTTTCGAGTCATAGATGCTGCCTTTAATATATTTCTCTATTTTTCATTATTTTTATAAGTGTTCCTAAAAATTTTTGTTTTTTTCAGTTTGCCTCCTCCACAATTAATGATTACTTCTGGAAATGCTGCTGTTGTTTCTTCTACATCAACACCACCACGTCAACTTTAACAACAACAAGATCTTCAGCAGAATAAGCAAGATTGAAAAATTTTAAAAATATTTTTTATTTTTGTGCAAAAATGTATTTGTTTGTTTAATTTTTTTGATTTTTAAAAATTAAATTTTTTCTGAATAAATTTTTAAAATTAATTTTTTTTTGGTATTTAATTTTGTGTAAGATCCGTTTAAAAACGGTGAATATTTTTAAGAATTTTAATTCCTTATTAAATAAAAATTCCTTCTTTTTTCCATTCTTTTTCGGGAGGGGGCGGGCAGTTGACCTTTGGACCTTTTTTCTATTTGAAAAGAATTTTTTTTCAAATTTTTATTTTTTTAGCCTTGATCAAAAAATTTTAAAAAAATTTTATAAAAATGGCTTCAGAAGGAACTTCAAACAATGTTGACAATCTTCAAAAAAATGATGAGCAGGTTTTTTTTTCAAAATTTTCCAAATAACTGCTGAAGTGTAGTATACCTGAGGTAAAATTTTGATACAAAACACATTGAATTCGAATGAGCTTGTTCTGCGGCGAATGACCCCCAAAATCTCCGTGATTCAACAAGATTGGGCAGTTAGGATTCAAAGAACAAACAACGTAAACCTATGTCGGTGAGATGTTTTGTATCGAATTTTGCTTCCGGTATACTGCACTACATCCCAAAGAATTAAAAATTATTATATCAAAATTTTTCAAATTTTTGTTCATTTTTTATTTCAGCCAGCCAAAAAGAAGTTGTTTAACCTCAACAGGCATCAGAGAAAAAAGAGGAGAGAGGCTAACAATAAGATGGCAAATAATGCCAATGAACCTCCACCATGTATTGATCCTCAAGTTTCGTTGGTCAGTCAAGTTTGATTTTTTTGTACATATATTCATCTGGGTGTAGAAAAAAGTCGGGTCGGTCCTTGAACAACTCCTTGAGCCGAAAAACCCCGAGTTTCGTATTCTTGGGTCGAGTAAAATTTTCATTAGAGAATTAATGTTTTCATTATATCAAAATTTTTCAAATTTCTAACATTTGCTTTTTTATTACAGTCGACCAAAAAGAAGAGGAAGCGTCATGGGCCGGTAAGCAAATTTTTAAAAATTCAAGCTAATTAATTTAATAAATTCCAGAACCTCAACAGACAACAAAGAATAAAGAAGAGGAAGGATAAGATGTCAAGTAATGCTAATGGACCTCCACCAAGTGTTGATCCTCAAGTTTCTTTGGTCAGTCAAGTTTGATTTTTTATATGATAGGGATGGACCGGGTCGAAAAAGTCGGGTCGGTTTTTGAAAGATTCCTTGGGTCGAAAAAACCCCGGGTTTCGGGTTTTTGGGTCCAGTCAGTGGAAATTTTACTTCGGCCTAAATTCTGGTAATAGGAGGATCCTTTTTTTAGTGTCTAAATCAAGTTTTCGGTTCACCTGATTCCTTAACCTTTAATGAGAAATTGGGGGAAATATTAGAGCTGTCCATGGCCGAAACTTTTCCAAGATTCAAGGAAAAACTCGGGTCAATTTTTGGTTCGAAAAAGCCCAGTTTTTAGGTAACTTGACTCATCCCTTATGTGTATCAATAGATTATTTTGTTTAAAAATTTTTTAAAACCTAAGTTTAAAATTATTATTAAAATTAAATTTATAGAAAAATGAAAATGAATTACTTAAAAAGAAAAATAATGAATTGGAAATTAAATTGAACAATATGCAATCTAAACATGAGGTTAGTTTATTAAATTAAAATTAGTATTTATTCTCATTAAATTTTGGTATACGGGCTTAAATTTTTTAATATATATTTATGACTGGGCTTATATTAGATGGGCTTTTATAAGAGAATAGACTTAGAGCATTTACGGTCTCCTTGTAAAAATATTCTTGAAATCTTATTTTTTTAGAATCTAAAAATGGTTTATTACAAATTTGGTCGTTGTATTATTTGTACAATTCAATTGAATCACGAAAATGCTTACTTTCTGAATAATTGTGGACATAAATTTCATCATTATTGCATTACTCGTTGGATTACTGAAGAGGTGAAATTTATTTATAAATACCAATTTTTTGATTAAATAATTTTCTGTTATTTTTTTTTATTTTAGAAAAATCAATGTCCAGTCTGTCGAGTTGATGCTACTTTGGATGATATTAAACAATATTTTACCGAAAAACCAAGTGACAGTTCTGATGATTCTGACAATGAATTGACTCAAAGTACAAGCAATTTGGTTAATGTTGTGAATAATAATTTGAATTTTGTGGTTTGTTTATAATAAATTATTAGAATTATTAAATAATTTTTTAAAGAAATTTGTTCAATCTATAAATAAATGGAGGAAAAATACTTTTTTATGTTGTTCAAATAATTGTATAAATACAAACAAACCTATTGGTAATTGTATTGAAGGAAATGGATCAGGAAAAGTAATTAATGATGAAAATGTTGAATATATGAATTGCTTGGAGGAGAAAGGAGGTAAAAATGGGTTGGGGCCGTTGGACTAGCAACTGACACTTAGGGGAAATCTAAATTCATGAAAATTTTCTCAAATTTCTTTAACACTCTTGACTATCTCCTCAAGAAATTTCAGAATTTTTGTCAACTATTTTTCAAGTTATGTTTGATAGATTTCAAATAATTAGGCTTTTCGGAGAATCAACATTTTTGGCGATAATTTCTGAAATTATTGCTCAAAAATTCTGGAATTTTTAGAGAATTTAGACGATCATACGAGTGTTATTATCGCCAAAAATTTAGCCTTCTAGCCAAGTCCCGTAAAAATTATATTTAATTTTAATTTTTTGTAAATATTTTTAGGTGTTGATTCCTTCATTTTTGTTGTGGCTCAAAATTCATTCAAAAAACCACAAAATTGTTTTAATTATTCTTTGTTCTATTTTGAAATTAAATGTATATTCCAAACAGATGAGAAAGAAAAATGTATTATGATTTGTATCAATGATTTTATGACAACTGGCTTTGTTAAAATGCTTGCACAGAATGGAACAATTAAAAACGAAAAATCTGAATCGTTTAAAAATGGTAATTTTTCTTGCAACATAAACGACGTTTTTGGGTGTGGATTAGTTTATCCTCCAACTAATAAATCAAATGAACTTCCATATGCTTTCTTTACACAAAATGGAAAACAAATTGGTAAATATTTGATAAGAAAATATTTTTACAAAAATTGTTTTTAAGGCAAAGCGGTATTATTAACGCATAATTCTGACTCATATAAACCATGTATTGGATTGGAACATTGTTCAATAGAAGCAAACTTTGGAAATAATTTGGAGACAAAACCTTTTATTTATGACATTACAAAACATTCTCTTCTTAAAGAATTTTATTAAACTTCAAGACTATTAGACGAAATTTTTTGACACAATTTTTAAATCTTATTTTTAATTAAATAGTTATAATTTATTAAAAAAATTTTTTAATATATATTTTATTTAAATAAATATTTTCATATATCCTTAAGTACATACTATCCGTTTAATGACGGTGAATATTTTTAAAAATTTTGAAAAATTAACTGTTTATTTTTTCTTTCAATTAATGGAACAATCGATTTTAAAAGGGTAGAAGAGAACAATGGAAGAGAACCTTGGAAAAAGCCTGGAGCTGATCCCGATTATTTTAATAGCGGATTTAATGAAGGTTTTCTTTAAATTTTTTGGGGAATTTTGAACAGTTTTATTTCCTATTTTCCCTTGTCCTCCCTCTAGCGAAGGTTTATTTTTAGTTATATAATTGGAAAACCTTGTAAGATCGATTCGGAACCGAACTGAAAAAACGATGATTTCTGGTTTGGTTTCGGAACTCCAAAATTCTCGAAGAACTGACAACGCTATTCAAAAGTTTCCTTCCTATTTTCTCTTAACCTCTAGCATTTAAATCAATCAAGCGTTTTTGGGTATAGTTCTTGGCTAGACCCACCCCTTCATCGCTAAAATCTACAGCTTTGATTACTTATTTTCATCTTTTAATTTTATAGATCTTACTTGAAGGATGACAGAACCAGTTCCATCATCTAGCAAACTTGGAAAGAAACCAAAATGGTATTTTGCGGACGATGAGCTTGCGAGGCTTCCATCCAGAATGTCAATGGATTCGGCTGCTGAACATAAATATTTGTGGAATTTATTCAGGTTTTTCTGTTTGTTCGGTCGAGATAGGATTTTGGTTTTTAGGAAATGGCTAACGTTTGAATCGCAACGGGCCACAATAGAGGGACACTACCTCCATCATTTAAAAATTTTTATTTCAGCTAGAAATAGAAAATGCTTCGTTCTATTCGATCAAACAATTTATTATTCGCTTGCAGAGCTATTTTATACTTCAATTTTGCCCAAAATTTTAAGCAAAATCAATTAATTATTACAAAGAATTATGGAACCAAATCATATCAGTCTTCAAAGTCAAAACAAAAAATGTATACTCCAAGGTTAATTCAAAATTATTTTTAATGTTTAATTTTTTTATTTTAGTGAAATGGACGACGAAAAACTAGGCAAAGAGGGGTAATTAATTTTACTTTGAAAATTTATGAAAAATTGGGCAAAATTTGAGAGGCAAAAATTTTTGATTTTAACTATTTTTGCTTGTTATTAAATATTTGTGGAGATAGCTTCCATTTTTTCAAGAAAAAATATATTTTACCCTGAGCGGGTTCGAACCTTCCTCCATTTTTAAAATTTACCCACTTAACCAAATGCAGTAAATTTTTTACTTTGATTTTTCCAGCAAACTTTCAACAATTGGACTGGCACAGAAAGCAAGTAAAGAATTGAAGGATTGTTATCAAATTTTACAAGACAACATTTCAAAGCATTTGACGCTTGAAGTGAATTTGAAGACTTATGAAGATATTCCTGTTACTTTGCAAAGTGGGGAGGTTTGGGGATTTTTTTTAGTTTTTAAGGAAAAACAAGGCAGGTAGGAGGGGGAGTTTTCATAACCGAATAAAAATTCAAAAAAAATATTTTAAATTTCTCTTCTCATTTTAGACCCACAAACTCTTCAAATTTGCTCGAATAACTATGCGGAATCCAACAGCGATAGCTATTAATTTTGTTGATAATTTGGAGGCTATGAAATCTGCTCGTGATGCCCTCCAATCAAATGTTGGTGAACATGTGAATATCCAAGCGGATGGATTTATGTTGTATGTACCGGTACCAAAAATTACTAGAGGTTTGTTTTTAAAAATTTTTAAAGAAATAAATTAAGGACTGGGGAATAAGTCTTAGAAAATCTTCTCCCTGTTTAAGTGTAAATGCCTAAATTTTAGAAGGATAAGGTGTGTGTTTTTCCCTTTGTGTTTTTCTTTTTATTTTTTAAATTCTCGCATTAGAGATTAACAAAAGTATGAATAACCTACTTTTTAAAATTAAGAACGCCGAGAGGAAATTGCTAATAAGGTCGGAGCTGCTTTAATTAAAGAATACAAACAGGCTTTACAACAGGTTTTTTAATTAAGTTACACCTTTAAATATTATAATTTCAATTTTTAGATTTACAGCAAATACAGCAGACTCATTACTGACTCAACAAAAAAGCAAGGTTTGCCACAATGGCTTACTTGCAGAAATGCGTCAACTCTCTCAAGAAGGCGAAAAACGATGTAAAGAAAGGTCAAAAGCTTTGCTCAGTGAAGTTTTATAATTTTGCTCAGGTTTTTGTTTTTTGCTATTTTTGTTTTCTTATTAAAATTGCTTTTGCTCACTGATTGTGAGAGGATTTAAACCTATCATGACCCTTCCTGGGGAAGAACTGGGAATTAACCCACTTAGCCAACTGGAAATTGTTACTCTCACACAATAGTCTCCCTCCTCCTCCAAATTTTCGGTATCGTGTTATCTCGCCAAAAGCTTGTTTCGCCAAAGCTTGAAATACGAAAAGCTTGTTTTGCCAAACCCCCAAAAGCTGTTGAATCGCCAAACCGTGGAAAAAAGCTTGTTTTGCCAAATAAATAACAAAACTTATTATTATTCAATTTGTTATTGAATTTTTTATTATTTACCTCGCGGTAGAATAACCTGTTGCTTTTAGCCTGTTGGTTTTTAGTCTTCGCTGGAAAAACTGTTTTTGTGCCAAGCTGATTTTTGGGTTCAAAAATTCGATTAGGATATCCCGTTTAAGAAATTTCAGTTTCGAGGTTTCTGTTTGAAGTCATATTTTGGGTCATAACTTTTATGATTCATAGTTAGCATTATACCAATCGAAAGCTCTGGGGTTTACTCATTTTTCCCATTAGCTTTTTAAAATAAGGCAGTGCCCGTCCCAGATTTTCATCTTTTTATACATTTTTTCTTTAAATCTCCAAATAATTTTTAATCTTTCCAATTTTGCAGTCCAATTCACTTCCTGATACATAAATTCCTCCTCCAAATTTATTAGTAGAAGTTTCAAGGCCGCATTCCTCGCCTTCTTCAAATCCTGAATTGTCAATTAATCGGCTTTCACAAATTGCTCCTCCATCAACATTGGCTTCATTTTTTTGTTCCACCACCACAAATTATAAACAACAGCCAAAACAGCGACAACAATCAATACAAATGTATTGCTTCTACTACAACAACATCAACTGTTATTCCTTCTTTGTTAGGTTTATAAAAGATTTTTTTTAATATTTTCTATCCGTAAATCATTTGTTGTTTCTAGTTAAATTTTTTTGTAATTTTGAAAAAAATTTACCCTGAGCGGGTTCGAACCTTTCCCCTATTTTTAAAAATTTTCCCACTTAACCAAAGTGCAAAAACCTTTTTTGCTTTCGAGTTTTCCGGTAAACTCTCAAAGCAAGAGGATTGCTATCAAATATTACAAAACAATATTTCGAACCCTTTAAAAATCTTTTTATTTTTTTTAAATTTTTCAGTTTAATACCTCCACCACAAATTATAATTAATTCTTCCAATGTCCTCTCTTGTACTACTTCCAGTCCGTTAAAACATTTGGAACAACAACAGCAACAATCAACCATTGTTACTTCTACATGTATTCCTTCTTTTCTAAGGTTTGGAAAAATTTTTTCCTTTGAATTTTCTCAACTACCCCATAGAGGGCTTTTCTCCTTTCTTTGGGGGTATTTAATAAAACATGTCCGGGATACCCTTATTCTCAATTGGTAAATTCTGAGGCTTTTCGAGTCATAGATGCTGCCTTTAATATATTTCTCTATTTTTCATTATTTTTATAAGTGTTCCTAAAAATTTTTGTTTTTTTCAGTTTGCCTCCTCCACAATTAATGATTACTTCTGGAAATGCTGCTGTTGTTTCTTCTACATCAACACCACCACGTCAACTTTAACAACAACAAGATCTTCAGCAGAATAAGCAAGATTGAAAAATTTTAAAAATATTTTTTATTTTTGTGCAAAAATGTATTTGTTTGTTTAATTTTTTTGATTTTTAAAAATTAAATTTTTTCTGAATAAATTTTTAAAATTAATTTTTTTTTGGTATTTAATTTTGTGTAAGATCCGTTTAAAAACGGTGAATATTTTTAAGAATTTTAATTCCTTATTAAATAAAAATTCCTTCTTTTTTCCATTCTTTTTCGGGAGGGGGCGGGCAGTTGACCTTTGGACCTTTTTTCTATTTGAAAAGAATTTTTTTCAAATTTTTATTTTTTTAGCCTTGATCAAAAAATTTTAAAAAAATTTTATAAAAATGGCTTCAGAAGGAACTTCAAACAATGTTGACAATCTTCAAAAAAATGATGAGCAGGTTTTTTTTTCAAAATTTTCCAAATAACTGCTGAAGTGTAGTATACCTGAGGTAAAATTTTGATACAAAACACATTGAATTCGAATGAGCTTGTTCTGCGGCGAATGACCCCCAAAATCTCCGTGATTCAACAAGATTGGGCAGTTAGGATTCAAAGAACAAACAACGTAAACCTATGTCGGTGAGATGTTTTGTATCGAATTTTGCTTCCGGTATACTGCACTACATCCCAAAGAATTAAAAATTATTATATCAAAATTTTTCAAATTTTTGTTCATTTTTTATTTCAGCCAGCCAAAAAGAAGTTGTTTAACCTCAACAGGCATCAGAGAAAAAAGAGGAGAGAGGCTAACAATAAGATGGCAAATAATGCCAATGAACCTCCACCATGTATTGATCCTCAAGTTTCGTTGGTCAGTCAAGTTTGATTTTTTTGTACATATATTCATCTGGGTGTAGAAAAAAGTCGGGTCGGTCCTTGAACAACTCCTTGAGCCGAAAAACCCCGAGTTTCGTATTCTTGGGTCGAGTAAAATTTTCATTAGAGAATTAATGTTTTCATTATATCAAAATTTTTCAAATTTCTAACATTTGCTTTTTTATTACAGTCGACCAAAAAGAAGAGGAAGCGTCATGGGCCGGTAAGCAAATTTTTAAAAATTCAAGCTAATTAATTTAATAAATTCCAGAACCTCAACAGACAACAAAGAATAAAGAAGAGGAAGGATAAGATGTCAAGTAATGCTAATGGACCTCCACCAAGTGTTGATCCTCAAGTTTCTTTGGTCAGTCAAGTTTGATTTTTTATATGATAGGGATGGACCGGGTCGAAAAAGTCGGGTCGGTTTTTGAAAGATTCCTTGGGTCGAAAAAACCCCGGGTTTCGGGTTTTTGGGTCCAGTCAGTGGAAATTTTACTTCGGCCTAAATTCTGGTAATAGGAGGATCCTTTTTTTAGTGTCTAAATCAAGTTTTCGGTTCACCTGATTCCTTAACCTTTAATGAGAAATTGGGGGAAATATTAGAGCTGTCCATGGCCGAAACTTTTCCAAGATTCAAGGAAAAACTCGGGTCAATTTTTGGTTCGAAAAAGCCCAGTTTTTAGGTAACTTGACTCATCCCTTATGTGTATCAATAGATTATTTTGTTTAAAAATTTTTTAAAACCTAAGTTTAAAATTATTATTAAAATTAAATTTATAGAAAAATGAAAATGAATTACTTAAAAAGAAAAATAATGAATTGGAAATTAAATTGAACAATATGCAATCTAAACATGAGGTTAGTTTATTAAATTAAAATTAGTATTTATTCTCATTAAATTTTGGTATACGGGCTTAAATTTTTTAATATATATTTATGACTGGGCTTATATTAGATGGGCTTTTATAAGAGAATAGACTTAGAGCATTTACGGTCTCCTTGTAAAAATATTCTTGAAATCTTATTTTTTTAGAATCTAAAAATGGTTTATTACAAATTTGGTCGTTGTATTATTTGTACAATTCAATTGAATCACGAAAATGCTTACTTTCTGAATAATTGTGGACATAAATTTCATCATTATTGCATTACTCGTTGGATTACTGAAGAGGTGAAATTTATTTATAAATACCAATTTTTTGATTAAATAATTTTCTGTTATTTTTTTTATTTTAGAAAAATCAATGTCCAGTCTGTCGAGTTGATGCTACTTTGGATGATATTAAACAATATTTTACCGAAAAACCAAGTGACAGTTCTGATGATTCTGACAATGAATTGACTCAAAGTAATGAATTAACTCAAAGTACAAGCAATGCAGTTGAAGTTGAGAAAAATAATTTGAATTTTGCAGTTAGTTTAAAATTTTAATTTTTAGAATTATCAAATAATTTTTTAAAGAAATTTATTCAAATTAAAAATGAATGGAAAAAAGAAGATGTCAATACATCTTGTGTTGATTTGGATTTTACTTTGGGAAATGGCTATGGAAATGTAATTGGGCGTGAAAATATAAAATATACAAATAGTTTGGATTGGAAAGGAGGTAAAAATTATGGAATTTTTTTGATTTGTTTTGCAAATATTTTTAGGCTATGACAAATTCGTTAATGCTTCTGCAAAAAATTTATTCAAAAAACTACAAAATTCTTTCTATTCTCTTTATTATTTTGAAGTTAAATGTATATTTGAAAAAGAAGCGAATAAAAATTTTGTGGGAATTGTTCTTAAAAATTTAAATACAAAGCAATATATTCAATTTATTGCAAATTCTGGCACGATAAATGAAAGCGAGACAAATGAAGAATTTGAATTTGAGAACTATTCCTATAACAATAATGATACTTTTGGTTGTGGATTGGTATATCCTCCAATTAATAAATCAACTGAAGAATTTCCTTATATTTTTTATACACAAAATGGAAAACAAATTGGTAAATATTTGATAAATTTTTACGAAATTTATTTTTTTAAAGGTAAAGGTATATTATTAAAGAACAATTCTGACTTATATGAAGCAACACTGCAATTAAAATGTTGTTCTGCTCAAGCAAATTTTGGAAATAATCTGGAGACTAAGCCGTTTATATATGATATTTTGAAGCATTGTGTTCTTAAAGAATTTTATTGAAAATATTGACCCTTTTTAAATATTTTTTTAAATTTGTTAAATTACATTTTTTTATCTACAAAAATTGTCTTTTTTAATTTTCCTATTTTTCTTTTTTGTACCCAAAATTTTTTATTTTAATTGACTTATGATTCTTTAAATTTTATTGTTATATTTTAATTAAGTCTTTATAATTTATTAAATTTTTAATTTTTTTGAATTTATTTATGCAATACCCGTTTAATTACGTTTAATATTTTTTTAGTTTTGAACAATTAATTATTTTTTATTTCAACAGAGTGAGCAATTGATTCGATTTTTAAAGGATGGAACGCCGATATATGATTTGGATTTGGCTCACTCTTGGATTTGGCTTTTTTAATTATGGATTTAATTAAGGTTTTTTGAAAATTTTTTGGGGAATTTTGAAAAGGGTCAACTTCTTTCAAATTTTCCCTTACTCTGCTTCCGGCTATTATATCAATAAGGGTTTATTTTTGGTATATATAACGAATATATGGCCGGTTTTAAGGCTACCGGGGATGGAACTGATGAACCGATTTCACTGACCACGCCAGCTCCATTTTTACAATCCTAATTTATAGATCTTATTTGAAAGATGACAGAACCAGTTCCATCATCTAGCAAACTTGGAAAAAAACCAAAATGGTATTTTGCGAACGATGAGCTTGCTTGGCTTCCATCCAGAATGTCTATGGATTTGGCTGCTGAAATTAAATATAGAAGAGAAGCTGCAGAATTTATTCAGGTTTTTTTTAATTATTTTTAAGGATTTTTAGGTCTAATCCAATAGCTAGAATTAGATCTCAAAATTCTCATATTTTATTGGCATGTAAAGGAAAAATAGGTTTTTAATAATCGTATAATGAAAAACATGGTGTTAACGAGAAAGCGTATGTGGTTAAGTTGGTAGTGTTTCTGGTTCCTACAGGATAGGGCGTTAGTTCGATACCCTCTGGATGCTTTCATTTTTTCTTGTCGTAAATTGATTATTTTCTTTTAGTTTTGGGTTAACTGATGACTTTGGCAATTTTTTGGCGTTGCTTTGGATACATCATGGCCTCAAAAACCAAATTTAAAGGTTTTTTTTAAATAATCTTTGTGTTTACAAAACATTTTTTAACACCTAAAAAATTTTTGATTTTAAAAGGATCTTTTTGGGGGGTTTATATTTAGTGGGCTGTTTTGAGGGCGCGCCATAAGACTTATGTACCAGACTGTTAGCCTGACAGATGGGAAGCTTATATTGTTTAATTCTGACATTTTTTGTTTTTCAGTTTGCCTCCTCCACAATTAATGATTACTTCTGGAAATGCCGCAATTATCTCTTCTACATCAACGCCACGCCAACAACAAGATCTTCATCAAAATAAACAAGATTAAAAAATTTTAAAAATAATATTTTTATTTTGTGGAAAAAATTAATTTTTCTGATTTTTAAAAATTAAATTTTAATATTTTTCTATTTCTTCATTGCTAGTTTTTAAAAGGAGAAGCAGGAAATTTCTTTTTCTGATACTCAAACGGCCCCTCTACCAGTTTTTTGAGTAAAAATAGGATGTTCATTCAAAAGATAGATTCAGTATCGACCGATTCAGTATTTCGGGTATTTGGCCAAAACTTTTTGTTAAATCAATATTATAGAAATCTTTATCTATGATTTGATAGTTTTCGGTGTGCTGCATCTTCATAATTTGACTGATCATTATACAAAAAGTAAACACTTATAAACGTCGTCACAGGCAGAAAAAATCAGTTTTCAGGTTGTAACTTTTTTTGTGATGATCAGAGCATTTCGGGCCAATTAGGAAAAAGATGCCGAATCATGAGACCTTTCGAATGATATATAAAATTCTTTCCATTATTTATATTAGAAAAAGTTATGGCTATAAAACGATATTCCGTTGACTATGCTCAAACGTCCCCTCTACCCGAATTATGAGAATAAAAGTAAATAACGTCTATAAAAATAGAGAAGAATTAGGGGAAAAATAGTGAGTTAGACAACAAAATTAATAGAAAAAATAGTGGTTAGAGAACATAATTAAATGCGGTCGTTTGCGACCGTTTCAGTGCTTCAGTTCAGAGCGAAATGGTTACTGTATCAGAAGGGGGAAAACAATTATTACAATTTAAAATCAGAATAATAAATCAGAATTAATTAAAAAATCATAATTAATAAATCAGGCTAGACCTATCTAATCTGTACATCCAAAAAGAGGTTACAGCCATAAAATTGCTTTTTCTTCTGACTGAAATATGGTTTATCACCTATATCTTTCTGTAGATTCTTTATATCGGATTAATCTAATTATAAAAAAGATGCGGTATCTCGAGACCTTCCGAATGATATATAAATTTCTTTCCATTATTAATATTATAAAAAGTTATGGCCATAAAATGCTATCCCATTGACGATACTCAAACGTCCTCTCTACCAGAATTATGGAATTTAAGTAATTGACACCTACAAAGATAGAGAAGAATAAAGAAAGAAGATAGTGAGTTAGACAACAAAATTAATAGAAAAAATAGTGGTTAGAGAACATAATTAAATGCCGGCGATTGCGGCCGTTTCAGTGCCCCCAGTTCAGAGCGAATTGGTTACTGTACCAGAAGGGGGAAACACAATTTTCAGGATTGAAATCAGAATAATAAATCAGAATTAATTTAAAAATCAGAATTGATAAATCATAATGAACTTTTTAATAAATATATTCTGTTTTTAATATATTCTATTATAAATCAGAATTAATTTAAAATTTCTGAAGAATGGGGGGATTACTCCCTAAGTTGTAGCTGCGCAGCACGCTCAAAAAATATGGTCATAACTTTCTTAATTTTCATTCTCTTCAAATAATTCTCATATCATTCGAAAGCTCTCAAGATTCTGCACCTTTTTTATAACTGGACCTATCTAATCTGTACATCCAAAAAGAAGTTAAAGCCACAAAATTGCTTTTTTTCTGCATGAAATATGGTATATCACTTATAACTTTCTGTAGGATGTTTAGATTCGATTAGTCTAATTACAGAAAAGATGCGGCATCTCGAGACCTTTCGAAAGATATAAAACTTTCTCTCCATTATTAATATTATAAAAAGTTATGGCCATAAAATGCTATTCCATTGACGATACTCAAACGTCCCCTCTACCCGAAATACGGAATTTAAAGCAAATGACACCTACAAAGATAGAGAAGAATAAAGAAAGAAAATAGTGAGTTAGACAACAAATTTAAATAGAAAAATTCGTATCCCCTCAAAAGATAGACGCACTAAAATATAGATACGGCTAAAAGCGATTAAAGCGATTTATTTCAGAATAAATTCTGATTTTTTTAAATTTTAATTAAATACCCTTCAATCCCTGCAAATATTTTTCCATCATTTTCCTCATATTTATTTTGCATTTCTTCTTTATCATTATTGCTTATCATTTTGCTGTCCAATAAATAGTTTGACCTAATAATTTTGCCTATACAAATTGTATGTTTACAAGTATCAACACAACGAATAAGTGAAGAAATTAAAGAATAATTATTTGTTGTTTGTTCCAATAATAATTCTTCTATGGTCCAATCTGAACTATAAAAATAGAAAAAAATGTGTGAATGTGTTATCATGTGAGAATTATTAAATCAATATTAAAATGTGAGGGAGAAAATTTGGGGTGTGCGCCAGAAAAATTAAATTAATTAAAAAAACGCCACTAACAACAACTGGATTTTTTTATTAGTTATGTAGAAAAATAGTATATTATAGGGCTATTGGTTTTTGGAGAACCTTCGGATGGAAAACTTTCTTATATCCGGAACCGAAAAATCATCGATTCTTCGGTTTATTGTTAGTTCTAAACTGACAACCAAGAACAACCCTAAAAACAACACTAATTTCCCATTATTTGTTTTTATTTATTCGATTAGTTTTTTTGGAATTACACAAGTTCTGATTTTTTTCATTAACTGATATGAGGTCAACAAACAAATTTTCACAAAATTATACAAAAATTATGATAAGAATTGAAGGTTATTCTCAATAAAAATTAGAAACTTACTCTCGTATTTGGTAGGAAAAATAAAATTCCATTAAAGGGAAAAGATCAAATAGCCGTCTCAGCGTTTTTATTAAAATTTCAAAAACACAGGGATCATAAAATACATCAGAGCCAAAAAGATAATCAACTTGAATTGATTTTTCGAGTAACTCAGTAATTCCAATTTCTGGATTTTGCCAATCAAAACCCTAAGGGATAAATAAAAATTGGATTTGAAAAAATAAGAAGTTAAAGCTAACCAGCAAGTAGACACAATTTTCGATAAGGGAGGCATCAAAATTCTTTTCCAAATTGTTTCGGATTGACGTGAATGCCTTCAAAAATATTTTAGAAAAATGAGAAAAAAGCAGCGAGAAACTAAAGACAGGAAATTTTATTCGGACCTTGGTTAAGGATTTTGGTTGAGGACCTTGATACCAGATTCTTAACCTTGAAAATCAAAAAAACCCCCATGGTCAAGGAAAAACCTGGATCCAGATCAAAGCCGTTTGACCTATGAGTCAAGGGAAAAAACAGTCCAAGGAAGAAATCAAGGGAGACTGAAAGATGGCCGATCTTGACTATGGTTCCCAATAAAATTCAAGGTCTGGATCCATATCCAGGCCTATCTCTACTAGAAAATAGGTTCGGAACTATTTTAAAAGAAATTTTTTTAACCTAAACAGACTTTGTCCAAATGTGATTGTTCAGTAATTACAACTTTAGAAGCTCCACAACGCAAAGCAGTCATTGAAGGTAGTGCAGCTACACCAGAACCAATTTCCATGACTGTACATCCTTTCCAAATGTTTGGATTTGAAGCAATAAATTCGCCTGGAAATGAGTCAAGCTTAAGGTAAAAGATAATAGAGAAAATCAGAATTTGTGTAATTCCAAAAGAAAACTAATCGAATAAACAAACTCCAAAGAAGAAGTGTTCCCAGAAAAATTTTTCTAATAAAATTAGAGACCGAAAAATCGCGAGTTGGTTTTAAAAAATCGAACGTGAAAGACCCACATTAGAGCAGAATTCTGGGCGGGATCTCACAAAATCGCGTATAGGACCCTCACATGCCGATCTCTAACATGCAATCCCTCAAAAAAAATTAAAATTTCAACAACCTTGCAAAGCGTATTTTCTTTAAAAAAAATTATTTTCTTACATAAAATCTCAGAACTAGGCCAAGTATGTTGCCACATATACTGCGTATCAACCATTTGAATTTATTGTACAGAGCAGAATTAAAGAATAATTATTTCTAAATAGAATAAAAAGAAATAATTTTACTAAATTTATATAAGTATTAAATAAGCAAAAATAGCAAAATAACGCGAAATTGAAGAAAAAAAATTATTTTTGATTTATATAATTAAAATGTTATAAATAGAATCGACTCAACACAGTTATATGAATTAGACGTAAATTTTTTCTATTAATAGTGGAAATTTTGAAGGACAACGTCTTGATACCAAGTTCCAAAAAAAGTATTTTTCAGCCCCCAAAAACCGCAGAAATAATAACCCCCAAAAAGCAACATAAAAAATTTACGTCCAACCTAAATTTTACACAAGCCTTTTTAATGATAAATATCCTTTTTTACTCATTTAAAAGATTAACCAAAATTAAGGTGGTGGCTGTCCTCCTCCATTACTGTTATTATTTCCTCCACCACCACCATTATTCTCATTATTTCCATCTCCACCACCTCCAAATTGTCTTCGAAGCATTTCAACTAATTGAGGATTTGATTGATTGATAACGCTTGCCATCTAAAAATTTATTTTGAATCAAAAATTTTTCCTAAAAATTTTACCGCCTCTCCAGCCCGAAGCATATCAGCCATTGGATTACCTCCACCTCCTCCTGGTTGATTTCCATCTCCACCAGCTGCACCTCCTCCAAACATATTCTGCATAACATTTTGCATCATATTGCGTACTCCTGGCTCCTAAAAGAATTTTCATTGAAAAAATTTTAATAAAAAATAATTTAAACCTGCATCATTGCTCCAATAGATCTAGCCAAATCAGGATTGTTAAAAAGTGCACCAAAACCTCCTAAAGCACCTAACGGATCCTAGAAATGAACAAAAATCGAATAAAATTGAAAAGAAGGTAAAACGAAAAACCTGTGGATTATTTGCAAAAGTTTCACGAGCTTTACTTAATTTTTCTTCTGCAATGCTCAAATTGTTCTTATAACTGAAAAAATTAGTTAATACAAAATATTCTTTGAAAAAACCTTTCGCTAGATGGATCAATTTCTAATGCTTTTTTGTATGCCTCCACAGCCTGGTCATAACGATTCTGACAGGAAAGAGCAACACTATAAAATAACAAATTTGTTAATTGTAAGAATGGAAAAATTTTTTAAAGAAAATAATGTATAAAGTTATAGAAATCGGCTAGGATCAAGAATCAGCTTTTGCTTTTTTCTAGATCCAGAGCCAAATACAAAGCATCTTTCAGAGTTCTTGAGATTCCTAGACTCAAAGTCAAAAATTTGAGCAAGGTTCCTACAAAAACCACGGTTTTTAAAATTTCCGATCTCTAAAGTTATGAGACCCTAAGAAAAATTTTTTGTATTCGACCCCCTTATAGAAATTTAGACATTAAATTCTGTTCAAAATCCTTACCCCATTCGTCCATAAGCTTTAGCATAATTTGGATCCAATGCCAACGCAGTACGGCAATCTTGAATAGCCAAATCATATTGTTCAAGTCGGCAATAAGCAGCGGCCCTTTAATTTAAAAATTATTTAATACCAAAATTCTTAATAAAACCTATTGCAAAAATAGACAGGATCTCTATTCAATTTAATAGCATCATTATATTTCAAAATAGCCTCATCAAATTTGCTTTGTTTAACCAAATCATTCCCTTCTTCTTTAAGTTTGTTTGCTTGAGCAATCTCAGCTTCAGTTGGTGTTGGAAATTCATCATCCTAATAATTATAGTTATTAATAAGTCTGAGATTTAATCAAGAACATGAGTATTAAATCATCTAAAAAATAAATCACACGAAACCGGTTCAGGTCAACGTCACAACGGCTCGTGCAGGCTAAAACGGGGAAAACTGTCAAAAACTTACCCACCATCGGACAGATTTTTCCCAGTTTTAGGTCTGCGCCGCTTCGATCTGCGTCGTTTTGGGTATCCCGTAAAGCGTCTCGAAGATCCCTCATAAATTTTCTTAAAATAACTCAAATAATCAAAAAATTAACCCCATCAGGCAATCCCTCAGCCGCTTTAAAAATGTCAATTAAAGGCTTTGATGGTTGAAAAGCATAATTCTTGTCCGAAACTCCAAAAGCACCTTCCAAGCATTGCGTAGCAACTAAAAATATTAATTTAAAAAATGAAAAATTGCCAAAAGAAAACCTTCAATTTGAGCCTCCTGATCTTCCGTGCATTGATTTGCCGAAACTTTATGACGCAAAAATTGAACAAACGAAACAATTAAGTTGCGCTCATCATTAGTAATACGCCCCTTATTGTCAAACTGTTCAGAAGAAGAATTTTCGGTTGCTTTATCAGAATCCATTTTTTAATTAAAAAATACTCTATTCAACTAAAAAGGATAAAAATTTAGAATTGTAAGCAATTTGCAAAAATAAATGATTAAACAAAAACAAATAAACATTAGATAACAAGGAACACGTTCAAGAAACGTGTTCATGTTGAAATAGTAAGTGTGACAAAAGAACGAAAATTAAAGGAATGGGCAAAATGGTTTTTGGTTAAATGAAAGTTTACATTAAAAATTTAATTTTAACTAAATTTTCAGTTAACCAAAAGACACTTCGCCAGTCCGTGAAAATTAAGACATTTTGTCGTTAACGAGAAGAAGATGCGAGAGAAAAATATTTTCATTTAAAAATGACATTTCGTCAGTCTGTCGAAACATAGACATTTAGTCATTAAAGGGAATCGAAAATTAGAAAATTTTTTAAAAAATCCTTAAAAATTTACAAAAAATTTTTAAAAATTCAAATCTCTTTTTTTCAATTTTAATTTTCTTTTATTTCTTCTAATTCTGTCAATCTTTTTAAGGATTTCCTTGCTTCATTTGTCAAAACTTGAAAATTTTTATCTTCAAAGTTTGAATATAATATTAAAATTTCCTTCAGCCTTTGTAAATTATTTTTGTTATTAAAAGCACCGCTAGTTTCAATTATTGTTGGAATACTTAAAAAAGAAAATATTTTTTAATTTATTTTGAAGGCAGAAAATTTGTCGAAATTTTTTATATAATTAAAAAAAATTTTTTTAATTTTAAAAATGCCAAATCCCACAAAAATTAAAAAGCCCCTCAAACCCTCAAGAATTTTCAGTTAAAAAATAAAAAAACTCTCAAGCCTTAAAAAACTTGGAAAACAAAATTATTCAAATTCAAAGGCTTGAAAAAATGTTAACCAAAGCCATTGTCAGTCTGTCGAAACCTAGATACTATCTTGCTGTTTAGAGGAACCCAAATCTCCATGAATTGAAAATTTTTTTTAAAAATACCAAAGAATTGGTCAATTTTTTAACTAAATCTCCCCTTATAAATCTCCCAATTTCCCATTAATTTATTAAAAATAAAATTAAAAAATTAAATTTAAAAACCTCTCAACCAAAGCAAATTGTAATTTAAAAGCAACAGAATGTTTAATTACAGATTCTTTTACAACCAAAATTTTTGTACTCTTTAAAGTTTGTTTATATAAATCTTCTAATAAACCACAAATTCTCGGTAAATATTCTTTTACAATTTTCCAATAAACAAAGTCTTTTGAAATTAAAGTTATTGTTTTAATTACTTCAACAGATTTAATTGTAACAAGCATTTCAGAATTTGATAGTTGGATGACGGTTTGAAAGTTGGAACTCTGAAAAAAGAAATTAATTTTTAAGAAAAATTTTTGAAGGGTTGAAAATTTTGACATTTTGAATTTTGAAGAAAGAAATTTTTTTTAGAAAATTTTCGTAGGCTTTGGGTTGTTAACTTGACATTCTGAAATTTAACGTTCTGAATTTTTTTTGGAATTTTTGAAACCAAAGGATTCAAAAAATTCTGAAAAATTATTTAGGCTTTGGTTTCTTGACGTAATTTTTTAAATTTGATTTTTGGACATTTTTAAAAATTTTTAAAAATTCCGAAATTTTTTGAAAAATTTTGCACGCTTTATTTTTGGTTTCCTGACGGCTTACAAAAATTTTTCAGAAAAAAATCCGAAATTTTTTAATAAGAAAAAAACCTCTTCCAACTCATTCCCAAATTTTTGAATTAATCCATGCCAATTTTGATGTATCATTGGAAGCAATTCATTTTCATAATTTTTAACCAATTCCAAAGAATATTTTAATATATCCAAGATATTTAATTGTACAGGTAAATATTGGGAAGAAATGAAGTGTTTTGTTCTTTAAATTGAATTAAAAATAAAAATTATTTTTAAAAAAACCTTTTTAAAATTGTAACTAAATTTTGAATTAATGGATAATTTAAATCATTTAAATATTTTTCATTTTCTTCTTCAAGTACATTTTTATTTGGAATATCTTCAATTTCCTCTTTGTTATCAGAATATTCATTTGCTGCAAAAATTTTTCTTTATTAAAAATATGAAAATTTTCTTGGGTGATATCCAAGTCATTGTCAGGTTTATTTCCCCTTCCTCCCATCTAAATTATTTCTTCACCTTTATTTTTAATCAAAATAAAAAGAATTTTTTAAGGGAACCTTTTTAAAATTGTAACTAAATTTTGATTTGTTGGGAAATACTAAAAAAATAATTTTTTTAAAAACATTTAAAATCAATTTTTTAAGGGAGACCCACCCCAAGTATTTTTAGTAGCCTATTTTTCCATAATTAACACAGTCTTTTATTTTTTTTGGGTAATGCTCTGGAGTTCCTCTCATTTTTTCCAAATATTTTATTAAAAAATTAAAAAAAACCTTTAGAAGTTGAAGGTTGTTGTTCATCTACTATTATTATTTTAGAAGGTATTAAAGGATAAAACCAATTATACAAAGCTTTACAATAATTTTTTAAACAAAATAATAAAAGTAAAATTTGTTTTTGATTTGAATAATCTAACCAAAATAATAATTCATCCAATGCTCCTTTCAATTTAAAATAAATTTTTGGGTTAGAACATCTTAAAATCATTTCAGATAAAACCATTGGAAAGCGTGGATTTGTTGGGAAATCCTTCAAAAAATAATTTTTAAATTAAATCCTTGACATTTAGTGATTTTTGACAAAACGAAATATTTTTTATTTCGTAAAATTTTGAAATTTTAATATTTTGAATAAAAGTCAACATGGGGCAGGATCCCATACGGGATTTTACGGGATTTGGCAGGATCCCGTACAGGATTTTACGGGATCCTGTCTCGAAATCCCGTGTTCTACGCGATGAACTGGATTACCCTGTTCCACAAAAATTTTTGAAAGAATGTCCCGTTAAAGAATCCTGGAAATGCGATTTTACCGACCTCTAATTTTTAAACGTATCCGAGTCTTTTGCCATTCTTAAATACTCTTGGTTGAATTTTCCACAAGTTAACATAAAAAATACAATATAAAAACCTGTGCGGCAAGCAGAATTTTGAACATTAACAAATGGGCATTTTCAAAAATCATTTCAGAAACATTTTTATATTGGGTAGAATTCTTTAAAGAAAATTATTAGAAAATTTTAAAAAATTTCACAAACCTTAACTAAATTATTTAAACAATTATCAGCCGCATCTTTAACACAAATATTTGAAGAAGAACAATATTTTAAAGTTTCATAAAGCAAATCACCTCGATTCTTTAAAAAATATTTTTTTAATTTATTTAAAAATTAAATTTATACCTTTGCAGCAATTTTATCCAAATTGATTGAAGAAAGGCAATTGAACATGAGCCTATAAAAAAAGAAAAAATAAAAAAATTATCTAGAATTTTTAAAGAAAATTTCTTTGAAAAACTGTTGGGTCTTTTTAGAGATTTTGAGCTCTAATCCGGACCTGGAAACTGGATACCTTGATAAAATCCTGTTTCTTCAATCCAGTCTTTTTATGAAAATCACAGGCCTATTCGCGTCAAATTGCGAGCAACTCTGCCTATGATTCTGAATTTCTTGAAAATTTTCAGAAATTTGATTTTTAATATTTTGGCCAGACAAAAATTTAAATTCTTAAGTTACTTATGGAATTCACAAAAAACTATCAAAATAAGAAAATAAAAACAAACCCAATTAAACAAGATTCATCAGTATTTAAAGGTAAATTATCAACAATTTCACTGTCCAAAATTTCTTCTTCCAATAAAGAATCAAATAATTTTAAAATTGAAATAATATCATTAATGAAATTTGATAATTTATTTTGATCAAAATTATTATTGTTAGAAGAAGAAAATGTTGAAATTAATGTTGAAATTAAATATAAAACTGAAGTTTTTAATTTTATATCTGTTGTGATTGTTGTTGATGTTGAAATAAATTTATTAATTAAAATATCAAATAAATCCTTAAAATTTTAAGAGAGATTATTAGAGCTTCTAGATCCATCTTAGAGTCCGAATCTGAGCCCGGTTCTATGTATTTTGATAAAATCCTGATTTTCTGAGTACAAGCCCAGTAACAGACTGGTATGAGCCCAGTGTCCCTGAATTTTTGAGCAACCCTATTTGACAACAAATACTGAAAATAAATATTGAATCCTTTCTTTCATTCTATTTTAAGTAAAAAATTGGTTAAAATTTTTTATAGAAAATTTTATAATTAAAAAAAAGGTACCTCAAAATTAGGTAAAACAATTAAAAGTAGAGCAAAATTAAAAATAATTTTTGAATTAATTCCAAATTTTAAAGGAGGAAGAAGGTTTTCTTTAAAAAAATAAAATAATAATTTAAAAATTAAATTAAAAAAAAACCTTGTAAATTTTGACTATTTTTAACTAAACTAATTAATTGTTTTTGTTTATCTACAACCAAAACAGACAATATTGAATTTAATAATAATTCTTTAAAATCAGAAGAAAAACATAAATTGTTGAGAGAATCAGAACCAAGCATTTGTAAAACATTAAACAACTGAAAAAATAATTTAATTTAATTCAGAATTTTTGTTAAGTTTACAAATTCTGATTTAAAGAAATTACAATTCTCTGTTTACTTGGCCTATTTTTTGTTTCTATAAAAATTCTGAAATTTAAATTCTGATTTCCCTTTTATTTTTACAATTACAATACAAATTCTGATTCTGAAAAATAATTATTTTTCAGAATTATTTTCAGAATAATAATTTTTTTCAGAATTATTGCATTTCAGAATCAGAATTTGTAATTGTAAAAATAAAAAAAATCAGAATTTAGAAATCAGAATTTCTGAAATTTTCAGAATTTTCAATGCTTAAACTAAAAATCAGAATTTAGAAATCAGAATTTCTGAAATTTTCAGAATTTTCGATGCTTAAACTAAAAATCAGAATTTAAGTTTCAGAATTTATTTTTTACATTTTGTAACGAAATTTCTCCATCAGCTGCATTAATTACATCATTTTCCAATCTTTTTAATAAATTAACCAATTTGTTTGTTAAACAGGTTTCAACAAAATTTGCATTTTCTGATTGTAATTTATTAAATAAATGTTTACATTCGTTGGATATTCTGAAAAAAAATTTTTTTTAGAATTTTTTAAAAATAAATCAGAAATTATTTTCAATTCTTTTTTTAAAGTTTTTAAAAATTAAAAAAAATTAAACCTGATTTGTTCATCATTATATAACAAAAAACAAATATCAATTGAAATTTTGTTAAAATCATCTCCACCTATAAATTAAATTTAAAAAATTATTCAAATATTATTTAAATTTTTTAATAAAAATAATTTTTAAGAAAATCAGAATATTAAAAATCAGAACAGAAAAATCATAAAAAAATCAAAATTAAAAGAAAACAGAAAATTAAAAAATCGGAAAAATCAGAATTAAAAAAATCAGAATAATGAAAAATCAGAAAAAAATATAAAAAAATCAGAAAAAAAAGTCGTCAGAAAATCTGAATTAAAAAATCAGAACAGGAAAATCAGAAGAAAATCAGAAACAAGAATATGCATTAAAAAATCAGAAATCACAAAAAATCAGAAACAAAAATGTTCAAAAACCAGAAGAAAATCAGAATTTTTTAATCCCAACCTATATCTAAACCAACATATTTTATTTTAAAAAAATATAAAACTCACAAAATTCTCCTTTAAAATCAAAAATTGTACAAGTTAATTTAACAGCCTCAAACCGAATTAAATCAATTTTTGAAGAAGACAAATTAGTTAGAATTGAACAAAATTGAGGAAAAATTTTTTCTTTTGCCATTTTAATCCATTCATCATTTCTTTCAAAAATAATTATTGAAGACGTTGAAATTATTTTATTTTCAATTAAATTTTGTTGTTTAAATAAAGGAAGGAAAGAAATAATTAAAATATTTGAAAGAATCTTTAAAAAAGTAAAAAAATAAATTTAGGTATTTTATTCATATTCACTTGGAAGGCCGTAGGCTAAAAAATTCACTTTTTTGCTCAATCACATCCCGAAATTTTTTCCTTTTCCCCATTTCGCGAAGGGGGGGGGCATTCCTCTCCTCTGGTTACGGGCCTGCTATCAAGACAAGTAAGACCTTTTTGCTTAAATTTGATCCTTTTTGTCTAACGGCAAACATCAAGCTTTATGAAGAAATAGGATATTTGACTATTCAAAGTCAAAAAATCTTATAACGCTTGAGTAAAATAAGAACAAGTAGAAAGAGAGATGGATGATACCCAATTTTACAATAAATTTAAAAATAAATCCAAACCTTACAAGAAAATTGTAAAATTTCAATAGAATGTATTTGTTGAAGAATTACATTTTTTATTCTTAAAAAAATTCCAGGAAGAATAAAAGCAATAAAGTTGGATGATAATTCTTTATATTTTAAATTAGTAATTTCACAAATTAAATAAGCACATTTTTTACTGAAAAAATTAAAATTTAAAAATTTTAAAAATAAAAATTAATTTCTGAGGGCGAGTAAAACAGCGAAAAAGCTTCAAAAACAAGTTTCGAAACTTTCTAGGTAAATTATCAGGAAAAGACCCTATAAAATCGGAATAGCATAGAAAAGTTTTGGCTCAAGTTTAGTTTATGCAGTCAAGGAACCTTTTATGTCTATACGGATTTATGAGTCCAGAGAAAAATTGGGAGCCATTGGACTCCTAAGGATTCATAGGAGCCATGAACTAGACCGTCGTCGACAATTTTCAAGTCTATCTCGTCACCGCCCCATTAAAAATTAAAAAAATAATCAGAAACCGTATTTCAATATCGATTTGAAAACATCCAAAGGTATCCAAAAGTAAAGAAAGTAGATGCCCCAAGGCCGGTCGAAAAGTTGTTTTAAATAATTCTAAAAAAATCAAAAATGCAAATAAAAAAATCTCAAAAAAAACCTTGTCTCAACTGTTTAGATTCCAAAATCGAACAAATTAAATTCTCCAATATATCAACATCATATCCCTTCAGTATTCCTTTAGTTTTTTCCTCCCTCAAATTTGTATCTTCAATAGTAATCTTTGTTTGTTCAATTAAAAATAATTCCAATTCAGTAAGCATTGAGGTTTTTAAAAGAAATTTAAAAATAAAATTTATAGAAATAATATTGAAGACGACTTAAAAAGATATAAAATTAAAAGGCTATAATTTTGTCTTTTAAAAAAATAAAAAAATTTTTATCACAATAATTTATTTATAAAGAATGCACATTTTTAGTGTAAGGGAACGAGCCGTTTTGATTCCCGAAAATTAAAAATTCCTCGTTCCTTTAAGGGCAGGAGCAGTGTTTGGAAGCCCGAGACTCGTAGAAGCTCGTTGAACAAAAAATTCGAACCCGTACCTGTGTACGAGTACGAGGTAAAAAAGGCCTGTATGAAAGTACGAGTACGAGCCAATTTAAAATTCCAAAGACTGGTCGGGATTCCCGAAAATCAGAAATTTATTTTTCTTTCGTCGGCTCGATGACTGAATTATAGGAAAAAAGTTAATTGATACAAAACAAAAAATAAAAAAAAAGAAAATTTTCTAACAATCTTTTTGAAAGGATTTTTGAAGGTAAAAATAAAAAAAAATATTTTAAAAAGGTTAGGGCAAGTAAAGGACTTAACAAAAAAATATTTTTCTTCTCCTTTTATTTTTCAGTACTATTATATAAAATCACAGATAAACAAACCAACAAGGCACCAAATCCAAATAAAAAGGTTACATGATAATTATCAAAAATTATTAGGGAAAAGATGACAACCATTATAATTGACAGGGAAGAAGCAAAACTTAAAAAAGGGGAAATAAAATTAAAAAAAAAATTTTTTTTTAAAATGGAGATTTTTCGGAATGTCCAGATTTTCAGAAAAAATTAAAAAAAATTTTAAATTTCAAACCTTTTATAAAGATTATCCAAATGTTTCATAATAAGTGAAATGTAAATTCCTCCAAATGACAAAAAAACTTAAAATAAAAAATTAAATAAAGTTAATTAAAAAAAAGAAAAAAAATTACGAATTATGCAAACAACTTTAATATTGTAGCCAAACAAAAATCCTCGTTCAAAAATTTGGTCCTGAAAAAAATTTTTGAATTATTTTTCAAAAAACCGTCCGATAGAATTCTTTCCAGAAAAATTAGAACAATTTTTTTCAGAAATTAAAAAATCAGAATTTTTATCAGAAATAAAAATCAGAATTAATTTCAGAAATTTTTTCAAAAAAATACAAACAGAATTAATTTTACGGAAACAAATACCCAGAATTATTTTTCAGAATAAAAATTTTTTCAGAAAAATCAAAAAAATCAGAATTATTTTTCAAAAAAAAAATCAGAAAATGAAAATATAAACTAACATAATCCTTCAGAAAGCAGCCTAAAAGAGCAGAAATGACACCACAAAAATACCTAAAATAATTTTGAAAATTTCTAAAATAAAAAATTCGAATTTTCCTCACATTTGTAGATTTCTAATCCAAAAACAAGTATTTGAAGACCCATCTTTCAACATTTTTTCAAAATAAACTCCAGCAAAACTCGAAGTAATACAAGCACAAAAAACACAAAATAAACCAGTTAACGAATTTCTTTCAATTTTATTAACCAAATTATTTTCTTCTTTTAAATTTTTGTGAAATTTGGAAATATCTAACTGGAAAAAAAATTAAGGGAAAAATTTTTAAGAAATAAATTTTAAAAAATACCTCAACAAGTGCAAGACCAACACAAAGTTGAAATATTGCCAACCATCTACGCAAAGAAAATTGACGTCGAAGGAAAAGCATCTGTGGAAGAGTAAAATTATAGTAAATGGGAGAATAAAAGTAAAAAAATTGGAATTTAAAACCAGAATTTTTTAAATTAGAATAAGACCAGACTTCAGTTAAGAAAAATCAATTTTTTAAAATTAGAATTTTTCCCAGAAGACCAGAGCCCGATTTAAATAAAACCAAAATTAATTTTTGTTAATCGAAATGAAATAAGAATTGTTTTCAGAATAAGACCAGAATTATTTGAAAAAAATCAGAATTTTAATCGTAAACAAGACCAGAATTCAGTTAGGAAAATTAGAATTTTATAAGTCAAAATAAAATCAGAATTTAATTTTAAAAAATTAAAAAATATACCATAAAAATGGCAGTAAACAGAATTTTCAGTTGACTGAAGACCTGTAAATATTCTCTTTTAAATTTCTAAAATAGAAAAATTTGATACCTGGTAAACCGAAGCATCCAAATTCGAAAGCGCAACAAAATCCAAATTCTTAAAAAAAATTTTCCAATTTAAAAATAATTCTAAAAAACATTTTGTAGTGCATATGCCAAAGAAGGAACAGCCATTTTTACAAGTTCGTAAGGTTTTGAAAAAAATTCGAATTTAATAAGCTAAATTAAAAAAAAATTTTTGTTGGTACATTTCGATACCCCCCCCCTCTCCTCACTAATTTGAGTCCCATTTCAGCTATTCCCCATCTTCCTGCCTCTCATTTATTTTCCTTAAGGAAATTTGCCTGGCTAATCAGAGGTGGCTCGAAACAGAGGTGTCGGAAATCGGAAGAGCCAGAAATCGGAACTGGCACAAAAATCGGAACTCGGAAGGAAAAAACGTTGAAAATCGAAATTCCAACCCAACTCCGCGCCAAATAAAACTAAAAATGAAGGAAAGAATAACTAATACTCAAATTAGATGGGAGGCGTGATAATCCAAAAAGTCTCAAATTTTTCAGAAATCAAATTCAGAATTCAAACCTCATTGCCTTTTTGTAAAGTTTCACTTCCCGCATAAACATAAAACAAAGTTATTAAAAACTTTGCACATTCAGAAGAGAAGACGACTTAAAAAATGAAAAAAATTTTGGTAAAAAATAGAAATGTCAATTAAATTTAAACCGAAACAGAGACGAACCAGTAGATGAAGAATATAACTAAAAATTGAAAAAATTATTTAACAAATAGTATTTTTAAGTCTTATGCTAGAAACAATGCCCGACGGAAAGTTAAACATAAAAGTTTTGGGATTTGATCAGCGAAAATCAGGGAAACGTTCCTCTGTCGCCTCACATAAACAGAAAAATATTTTCAAAAATTAACAAAATTCGGGAAAAAGAATTCTAAGGGATTTAGAAGACATTCTTAAGGAATCAAAAATTTCTTATGTCAAGAAAAAAAGTTCATAAATATTCCCTGCAAACAGGAAAATATTCTTGAATCACCCATATCATTAAAAAATATTTTTAAAAATTTAAAAATTTATATAAAATTCCAAACCTCATCTTTAGGTGTCATTTGCCTTGTATAAGAAACAATTAAAGTATAACCAGTCCACAGAAAAATAGTTACAGCAATTACATATAATTTGAAAAATATTCCTTCTTTTTTAGTTAAAGTTGAATAAAAAATTGGTAAATTTGATTCAAGTAATGCATCTTTATCTGACATAATTTTTCTTGTTTTTTAAAAAAAAACTAAAAATAAAAATTAAATTTAAAAAAATGGGAAAACTACAAAACGAAATTATGTGAAAAAATTACGTGGAAAATTTTATTCCAGGGAAGATAACTTTGGGGATAGATGGAAAAATAGTATATGAGTAGGGTTGGGGTTTCCGAGTCTGGCCGACGCGCGAGTCATTTTTATCGGGCCGGCCCGAACAAAGTCGTTTTCGGGCCAAAATTAGAAGCTTGACTTGACCCTAAGCCGAGATGTGTAGATGAAGGTATTACGAACCAAAATAGCCCCTAGCATGATCCCATAAAATGACGCTGACTTTAAAGATAGGAGTAAGATCAGCGGTTTAAATGTGTAGGGGTTTCACGTAGAAAAATAAATTTCGATCAAAATTTTTGAAATATAAAAAGGATAAAAACCTTTGATAAATAAATAATAAAAAACATTTTTATTTAAACTCTGCAATTTTTATCCACGAAAATACAATTTAATAGAAAACACAAATTTATCCTATTTTTAAAATTATTAAAAAGGTATCTTTTAATGATTTTGTAATGTTGAAGATTTTTTTCTGATAAATGAACAAAAATTTTGTTTTGGACAATTACTAAAAATAAAACAAAATAAAGGCATTATCCCGATTATCTCTTCAAAAAAATTTTTTATTCTTCGAACTCATCTCCCAAATAAAAATTATACTTGGTCGAAGGGTACAAAAAGGTCAAACAAATATTAAGTTAAAGACAATTCAAAATAAAAACAAAACAAGGCGTAAACCAGGGAGAGGCCCTTTCGCATTTCTAAGTAAAAGCGGAAAACGTAAGAAAATAAAAAATAGAGGACGAAAGGAGGACCCAATTCCAAAGGCATAGCCAAGGTCACCAATGAAATCCACCCTAGTTATGCCCTTTTGCCCATTACTAGTGTAAACATTATCAAAAAAGGAAAGACAAAAAAATTTTCCAAAGGAGATATTCGGAGGATATCACCCACAAAAAATCCACAACATTAAAAACCACCCAAAAAACCTTTCTTTTTCCTTCTCAAATAATTTTTATTTTGAACAATATTTCCACGCATCTGGCATATAATTCAATCGTGTCTGATCAACAGAAGTAAGATGAAAGTTTTTCCAACCAAGAGGTCCAGTATAAGGACTAAAGTGACCGCTATACATTCGACTGAAAGGCATTCCTTGAGTTCCCCATTGAATTGTACGTACATGTTGATAATAAGAAAATAGAGTAATTAAAGGAATTGAAGTAAAAAGTGCTCGTTGTAACTTGAAATCACCTTGAAAAAAAAATTTTTTTTTTATTATTTTTTTGTGTTTATATTAAAAATTTGGATAGAAACAAGGTGGTCCTTTTTTGTAGAGTTAAACTTTTTACATGGAAAAATGAAAACATGTTAAGGTTGGCATTATTCAAATCAGCTTGAAAAGCCGAGCTGAGTGATGCCATAGGGAATTACGTCTGACCGCTATATATCGGAGCAATGATCAAAAAAAGTTCCGAGAGGATAAAATGTCTCGTCTTGGTTATAAACAAGTATTTTAATTTTCCGGCAATTCAGAATCTTATAGAAAATTAGAAAAAGCTCCGGACTTTAACTAGAAAAATTTAATCTCAGAATACTTACGCATCGTAGCATGAAGTGCACCAGTCACAACAGACGCTTAAATTGAAAAATATTTTTTTTAATTTTTTTCTATGATTTTTAAGAATAAAATGTGATATGTCAAAGATTAATTTTTTAAAATTTATTTATTCCCTCCCCAAAAAAAATAAAAAAAATAATAAAAAATAAAAAATTAAAAAAATATTATTAAAAAAATTAACCTTTAACCACTACAGAAATTTTAATTAAAAATATTATTCAAAACCCCGAACCAATAGTCCAATTCCAAGTATCATCAATATGTCTAATCTTTGCAGAAGTACAAGCAGTAACACCAAAAGTCATTCCCAAAGCAGCAGGAACAGGAAAAAATCTAAATGCCCAATCCTTGCAAATACCCGTCCAATTAACCAAAACTTTTAAATCTTTTTTTCCACGATCCAAATAAGCCGCAGCGAAAGCTTTAAATTTAAAAATAAGATAAAAAAGGGGAAAAATAGGGGAATTACAAAAAAGAGATTTTTTCAAAAGCTAGTTTCCGAAAGACGGAATTGTCCAATTTCTATAGCTAAAGTTATACCCATAATCAAACTTAATTACTCCCAATCAATCTAGTTTTAAGTCCAAAAGTCAAAAAATTCGAAGCCCTATAACTTTTCGGGGGGGGGGGTGGGTGAGGTAGGGCCGAAAAAGAAAAAAACTAGCAATAGGAAATCGACCGTGCTCTACACAATAAAAAAAATACATAACCACTAAAAAGTCAACTAGCACGCACCCCTAGAATTCACTATCTAAAATAAAAAATAAACAAACATGCAACAGCAATATATTTAACAAGTGCAAGTCCCTTCTCAATACAACCTTCATTCATTGGTTTATCCCAAAACCGGGGACCTCTATGTGTTTGCATAAAATTGTGTAATTTAAAATGAGTTCCAAGTGTTCGATATTCTTCTTTATATTTATCCAAAAGTGGAGATATGGCAAATCCAGGATGTTCAGGGCTTATGTCAAAATTGTTTATAATATTTTTGTATTGACCAGAGCTTTCAGTAACCTACAAAAAATAAAAGAAAATTAATAGTAGTTTGAAGCTTATTGTTATAAATTAAACAAGCTCCTTTCCCCCATTTAACCTATTTTCCCCATTTCAGGAGGGCCAGAAGTATATCTCCAGAAGTCCCTTGGTTACGCCTTTAAATTAAACACCAGCAAAAATAAACCAGCGGCCATAAAATAGCAAAAAGGTATCTATTCTCATTCTATTCATAGAAAAGGAACAATAAAATGACCCGTGGGCAAAAATTTTGGAAGGCAAAGAAGCCAGATTTCAAGTTTTTTTCAAAAAAAAAATCAGTTATATGAAGTCATTTCTTATGGAACATAAATTTCTTATGAGTCATAAATGCATTTCTTATGGGCTTGCGTCCTCGGTGAGGCTCCTGGCCGGAGACTTAACGGTCGCTCCGAGAACCTCGGCGAAGCCTCGACCTCTCCAGTGAAGATTTAAAAAATTAATTAAACCTTCTTTTGATGTTCATCAAACGTCATTGGCTGATCCCCCTTTTTAGTCAAATTTCTATGATATTGCGTATCCAGTCCAAACGGTCCAACAACCGAAGTTCCATCAGGGACTTTTGGATCATACCAATAATTATCCCGTTCGCGATGATCAAAACGAATTCCACGAGACATGCCCCTTCTCAACATTTCGTCTTTATATCCAAGTTCTGCCCACCATTCTGGACGGCCATTACTTTAAAAATAATAAAATTAGCTGCTTAAATAAAACACTTACTATTCTTTATAGCAAGGCACCCAAAAAGGTCGTTCAATTCTAATTGTTGGAGATAATGGAGGTTCGTAAGGATATTTATAATCCGAGTGGGAAAACATGGCAAAAAGCTTGCACAAACTGAAAAAGAAAAATATATTAAAAAATTATTGCCAGAAAAATTTTTTCAGATTTTTCGTTATTGATTTTCCTTGAAAAGTTGGAATTTTGTGACAAAATGGGTGCAATAAAGTGTGGCGACAAAGTGGCTTGTGGCAAAACGTCCGTTCAAAGAAAAGATTTTGAGGAGAAATAGTATAGTGTTTTGGGAGAGTTGTTAGAGAAAAAGTTTTTCAATTTAAAATTTTTAAAAATTTTTCTTAAATTTTTAAGGCCCTGCACTTTTATTGTCGTTATTTTCACTTTAAAAATGTCTGAGGACAACGAATTAGACAACGACCATCAAGAATTAAGCCCTGCAAGTGTCAACGTTAGCGCAATTCAACGACAACTATCTGCTGCTGTTCAAGCCGCTGCTGAAGAGCCTTCTTTTAATTTGAGACTTATTGAAGCTGTGAAACAAAGCCATTGTTTATATGACCCGTCTGATAGGTTTTATTCTTTTTTTTTGTTTTATGAAAAGTTTTGGGGTTTTAAGGGGGAGGGGTACGAACGGTACGAACTTCAATTTTACCGACAATTCTTCAAGAAAATTAGAAACCTACTAGAACTAGAAACCTACTTGGGTTGTTGGCGGTCGGTTATCTTTTTCCATGTGACGGCTTAAATGGAGAATATGAGCAGTTAAGCTGTCACATGCAAAAATTGACCGATCGCCAACAACACTAAAGCCTACCAGGCATTTCTTATGTTTTGTTAAAGACTTGCCTTTCTTATTCCATACTTCCACCTTAATTCCTTTTAATTAACCTTAATATTTTTATTTTTAGACAATATAGAAGTGCTGACTACAAAATTAAAGTATGGAATCGTCTTGTACAAATGCTTGGATTTCAAGGTGTTTTGACTTGTTTAAAATATTTTTTTATTTTTTAGGAGATGCTAGAACTTTGTATAATCGTTGGAAACAGTTGAGAGATAAATATGGAAAAGAGGTAAATATTTTTAATTTTTGGCTTATTGTTAACTTGATTTTAATTTTAGAAAAAGAAATTGAAGTATAGTGGAGAACAGCACTCACAATGGCAATATTTTAAGGTTTTATTTTATAAATAATATTGGTTTTTGGAAAATGTGTATTAGGAACCAAACCGGAGAATAGAATTAAAAAATTTTAAGTTAATCGGTTTGGTGGCGAACCGAAGAACTCTATTTTTAATCATTTCGAATAATTGAGATCGGACCTGCCGATGCATACTAATTTTGGTATCCGTACCCGGATATTTACTGCGGATACAGGCGGATATCCGCAGGCATCTTAATGTTATCTGTATCCGTATCCATGAGCAGGTCTGACTGAGATTAAGTTTGATGGTTTTTTGCAAATTCTCGTATATCCAATCCGATGACAGAACCGAACATTTCGAGTATCCGGAGCCCTAGAACAAAAATTCATCCAAAAAACTCAAATAAATTCTAATATTTCTATTTTTTTAGTATTTCGAGTTTCTCGATCCTCATATGGTTGACAGGACGCAAACTCGTTTTGAGCGGAATAAGGAAGGAAAAAATGTTTGTCTCTTAATTATTTTTAAAAATACACAAAAATTAATTTAAGGATCAACAACAAATAGTAATTACTGACCCCAATTTTACCCTCCATTTGATTGATGAAGTTCGACTGCAGCCTTGTCTTTATGACATTAAGGATCCAAAATATCGACACAGTGAATACAGAAATCAGGCTTGGGGAGAAATTGCGAAGAATTTGTCTTTTCCAGGTTTTTTTGAGACCTTAAAAAATTTTAAGAATTTTTTAGGCGATATAAGTTCCCTTTACAAACAGTGGAAAAAAGTTCGAGACCGTTATGTTCGTGAAAAACGAAAATTGCGTATGGCTGGCAATGCAACCAATGAAGTTTCTAATTGGGAATTTTTTCGTGATTTGATGTGGATTGATCCTTTTTTGGATGAAAGAGCAGCGTTTGTTTTGTTTGAAATTTTTTAGGAAAGATTTTTAATTTTAGGCAAGTTAAACGTAAACGTGAAAGTAGTGAAGCGTCTGGAGGGGAGGATGAACAAATTTATTTAAATGATAGCTTTTCTTCGTCTACAACTGCTATAAATTTTTCTAATGGAATTAATTCTTTACAACATGAAGATTTGGGAACATCACAAATGTCTTCGCACCATTCGCAGCAACAGGTTTATGATTATTTTGATTATTTGAAGTCACACCTTGATGTTTCCTAAGTGACCTCAAATGACTCGGCCCTAGTCATTTTGTATGAGGCGAAAATAGCTTCGCACTAGGAAGTCGGGGACCTCTGTCGAATGGTACCAAGAAAAATACCAACTTTTTGAACACGGTAACCGATGTCCCCTTGTTAGGGGTTACCTAAGAATCGGAATCTTAAGGTTGTTTTTAGATTTTTAACTTGGCTAGGTCCGATTCTGCCTTAGACCATTATCTCCCTTACATACACTCTTGACAAGATTTCCCAAAAAATTTTTTTTAGCAAATTCAAAATCCTTATACAATGATGTCAATTCAACAGCCACAACAACAACCATTAGAATCAATCCAACACCCTTCTTTTAACTTTGGACATCAATTACAACAATTAGTCAGACTTCAGCAACACCCACCAATGCAAAATAATACAAATTCAAATATTGTTGTGGGACATTCACTTACAGGATTACACCAAGTACAACAACAACATCAGGTTTCTTTTTCGAAACATCGCTTTGCACTAGGAAGTCGGGCCACTAGGAAGTGGGGGACCTTCACTTCGAATTTTTATTGAAGCAAAAGAACTTTAACTAAAAAAGAAACTTAAATTGTTAGAATTGAGTTGCTGATACTTTTAAGTCCTCTTTTTGCCTGGTAGATATGGATATCCTAACTTTTCGGTTCGTATACAGGATCTAGATATCCGGGGATCTTCCTAGATATGTTAATCAATCCTCGTATTCTTTATCTTTACTATTACCAAAAAACCTTTTTTAGAATAAAAAAACAATTAGGATTGGATTTTTAATAAGTCCTTTTTTTAGGGTCGGCGATTCTGTGTATCCTAAATTTTCAGTCATGATATCCAGGGATTTCCCCGATTATCCGGATCCGATTTCCCCGTTTTCGTTAACCTTGGTCCTCATATTTTTTTTCGTAACTTTTTACATAAAAAACTTATTTGCAGAATTTATCAAGAATTCGTCCAGCATCACTATTAAATGATTCAATAGGTTTAGTAACCTCCTCATCAGTTCAAAATAATTCAAATCAACAATTAATGATACCACTTCAACAACAACAATCAATACCTTTAAATAACAACAATTTTTCTCAACTTGATACAAACAATTCAATCAATGTTAGTGAACGTCCAAATGACCCAACAACTTTACAAAAACAACAGCAGCAACATTTAATTTTACCTCAACAACAACCATCAATGGTAGATGGAGAAAGAGCTTTTGCACACAGGTTTTTTTTTTAATTTTTTTGAAAATAGAAATTTTATTTTTCCTTTAGTGTTGTTGCCGATCTGCTTTGCCTTCCAGAACATGCACGTATTATGGCAAAGGCACAAATTCAACATTTGTTAGAAAATTCAAAAATTACAATTGTTAAGGCATAGAATTTATTAGTATATTTTCAGGTATTTTTTGGATAGCCCTCCGCTCTAGTCTGAGTCTTAGGTTTCTTTTCTTCATGCCTATTAGTTTTCCTTGAGCGATGCATATGTATGTATCATGTTAAGGCTGCCGTTTCCGAGCCGTGGCGACGGTCGAGGCATTTTTTTTGGGTCTCGTTTTTATCGAGTCGGGCCGTACAAGTCTTTTTCGGGCCAAATATCTTATGCCCGACTCGATCTTTCGGTCCGAGTTTATATTTTGGCAACCCTAGTCATGTAAGTAGAAATAGATGTTTTATTGCTTGATAAAATATAAAACCAAAAATGAACAAGGAAAGAGAATTAATTATACACACAATCAGATAAGATTGTGTGGGGGCTATCCAGAAGTACTTTTTTTTAATATATTTCTAGTCTTTTTTTCCTAGAAAATTTTTATTTTATTTTTAATAAATTTTTTGCTGGAAAATTTTTTTAAATTCTTTAAATTATTATTTTTTTAAAGCTTTTACTTTTATATTTAATCTATTAACAATTTTTTAACTTTGTTTTTAGGCCTTTATTTAAAGAAAAAAATGGAAGGGAAAATTCGTTGTAGATTATGCAGCGAATTATTTAGTGAGGCTCACACTTTGGAGGCACACATTGCAACTTCTCATATTTACTACACACCTTACGAATGTGAATTTTGTGGAAATGCTTTATTCCCGACTGATCGAGCATTGAGGGATCATTATAAAAATATTCATAATGTTGAGGATTTTGTGGTTTGTTTTTTTTTTCATTTTTTTTAAATTTTTATACGGGATACACCGTTCGACCTAGAGTGTTCACGTCAAGTGTGTCCATTATTCGTGGAAGTTTAGGCTTGCTAGGGTATCGCTCAGCCAGTTCCTCCCTTACCCACTGGCTAACCCTACCCACTTGAGATTAATACTAAAATTAATAAGGCCCACAAATTTTCCAGCTAGTTATGGCTTTGGACTTTCCTGGGCGTGACCCACTTATGTGAAGCTACATAATAATTTTTAATTGAGTTTATGACCGATTAAAATTGATTTTTATTTTTAGATAAAATATAGAGTTAATCCAGAATTGGAAAAACGAAAAGAAATGTTGGATCAATTAATGCTCGATTCAACAAATTTAACACTAAAAGAACAACAACAACAAAATGCTCCATATGGTGCTTTTGCTTCTCAATTATTAAAAACATGTACAACACAATTATTGCGTGAACAATTAACTAAAACTGAATTATTTGTTAATCAAAGACAAGGATTGAGGGATGATTTTAAAATTGAGGATTATTTTTCGGTTTATTTTTAATTTTAATTTTTTTTAATTTTGTATTTTTTAGCCTGAACCTGCTAATATTTTAAATAATCATTTTGGACCGTCAACTAGTGATAGTAGCAGTGTTCTAAATGAAAATCAAAAACAGTTTGTAATTTTTTTAATTATTATTTTTTAATTTTTGGATGTTAGAAGTGTAAATTGACTTTTTAAAAATGATTTACCACCGATAGGGTTCGAACCATCGACCTTTTTTGTGTTGGGGACTAAACTTTTCCGACTAAACTACAAAAATGTTTCCAATATTTTTGGCCTAATTTTGAAGCGAATTGTTTTTATTTAAAAGCTCGTAACTTTAGTTAGCATATGGCTAGAAATTTGATTTTTATATCAAATGATAGAGCAGATTTTTGGCTACAAAATAGTTTTTAAAAATTATTTTTAAAAAAATTTAAAGGTTTTTACACGATCCAAAACCACTTTTTGGCCATTTGACTCAAAATGAACTTATTTGTGTTGGTTCAATGAATGGTTCTGAGGACAATTTTATTAATTCTACAATTGGTTTAGTTTTTTTAATTTTTTAAAATTTTATTTTATAAATTTTTTAAGCAAAACAAAATGGGTCTAAAAAGCGTGTTAGGCGTAAAATTAATAGCGATGGAAGTATTGAACCAAAAATGGAAATGAATGGAGTGATTGAGGAAGAGAAAGTGGTATATAATTTATTTGATTTAGGAGTTTTTCAAGGCGGATTCTTCAAAATGTTTCTGTTTTAATTTTTTTGATTTATGGTTGAAAAATGGTCCCTTAAAAATTTTGGTAGTAAGACATTTGGTCCCATCACATTGGCGGAAAGACATCACATTCAGTCCTGATTACCTAGGCTAGTCCTGGACATTTGTGAATCCTCTCACAAACCGAAATATTCGAGCCTTTCTTACTTTCCCATTTTATTTTAATTTTTTAAAATTTTTAGACAATGGTTGAATGTATTGATTGTAAACGCAAAGTTGGAAAATATCGAAATTCAATGCTTATTCACACAAGTACTCACCACTGTGATCAACCAATTTTTGAATGTACTGGTGAAGGTTGTGATAAAAAATGGTATTCATTGTCTGCTAGGACTAAAGAACATATTGAATCGAAGCATGGAGGAAATTATTCACTTTTAAAGGTTTCTTCATAATTTAAAAAGTTAGGGGGTTTTTGAAAGAGGGGGTTTTTTAGGGGTTTTTTTTTGTGTTCCTCAATCTCTCTCTTCTTCTCCTCAGCATCCTCCTCCTTTCATTAACTTACCAAGCGCCTAAGTTCCCTCAACCCTCCTCCAAAAGTCACCTCTCATCTTCCCCTCAACCTTCCCCATCTCTTTGAATTTCTTATTTCCTTATGTAAGGGCAATATGTAGAAATTTCCTTTCATACTATTAAAAAACAACCCAAATTCCTCTCCCTATTTTTTAAAATTTTTTGTTCACTTAATAACACTATTTTAAAGGATAACCGTGCTATATTGATGCCTATGATGAAAGCAAAGACTTCAAAACTTTTTCCAGACTATTACTCTTTGGCTACCAATTTAAGGGAATTATTACAATAAATAAAAATATATTTTAATTTTAAAATTATAATTTTAAAGAATTTTGACTTATTTTTGCCTGATATTCTCCCCTTAAAAAATTTTTCCCTAAAATTCTCCTATAATTTTGTTTAGATAAAAATTATTCTGATTTTACTTTTAGAAATCAGAATTTAAAGTTGTAAAGTTTGTAAAACACAAAAATCAGAATAAAAAATCAGAATTTTGACTAAAATACAAAATAAAATCAGAATTTTAGGGGTTTACTTTTATTCATTTTATTGTTTAATTTTACAACTTCCAGTTTGTCATGTTTAAAATTACCCTAGTATTTAAATAATATTATTCTAATCAATTGACAACATTTTCTTGAATTTTTTGATTCTGTTTGATAATAAAAATATATAAATTTATTTAAATTTTGGATAGTATTGGAAACGGCTGGTTAATTTTCCCCCGTGTGGCCCCTGTGATGTGGAAATTAACTGGTCGTGTCCAACAATAATTTTCAATTTAAAAAATAATTTAATAAATTATTTTAAATACTTTTATGTTTTCAAAATTTTTTTTAATTAAAAAAATTTTTTTTATTTTTTCAGCTAATTTCCAGTCAAAATTTCAGTCAACAAATTATTCAAAAATATTTTTCTTTCTTCAACAAAAATTTTTAAAAGAATGGCAACAACAGACAACAACAAAATTATTAATCCATCATTAAATGAACAACGTCTTATTTGGATTGATTGTGAAATGACTGGGTTGGATCCAGTTAAAGACAGATTGGTGGAAATTGCTTGTGTTGTTACTGAAGGTGATTTGAAGGTGGGGGAGTTTTTTTTTAAATTTTGTGTTTGAGTTGAACCTCATTTTTGGACACCTCCATTGGGTGGGGTACTCAATTTAAGAGAATTCTTTCGAAATTTTGTAGGCCGTTGGGGTGGAAAGCTGGCCAGGCGATACCCTCTCTATTTAATATGTAGACCTTCATTGGGTGTGTTGCTCAAAAGTACATTCTTTCAAAATTTATTTGGCAGGATACCTCCTATTTAATATACTTTTATGAGGAACTATTTTTCAAATTAAAGGGAGGTATCTAAAAATGGGGTTCAACTATTTGGGAAAATTTTAACCCAATAAATCTTTTGTGAAGTCAGCGCGTAGTTTAAGACTTACAATTAGCTTTAAATTGCTTTTTGAGTTAAATTTCTCTTAAGCTTTTCCTTTTTCTTGTTAACAATTTTTAAGGAATTACTATTTTTTAAATTTTTTCTTTTATTTTTTCAATTAACAATTTTTATTTGTAATTTAATAATTGAAAATTTAAAATATTTTTTAAACAAATTAATTTCTATACTAATCAGAATTTTCTATCAATTAATTATTCCTTCATATATTCAAAAAATTCTTCTTTACTAATTTTTCCATCACCATTTTTATCAACTTTTTTATTAAACCCTTTCTCTACTGCTTCTTCTATTGTTTTTGCATTTGCTTTTTCCAATTTTTCTCTCAATTCTTTTAGGTCCATTTCTTTTGCCAATTCTTTCCAATATTTTATAGCTTCTTCTAAGGATATATAACCATCATTGTTTTCATCTATTTTTTGAAATATTTTGTTAAATTGTTCTGTTAATGGTGAGGATTGGTTTTGTTGTTGTTGTTGTTCTGTTGACTTTACGTTATTGATAAATAACTAGAGGGAAAAAATTTTATGTTTAAATTCTGATTTTTTAAATTCTGAGGGTTTGAAATTTCTGATTTTAAAATTCTGATTTTTTGAAATTTCTGATTTTTAAAATTCTGATTTTTTGAAATTTCTGATTTTAAAATTCTGATTTTTTGAAATTTCTGATTTTTAAAATTCTGATTTTTTGAAATTTCTGATTTTAAAATTCTGATTTTTTGAAATTTCTGATTTTTAAAATTCTGATTTTTTGAAATTTCTGATTTTAAAATTCTGATTTTTTGAAATTTCTGATTTTTAAAATTCTGATTTTGTTAATTTTTATTCTTGAAATCTGACAGGTAAAATAGTGGGGTATTAAATTATCAGAATAAAGTAGCTTGATTTGTTAAATTTCATATAGTGAATACTTCAATAATGTCTTGTGTAATTTCTTATTTTAAAATTTTTGTTTATTGTGATTTTTTAATTGTGTATTTGGTTATGTATTTGAAATTTTTATATGGTCGAGAATTTATTTGAGGTTTTTCGAGAATGTTTATTAGGTGTGGGGGTTTTGTTGTTGTTTGTTTTTGAGCATATATAAAAGACTTTTTTAATCATTAGTATCGTTATTTTAAATTCAAATTCATTTTTAAATAACAAACCAGAATAAGCATAGCAATAAAAATAATTTCTGACATTTTTAATTCTTGTAAGAAAAGTTTCGCAAAAATTTTAATAAATGAAAGAGGGTAAAGTAACATTGAAATAGGCGGAGCGTTTTTAAAAATTATTTAAAATGATTAATTAATTTTTCTTAAATCTAATTTATTAAAAAAATAAAGATAGTGGCAGAATTTGGTCCTTTCGCAATTAAACAACCAACAAATATTTTGGAGGGAATGAATGATTTTGTTAGGCAAATGCATGAAAAAAATGGGCTTTTAAAACGTGTGGAAAATGAAGGGATTGAAGAAAGTGAAGTTGAGAATAAGGTGAAAATTAAATTTAAGAATTAAAAATTATAAATTGATAGTTATTTAAGAAATTAGAGGAAGGAGGACGGGGGAAAAGATGATAGGAAAATGATGGAATTTTTTTTAAATTTTGGTAATAATTTTTGTGTAGGGGTGTGGGTTAAGGCAGATTAAGGGATGGGGGAAAAGATGACGGGGAAAAATAAGGGACAATGACTGAATTTTTTTATTTCGGGAAAAAGATTTTTTGTAGGTAGAGCTGGGTGTTTTTGGTGATATTTAATAGTTGTTTAGGTTAGCTGTTTTATTTTTTTCCATATGAGATCCAGAAAGTTTTTAAAAATTTATTTTTAATTTCCTCAATATTTCCAAAATAATATAAGACAAAAAATTCCCTTTTTCTTAAGCTTATGGAATTCTTACTTGTTCATACTCCACCAAAAACGTGTCAATTAGCTGGAAATAGTGTTCATTATGACCTTCAATTTATTAAGCGTTATATGCCCAAATTTGTTGAACATTTACATTATCGTATAATTGATGTTTCTACAGTTAAAGAACTTGTTAAGCGTTGGTATAGTGATTCGGAAAAATTGGTTAATATGCCTCCAAAGAAATTAAATCATTTGGCGATGGATGATATTAAGGAGTCGATTGATGAATTGATATATTATAAGAAACACTTTTTTGTTTGAAAATATTTTTTTTTGATTGAGGTTTGAGTTTTTGTTTTGATGAATGGAGTATTTTTGTGGTTAAAAATGAAGTTTATTTTAGAAAAATTTTTGTAGGGGATAGGGAAAATGGAGCTGAATCATTGGACTATCATGAAAAAGGGACAAAAATAGCGTAGTTGTTTTTTCTACTTGAAATTTTTTTTAAATTTTTTAAAAATTTTTTTGGGAGGGGAGAGGTGATTTTTCTTAATTTTCAGGGAATATTTGAGTAATTTTCTTTTACTTTTTGGGTGAATTTTCCTCTATTTTTGGGGAATATTGAGGGAATTTCTTGGTGGGATTTTTCCTCCATTATTGGGGAATTTTTTCAATTTTTTACTCTCTCTCTACCTTTAAAATATTTTATATAAATTCTTTAAAAATATTTTTTTCATTTTTCGTTTTTTCTGTATCTATTCTCTTCCATACACTAATTCATCTAAATATTCTTCCGTAGCTCTCAATCGTTGTAATTTTTGTGCTAATTCTTCACATTGACAGTCTACTGGGGTTTGTGCTGCTTCTGTTGATGGGCGTCTATAAGAGAGGATTTTTAAATTTTTTTCGAGAAAAAGTCTTGCCTTGAAAAAGCTTTGACTTCCCCTTCAAATCCACAGCGTATCTTTAAAAAAATTTTTAATTTAAAGGTTTCTAGGGAAATTAATTTACTTCATCAGTCCAAAAAGCTATTAATGTACGCCATGCTCTTCCAGCTTCACGTGTTTTCTAAGGAAGAAAAAAAATTTTTTATTGGGATTTTTTCTTCTTAGATCATCCCTCTAATAATCCCCTCCTCGTACCTGAACACATTCTACTGAGCAGACTTTTTCCATAACTATCTCCCCAAGTTTGTCCCATACATTGGCTGATAGTTGAGATGTTCGAGAAAGAAACTAGAAGAAAAGCGGTTATTTTTTGAAAGATTTTTTCCTCAATTTACCGCGTGTTGTTGTCCAATACATTTGCTACTCGAATTAATTATTTGTTGAGTTTCTGAATCCCCTTCTACAAACTGAACCAAATCATCAATAAACTTTATAAGCATCCGAATATGTTCTTCCATTGATGCGGGGTTAGGTCCTCCACCTGAAGCCTTTTCCCAACAATCAACATAATCTGCTTTGCAGAAAATCTTTAAAAATTAATTTTTTTCTGAAAAACAATTTAGAATTTTTTAATTAACAAAGCAGTTGTTCTACTTTTTCTTAAATAAATTCTGATATTGTTAAATTCAGAATTATACTAAATTCTGATTTTTAAATTCTGAATTAATTCTGAAAGATACAACTCTTCTTTTTAATAATACTTAAGTTACAAATTCTGATAATTCTGATTTTTGTATTTTCTCTAAAATACATATTCTGATCATTCTATTTTTATATATTCTGATTTATATCAAATATTCTTTACTCCTACACATATTTTTCTGTTCTAAATATATTTTCCCAATCCTTCCCTACTTCTTTAACTGCAGGCTCTGTCTGTGCCAACTCCATAAATATTTTTCTCATTAAAGAGAATAATTGTCCTTGTTGTTGGCGCATTTGTCGCCATGTTGTACACAATGCAATTTTCTGACTGTTGGACATTCTGCCTAATAAAGAGAGGGCTTCTGTTGATCCTTCAAATTGTATAGAAAATTAAAAAAAAATTTTTTTGGATTTTTTACCATGTCTATGACGAGAAGACTTGCTTCTAAAATTGCGAGATCCTTTACGTGATAAACTTCCACTTCCACCATTGGCTGATTGTACCCCACAAGAAGAGGGAGAAGAAATGGCTGGATGGTGGTGATTGTTTCCAAGAGGTGAACCTGTAGTAGTAGCACGTGGAAATCGTAAAGATTGTGTTCGCCGAAAATTTGAAAAAGGTCCTCCGTTCTTTATTGCAGCCATTGTTGAGCTAGCAGGCATTTTAATAATTATTATTTTTTCTCTTAATATTTTTCTCTTGAAAAATTCTGAAATTAATTCTGAAATAATTAATTCTGAAATATTTAATTCTGATTTTTATTTATAAAATACTTTTTTTAATATTTAATTCTGAAATCTTAATTCTGAATATTTAATTCTGAAAAAAATTCTGAAATAATTAATTCTGAAATAATTCTGAAAATTAATTCTGAAATAGTTAATTCTGAAAATTAATTCTGAAATAATTATCAATATTTAATTCTGACTTTTTGTTTTCTTTTATTTTCTCAAGAATACAAATTCTGGTTTTAATAAAAATAAAATTCTGATATATTAAACCACGGCAATTTTAAATCAAAAAATAATAATTATGATTATTAAGTCTAAGTTTAAAAATGTTTGTGTGTTATTTTCCTCTGTTATTTAGAATTCTGATTTTAAATAAAAGATAAAATACGCATTCCAATAAGATGAAAGATGAAAGAATATTTTTAATTAAAATTTGTTTTAATAAAAAAAGGATAAAGGGTAAAAAATATTAAAAAAATATTTAAAGGGGTATAAGATAATAGAAGAAGAAAAATATGTGTAAAAATTATATTCTGCCGCTTTTTAGACATTTTTTTGTTTGTTTTGTTTGTATTTTTGTGTAGAGGGCGCTAACGAGCTTATATATATCTTAAGGCTTTTTTTGCTTTAAATTAGAGGTGAGGAGGGAAAGGTTTGTTGTGTGCAAATGAATATTTTTTGTTGTGTTTCTTATCTATCTTTTGCCATTATTTTTATTAAGGGGATTTTTAAGAGGAGGTTTTTAACTAAAAATATTAAGAGGGTTATTTTTAACTAGCTTGGTTTTTGGAAGGAAAAATCTGAAAAAATTTTTAAGAAAATTTTTTGAAGAAATTTTTTTTCTGCATAAAGCATGGACTAAAAGGAAGAGGATTTATATATTCCACCTTTTAAGGTCATCCTAGTTCACTAATTTATTAATCTATTCATTTATAAATATTACATATGTCTAGAATCTAAAATGGTCTTCAATAAAATATTTTCTTTTTTTTTAAAATTTTTATTCCTCCTTCATAAAGCATTTGGAAAGAGATGCCCTGGCGCAACAAGTCGTGTGTGCGCGCAGCTTTATAAAATTGTCGGATAAATACTTGGAGTAATAAAAATTTTGAATAAATGTCCTCAATAATGTTGCCTAACAATTCTGAAAATTTCAGAATTTTTGGTTTTGTATTTCAGAAATTCTGGTTGAAAATGTAGATTAAAACGCTTATTTTGCTTAATTTTTTGAACATTTTCGACTATAACTTTTTAAATTCAAAACTAAAAATTCTGAAATTTTTAGAAATGTTAGTTAATATCATTAAGGATAACCATACAAGATTTTATAGCTATATCTTTTCTTTTGAACATTTTATAAATCTGCGCCTTAACGTCCTCCATCTCCAGACGTTCCTTCCTTTTATTTTCCTTAATGGGTTTGAATACATTAAAAAACTTATTGAATAAATTTCCTTTTAATAAATATCCATGGAACCATAAAATCGAGAAAATGACGAAAAAAAAAGAAGAAAAATTGTTTAAAAAATGGAATATTAACGATGGCACTTTATATAAATTCTGGTGTATAATTCATAAATTGACGGGGAAAATTTTAGTTTTAATGGATTTATAAAATGTTCCAGGTGGAAGAAGATAAAAATATGAATTAATGAAAAGTATTTTTTTGGAAAAGGTGGAAGAAGATTAATTTAGAAGGAGGGGAATTGATAGGAGAAAATGTAAGATAGTTTTTAGTTTTGGTAATATGAAGAAATTAGTTGTGGAGAAGTTTTGTTTTAATTAAGTTCTGATTTTATTTCAGGAAAGGTTTTGTTTTGTTTGGAAAAGGTTCTGATTTTCTTTTAGTGTTTTGTTCGAATAAAATTCAGTTTTTTCAAATTCTGATTTTAAACAATTCTTTTTACAATTCTGTTATGTTTTTCTGATTTTTTAGCTTAAAGAGAATTATGAATAAATTAAATTCTGAAATAATAATTACAAATACTAAATTCTGATTTTTATATTATAACATTTACTTTTAATAAAATACGTATTTGGCCGTAAAATTCTGTTTTTCAAGGGAAAATACATTTTATGGTTATAAATAGTGTTTTTCCTTTTTTAATACGAAAATATATTAAAAATATTAAAAGTGATGACAAAATGTAAATTTTAAAAAAGAATTTTTTTCACACATTTTTTTAAAGTCCAACTAAAAACACTTCAGAAATGGACAAGGTAAAAGGAAAATGTTTATAGAGGAAAAAAGCAAACAATTATGTCACTTAAAATTTAAAATTATGGGAAATTCTTTTTATTTTTTTTCAATTATTTTTTTTCAATGTTGCCTTGGTTTTTAGACTGAATAAAAAAATGTTTTTAAAGTAAAATGAAAAATAAAAACGTGAGTAAAAAAAGTTTTTAAATTTAAATTATGGGGGAGATGCTACTCTGAAATTAGAAGAGAGAGAAGCATGGAGGACGGAAGGGGCTTATTAGTGTTTGTAAAATAATTAAACGAGAACATAGGGAGGTGAAATTTTGTGAATATATTGCTGATGGTGTTATTTGACATGTCTGAAAATTTCAGAATTTTTAGTTTTGTATTTTACAAGTTATGGATGAATAATTGCTTTGAGTTAATGAAGGCCGTTAGGGGTTGCGCGAGTGTTTATAAAATAGTTAAAAGAAAACTTAGAGAGATGAAATTTTGTGAGTTTATTGTTGATGGTTTTGTTTAACAAGTCTGAAAATTTCATAATTTTTAGTTATGAATATCAATGGTACTGTTTAAAATAACAAAAATTTTCTAATTTATGCGAGTTTTTCTATCATAACTTTTGAATTACCCAACCAAAAATTCTGAAATTTTTAGAAGAGCTAGTTAAAGATGTAAGGTAGATCTGTTTAAAATTTCATAATTAAAGGTTTTAATTTGACATTTTTACGAGGGAGCGAATTTGCGTTAGCAACAAGCGAGAGTTGTTTAATTTTTAATACTTAATAGGTAATTTAATTTATTTTTAGTGTTTTATTTTAGTAACTTATTCTTTTACTCTTTTGTTGGAAAATTAAATTTTCTTTTTAATTTTATTTATTTTTTAAAAATCAAATTATTATTCTCAATAAATTTATTTCAAAAACCAAAATTCTTTCTTCTACTAATTAGGAGGCAAATAAAACAAAAGAGCTTTTGAGAGATAATAAAATTTTATTTTTTAAAATTAACTTTAAAACCCAAATAAAATAACAAAGCCATAAAAATTTGGACGACAGGAAGAAGACAAAGGATGTTGGAGGGAAAATAGAAAAAAAATCTTTTTTTGAAAAAATAAAAAGGAAAGGAGAACGCTTTTTTAGTGCGTGACAACCCTCTCTTTTTTAGAAAAAGCAAAAATTTTTAGTTGAGTATTTTTTTAATTTTTTCAATATCAAACAAGGGGAAATAAACATCCGGACGCGCGAAATTCAATCATCAGAAAAATTGAAATTTAGAAAAGAATAAAAAAAATTTTTTTGTAAAAGCAAAAAAGGGTTTGGATTTATATTTTTAGTTTAAAAATAAATTTATTTGAAAAAATTGTAAGAATGGCAAAAATAATTTTTTATTAAATTAACGGTTGGGTGCGTTAATGTTTGCGTGTGAACCTATAAATATCATAGGTTGTTAAATTTTTTATAAATAAAAACAGAATATACATAATTAAATATATAAAAATCAGAATAAATGAATAATTTATTTTTAAAAAATATCAGAATTTTTAAAACTAGATAGATCAGAACAATAATTTAAAATCAGAATTTAAAAATCAGAATTAAATAAATACATTAAGCAAAAATACAAAAAACGAAATCAGAATTTTATTAGATCGTAATGTGTTTTTAAATTTTTTAATTTATCAGAATTATTTTCAGAATTGGTTTTCAGAATTTTTTATTTTCAGAATTATTTTTTTCGAATTATTTTCAGATTTTTTTTTAGATTTTCTTATTTCCAGAATTATTTTCAGAATTTCTTTTCCAGAATTTTTTTCAGAGTTATTTTTTTTCAGAATATTATTTTTACAAAACACAAAAATCAGAATTAATATTTAAGAGTCTTCTTAATGTTGCAGCAACATCTAAAATTACTATCTTCTTTTTTTGTTTTTATTATATTCTGTTTTTAAATAAACAAAAGTTTTGCTTTTAAAGCTTCAAATAAAATCCTTAACTCAATTTAGGCAATATTGTCTTTTGCTATATTTTTTTTATTTATTTTTAAAACTTGCTTTCAATTTATCCTTTCCTCTCTTTCTCTTTTATCTTTACGGTCAAAGCACAAAAAAGGAAAAAAATAAATAAATTTCTAAAAAAAATCTCGAGGGAGCTTTTATAGCAAAAAAAGCTAATTTAGGCACAATGTTTTAAGGAAAAAAATATTTATTTAAAAAGAGAAGATTAAAAATAAATGAAAAAAAGGATTTGAATTAATAGGGAAGAAAAAAAGGTTGGAAAATAAAATAAAAAAATTTTTTTAATTGGTTTAGTAAGCAGAAAAAATTGTTTTAAGGCCTATAACTTTTTGATAAAATTAAATTATGTTTTATGTGTCATATGATAGGGAATAATGTGGGTTAATAAAATATAAAAAATGGGGAAATAATTTTGTGCTTCTGAAAAGTTTTTAATTTTTAAAATTAAGTTTGCTGTCGATTTTTGGATGTATGTTTTTTGAATGTTTTTGAAATATAACTTTTGTATAATTTGAGCTAAAGGATTGGTTTATATGTTAAAAGATAGAGGAGAATGTGAGCTACAAAATAGTAAAAGATTGAATTATTTGATAAATTTTCCGAAAAGTTGTGAATTTTTAAAGAGAGTTAGGTTGTTCGTGAGGTGGTTGCGCGTTTATTTATTCCAGGGATATTTTTTAAATCAAAATTCACGATTAAAATGAATTTAACTTAGAAATAAATTGATATTGGGAGAATTTGACGAAATAAAATTTCAATATTTTTAATCTTGGCAAAATTAATTTTTTTTTCTATTTTTCCAAATAGACGATTCTAGTACGTTTTTGGCCACATGAAAATGCCTTGGCTTTTTAGCTCTATATTTTAGTCCATTTTTTATGCCGGCCGTCCACTCTCCTTTTTAAGCTTTGTTGGTGCTTATTTTACAAAGCATTTCCTTCAATTATTTCCTTATATTTCCCCTTTTCAATCTTTCAATTGTTAGTTAGTGCCTTGTGTCCATCATTTCCGCCGGCTGCTTTTTCTAGCTTCAATTAGTGTTTGTGTGTGAATAGTTAGTTGAAATTAGAGTATTTTTTATTGACTGAGGAATTATTAAATATTATTTTGTTTATATCCCCTACAGATTTTGAGATATTTAATTTCATTTAAAAAATTTATAAGAGGAGAATCGGTTTTTATTTTTGGGGATATTAAGGAAAATTCTTCTTGAAGCTCCATTCTCTATTATTTTTTTTCATAGGATTTTTTATTATCACATTACCTCCTTTTCCTTCTCCTCTTGTTAATCTCAATTAATCTCAATTTTTAACCCTTAGCTAAAAAAAACTTTTTTTTCCTCGAAAACATTCCTCAAATAGTCACCCTTTCCAACGTCCAGTTTCTGCACTATTTCAAAGTAGCCAAAGCAATAAGGGGGAGAAGCAAAGGGTTAGTTAGTGCCTACTCTACCCGCACTCTTATAAAAATAGCCATGTGCCATTGGCCACTTTTCTCTCATTTTTTTTATTCTTTGTAGAGTAAAATCCATCGATCTTTAGATTAATTTGTTATAAATCTTAATTAGAAAACTGAAAAAAAATTTGTCAAATAAATGGGAGTGTTGGAAGAAAAAATCACTTTAAGGACTTGATTAAGCTTCTTCAAAAAATTTTTTTTTGTCGTCTAACTTTAAGTTACAGAAATTAGTTTTTATTAATTTTGTAGCAAATTTCAAGCTCTATCTATTGAAATAAACCTCAAATTTTTATTTTTATTTTTAAAATTTTGGTAGAATTTTTAATTGACTTTTAAGGGGTCTTTTCCATTAGTTGTCTTCTCTCCTTTCTTAAAAAATATATTTTTAATTTTTTAAAAATTTATTTTCGGATTTCAAAATTATTTTCTATTGTTTATTTTAAAGCTTTATATGTCTTCTATTTTATTACAAAGTTTCAGAATTTTAGGTTTAGTATACTCCAAGTTGTGATAATTAATATTAGGTCAACCCGTCCTCTCCCCTACACTGCTTTATGCACTTTTAAATTTTTTATTACAAATCCCAATTAAGAGCTAAAATTCTATAATTTTGTAGATACAATCTCTAAAGTGTTAAGTAATAAAATACAAAATTTTAACTTTTTTGGTTCAGTATGTCCCCAGTTATAAACGAAAATTTGAGGGTTACTCATCGTTGCAGCATATTTTATTTATTTTTTTCTATTTAAAATCAATTTTTTTTGAAGAATGAAAAAAGAAAGTTTATTACTGAATAGGAGATAGCTCTAGCTAGTTTATTTAAAATAAATAACACTTTGAAATTCTATCTGTGCAAAAATAAAAATATTAGTAATCTGTGAAAAATGTTTTTTGGAGACAATAAATGAGCTCTCCCTACCAACCACCCCCATTCTTCCTCCATTTTCTTCTACTTAATATTTTTAAACTGTTCAGTATTTAATTTTCTCTATTGTTTAGTCATTATGCAATTTAATTCTTTATTAATATTCTTAAATTATTTGTTTAAAAGCCTTTATTTTTGATTTTTGGGATATCTGTCCATCTTATTTTATATTAAAATTTCGGGCTTTAATTAAGACTTTTAAGACATTCTGGTCAATTTTTTAATTTTTTCTTGAACATCTTGGCAAGTGAAAAATACCGGAGAAATATCCTGATTTAAGTGTTTATCACCTTTAGCAAGTACAGGGGTATATTACGTTCTTGACCATTTTGGTACTTTTTTGAATTTTGATTTTTGAATTTTTGATTTTCTTTTTACTTTATAGCACATAATTTTAATAGTATTATTTACTAGAAAAAAATAAAAAATTTTTTTGTTAAGCCTGAAAATTATTATTTTTATTAAACGTTTCCTCCTATTTTCCCCTTCAATAATTCGTTCACTCCAAAATAAATAAACACACAATTCGCGCAACTTGTAGTAGCACAACAACAAAAGCACTCATCCATCCCCCTCTATACTTAAATTCTTTACTTTATTAAAAAATTTTTTTTGTTGAATTTTAGTGATAGTTAGGGAAATTAATGAAGAAATGCCCTGAGGGGGCTTTCACTTTTTCTTTTATTTTTTTAAATATTTTTTGGGGAAATTAGGGATCTGTTGGGGCCACTTTTTTATTTTTTTATTTTTTCTAAATAATTTTTAAAAATTTTAAAAAATAAAATAATTATCTTCTCAATTTCCAAAAATATATTTTATTTATTTTTTTTTTCATTTTTAAAAATATAATAAATTAAGATTGAAGAGTTTTACCCTAATTTAGTAATATTTTAAATAAATAACTAAAAAAATAAAATTTATTTTTGTGTGAACACGGGAACAGCAGAAAAATAAACGGCCAAGGTCATTTATTTTATATTCTTCCCCCTCTTATTTTTTTTAATTCTCGCAAACTTTATAACAACCATAATAAACTTGATTAAAAATTGCGGATTAAAAATGTTTATTCATTTTCTTCAGAAACATTTTTAAAAAAGTTTCAACCTTTTATTTTAAACTTTTCAGAATTATTTAAAAACTTTTTTCTGATTAATTAAGATTTCAGAATTTTAATTGAACTTGTTTCTGATTTTATAAAAAAATTCTGAAAAAAATTTAAATCAGAATTTTTTATTTCAATTTTATTTGTATTCTGGTTTTTATTTTTCCGTAAAGTTATAATTAATTTTTATTTATATTTCCGGAAAAAGTTTATTTTCAGAATTTTTTAGAATCAGAATTATTAAATTAATTTCCGGAAAGAATTCATTATATTAAGCTTGTTCTGATTTTATAAAAATTCTGATTTAATTAAATTTACCTATTTTTCTGACTTATTTCTTCGGAAAGTTATAATTAATTTTTATTTAATTTCCGGAAAAAGTTTATTTTCAGAATTTTCAAAATCAGAATTTTTAAAATCAGAATTTTAAGTATTTTATTAAAATTGTTTCTGATTTTATTAAAACTTTAATTTTCTGGTTTTATTTAAAAATCCGAAATAAATCCCTTAATTCTTTTATTGTCTCATCTTTTTTTGTTTGTAATATTTTATATCCCTTATTCTTTCCTTTCTTTTTTTCTCTCTCTATTGTTTTGCGCGAAAATAAACAAAAAAACTTTATTTATTTTTTTTGTTTATTTTTTTTATTTTGTAAATAAATAAATATTTTTTTAAGTAATTTTAAGTGGTTTTATATAGAGAGTAAGTAGATCAGTAAACGCGTCAAAACGAGAAGAAAACTATATTTTTTTCTGTAATTTTTTTCTGTCCACTTGGAAATTGAGCTAGATAGTTTACCTTTAACTCAATTTTTAAATTTTAGTTAAAATCCAAGTCTTTCAAAATTGACAAAATACAACAATGCCTGAACAATTGGATATATTGACCTCTCAACAACAACAACAACAACGGCCACCACCAAAAGTGCCACCAAAGCCTAAAGTTCCACCTAAACCGGTGAGAAATAAATAAATAAATTTTAAAAAATTAAAAAAAAAATTTAAGCCAAGAGAAAGGTTGGAAAATAAACAACAACAACAACAGCAACAACAAGCAACTTTAGAAGAAAAAATAAAAGAAGAAAATAATATTAGTAATATTAAATCAGAATTATTCAAACGAGCAAATTCTGTTAGACTACCAAAATCAGAACCTTTTAAACCTACAACTTTACCTTCAACATCAACAACAACTATAATTAAACCTTCTGCTAGACCGCCGCCTCCACCTCCTAAAGCAATTAAATCAGAATTAATTGAACAAAGGCCGAGGTATAAATCAGAATTATTTATTAAAATTAGTTTCAGAATTATACAAACTTCTGATTTATTTAAATTTCAGAAAATAATTAAACTTTCTATTTTTAATTAAAACCAGAATTTTTTATTAAAACTTATTTCAGAATTAGAATTAAATTAAAACATTTTCAGAATTTTTTATTAAAACTTATTAAATTTATTAAATTTCAGAATTAATTGTTTCAGAATTATAATTACAACTTTTTCAGAATTTCAAACTTAATCAAAACTTGTTTTTAAAATCAGAATTAATTTCAGAATTTTTTTATTAAAACTTGTTTCAGAATTAATTATAAAACTTGCTTCTTCTTATTTTTAGATTGCCAGACAACCCACCACCTCCACCACCAAAACAATTTGTTTACCAACAGCAACAACTACAAATAAACAACAATAATTCTGAAATTTATACTGAAATTGAAGCAAATAATGAACAATCTACAAATAAACCACAAAAATTACAACAAAAAATATCTTTGGAAATAAATAAAAATTTGAGAAGAAGAAGCAATGAAAGGCGAAGAACTACTCAATTTGAGCTTTTTAATGAAGGCAAAATTGTTAAAAAACAAAATGAAGATGATGAAAATTATAATGACATTGAGAATAATGCTTCGGATTTAACGGTGAATTTTTAAAAAAATTTTTAAAGAGGGAAAGTGAGTTTGCTAACGTACCTTTGCTTCAACTTCATTAACTTTAGAACTAATTAACTTTTCGAAATTATTTTTATATCAATTGATAGAGCTTTAAATTAGCTGCAAAATAGAGCAAAAAGCAAAAATTTTATTTAATTATACAAAAAAGTTATGAACGAAAACCTAACAGAAATGTCTTATTTTTGAGTGTTTTTTGACCATATTTTTCCTTTACTTTCTTCAAAAAATTTTAGTTTTAGTTATTTTTTGTAGCCAATTTTAGCCTCTATTTAATTAGAATTTTAGAATATCCTAGAAAAATTTTTAAGATTTTTATATTTAAAAATTTGGAGGGGTCGGCAAATTTATTTATTCTCTAACCTCTTTATTTTTTTAGTTAAAAAATTCAAAATCTTCTCGTTTCTCCCACATCCCACGCTCATCAACTACCGATTATAAATGTGAAAATGTATCCACAGCATTAACTAACTCCATACATGTCCTTCCCTCTTGTGCTAATAATCAAAGAATGTCTAGAGCTCAGGATTTTGGACGGTTTGGTGTTGGAATAAAACAAAATTTGGCAAAAGGGGTAAATAAATAATGAAAAAATATTTTTAAAAATTTTTTAAGATGTGTAAAATCCGTTCAAGAATGTCTTACCTTTCTTCTGCTTCCTCTTCTCCTTCGCCTTCTTTTAAAAACTTGGGGAATAAGAGAAGTGATTTTAGGTAATTTAAATGTGAATAAAAAAACTTGCTTTAGAATTTTTTTCAGAATTATATTTATTTTTATTAAAACTGGAATATACAACCTTTTTCAGAATTTAAACATTTTTTTCGGAATTTATTTAAAGATTTAAATATACATTATCAAAATTTAATTAAAACATGTCAGAATTTAATTAGAACATCTCAGAATTTATACCAACCATTTTCAGAATTAATTCAAAACACTATCAGAATTAAATTAAAACATTTCAGAATTGAATTAAAACTTCTTTCAGAATTTAATTAAAACTTGCTTCTAAACTTGCTTCTTTAATTAAACTTGCTTCTAAACATTTAATTAAAACTTGCTTCTAACTTTAAAAATTTCTAGTACAATGACACTGGATAGACACCAAACCTTCTCTAATCAATCTAATAGCAACAAAAAACAAAAGCAATTTAAAAGAAATTCAACTTTTTATTTGGATGAAAATGAAGAAGAAGAAGGAAACAACAAAAATAACAACAACAAAAACAATATTTCACAGCAGGAAAATGAGGAGGAAGAGGAAGAACAATTTTTAGAAGAAAATGACTATTTTGATGATGATTGGTCAAGCAGCACAGATACTAATACCTCAAATTTGGAAAAGGAACAAATAGAGGAAGACGAAGAAGAATATATGGCTGAAGCAACAACATTTTCGTTTGAAGGTAGGGGAAATTTTTTTTAAAAATTTATTTTAGACATTAGAAAAAAATTTATTTTTGGTTGATTTTTTAAGTTAAAAATTTTAAATTCTAATTTTTTTGAAAAACGAGATTTGTTAGAAGCTAGTTTCATTTCTTGCTTGCTTCTTAATATTTAAAAATATGCTTCTAATTTAAAAAATTCTGATTTGTTTAAAACTTGTTTTTAATTTTTGTTTCTGTTTTTAATGTTTATTTTCAGAATTTTTATTTTCCGGAATTATTTCTGAATTATTTCAGAATTTTCTTATTTTCAGAATTATATTTCTGAGTTATTTCAGAATCTTTCATTTCCAGAATTATTTCTGAATTATTTCAGAATTCTTTTATTTTCAGAATTCCTTTTCAGAATTTCATTTTCAGAATTTCTCATTTTCAGAATTATTTATTTTCAGAATTACTTTAAAACTGTCTTCTAAACTTGCGTTTTCCCACAATTTTCTTTTAAATCAAAAATCAGCTTTAGGGTTTAAAAATTTTTTTTCTAATCTTCTGTCTACTTCCTATTTTTTCTAAAATATTCTCACCTTTTTTTTATCTCTTTTAATTTTTTTTCTAACTATCACCTTTCTTAAAAAATTATTTTTTTTTACTTTTTTCTAATATTTAACAAAATTTTCTTTTTGTTTTATATAATTTCTAGAAAGGTTTTTACTAAAATTTTTGTTGTTATTTGCTAAAGCGAGAAAAAAAAATCGGAAAATGTTTTTCGATGAGACACAGCTTTTTAAAAATTGTACTATTTTTGTATTTTGTTAAAGGGAAGGATTGGATTGGCAATGCTTTTATTTATTTTGAAATAAAATATAAGGAAGGCGCGAAAGGCCAAAATGAATCATAAATAAATATTCAAACTAAAACAAAACACCCTCTAAAAGCAGTAAAGGCTATCTAACAACAATTTTACGGATTTTTGTATTTTGTTAAAGGGAAGGACTAGTACTTATAAAGCAAATATAAAATATAGTTATTCTGAAATAATTACAACTTGTGTTTCAGAATTTTTATAATAAACTCTTTTGCTCTGTTCATTCAAACATCTTCGTTTCTTATTCTGATTTTAAAATGATTTTTCTGTTTTATTTTTTTATTTTTTTCTTTATTAATTATTCTAAACCACTAGGACACCAACTTCTATATAACTTTTGATAGAAACAAAAATAACAAAATTTTATTTTCGTTTCCGGAAGAAAAATAAAATTTTGGATTGTTTTTGATATCATTGATAGAGGATGAATTTGCTACAAAATCCTCCAAAAAATTACCTCAAAATACAACAGATTTAAAGCTAAAAATTGTCATCTTACGCAATATTTAACGATTTTTGTCCAGAACATTTTTTGTTTTTTATTTAAAATTTAAAAATGTTATTTATTTTGTAGCAAATTTTCTCCTTTATTTATTGAACCAAAATATTTGAAAAAAATTAATTGGTTCAAAAATTATGATTTTTGGTGTAATGCATGTCTATTACTCTAAAAATTAAATTTATTCGTTAATAAATTATCCGAAAATTTTTTTTTTCCTTCTTTAAAAATTGCAACATTTAATCATTTTTTTCTTTCATTTTTTCCTCTCTTTTTTCAGATTCATCTCCAGCTGCTCACCACCACCGTCCTTCTTTACAAGAAGAAATACAACTTGCATTAGAACGATTAAAACACGGAGGTGAACCATCATTTATGAAAGAGGAAGAAAAAGTATTGGTGGTGGATGAATCTCAAGAAGGTAGGGAGGAAAAATATTTTATAAAAAAAATTTTGTTAAATTAAAAAAATTTTTATGGGTTGTTTTAAATAATTAACTTTAATTTTCCCTCTATTTTTATTTATCAAAACATTATTTTTGTTTCTTTAACTAACTCAAGGGGTGTGGGGAGATAACTCTAAAAGAATCAGAATTTGTATTTCCGGAACAAAAATATAACTATTTATATGTAAAAAACCAGAATTTACATTCCGGAAAAAGTTTAGCTATAAAAAATCAGAATTTATACTAAATATTTTCCGGAATAAAAATAAACATTTCCGGAAACCGCAAATTTGCTTTCCTGAAGAAAAATGCATTATTGTTTCCGGAAAAAATATAACTACGGAAAATCAGAATTTATGCATTCCGGAAATTATATAATTATTTTCCGGAAAAATATTAATTAGGTATTCTTTATTTCAGTTATGGAAAACAACAAAACTTCAAAAACAGAAGAAAATAATTATCAACTTGTACTAGACGAACATACAACAACAAATAATTATTTAAAAAAATTAAAAGAGGATGATTTTGAAGAGCAACAACTTTCTTCAAAATTTGCTTCATTATATTCTAAATTACCCGATCAACAACCTCTTTATCAAATTTATTTATTACAAGAACAACAAAGAATTAATGATTCTTTGGAACCTATTGAAGAAATTTTAAATATTGGAAAGAAAAAAACGTTGTTAAAAAGGAAAGGAAGGGAAGAAGGAGAAGAAAGGGAAGAGGAAATTGATGAAGAGGATGGAGAAGGTGAAAAGAAGAGTGAAGAAGGTGAAGAAGAAAAGGATGAAATAGATAGGTGAGTTTGGAAAAATCAGAATTTCGAAAAATCATTTCCTGAAAAATCAGAATTTATATTTCTGGAAGAATCAGAATTTATATTTTTCGGAATAAAAAAATTTAATTTTTTCGGATAAATCAGGATTTACATGGAAAGTTAACTTTTTTGATTAAGCAAAAAGTTTTTCTTCTAAAAAAATTTTTTTAGTGGTTGTCCAGAATCGGATGAACAACAACAACACCCTTCAGATCCAACTAGTATTAGTAGAAGTTGTTCTGCCAGTAATTCCTCAGCAGTTATTCGAAGACATTCCTCTTCTACAACAGATTCGGGAAGGGGTAAAAAATTTATAGAGATGTGCGAGACCGAAATTTTTCCAAGACTCAAGACACAAGACCCAAGACAAAAATTTTTCCAAGATCAAGACTCAAGACCAAGACCAAAACTCCAAGACTCAAGACCAAAAATAATACAAAACTCGAGACAATTTTTAGGTGCCATAGGTCAAATTTTTGGTTTATTTTTTGTTATTTTGACACGATCACAGTCAACTTCAGCACAATCACCTATAATTTCGAAAAATCTATGCGAAATTCAAAGAATTTATCCGAAATTCAAAGAATTTTGGTGAATTTATCCGGGTGGAAAATCAATGAGATATATTATTTAAGAGGATTTGGGTGGATTATTTAGTTAAGGGGGATATTAGCAGGCGAAAATTTCGAAAATGTTGGAAGGTTAAGAAGCCAGAATTCTTCCTTTTCTAGCGCCGCAGGCGAAAATTTTGGGAATTATTAAGGCCAAGAAGCCAAAAATCTTCCTTTTCCTGCGCCGCAGGCGAAAATTTTATGAATTTTAGAAGGCGGTAGGCCAAAAAAATTCACTTTTTCAGCGCCGCAGGCGAAAATTTTGAGGATTTTGGAAGGCCAATCAGTAGATCCAAAGAGGCCAAAAAATCAAGACCAAAAAATAAAACCAAGACAAGACCAAGACAAACACCCCAAGACCAAGACCAAGACCGAAAAAAAACCAAGAAAAGTCTTGGTTCCAAGACCAAGACCAAGAGTCTCGCACATCTCTAAAAATTTAATTTTTTTACAAAAATTAAATTAATTTTAGCTGATTCACTTATTATTCGACCTTTAAAACGTGAACGCCTTCTTGGTCAGAGTATTTTTGCTTCACAGCGCTCACTATGGTGTGAATTGCCAGGTAAACAGATGTTTATAGAAAAATCAGAATTTTATATTTCCGGGAAAAAATAAATTAGTTGTTTTCGGAAAAATCAGAATTTATATTTCCGGAAATGTAATATAAAACCTTCCGGAATCAGAATTTATAAAATATAAAGTTGTATTTTCCGGAAAATCTTTTTTATTTCCGGAAGAATATAAATTTATAATTTTCCGGAAAATCTAAGTTTTCTATTTCTGGTAATTATATTTCTTCCGGAAGGTTAACTTTTTCCGGAATAATTAAACATAATTTTCCGGAAGAATTATATTTCTTCCGGAAAAATTAAATATGTATATTTATTCTTAAAATATAACTATAAAATATATAATCAGAATTTTTTTAGAAGTGAAGGAATCTGGTATTCTAGAACAACTGAACGAGGATCAAAGAAAGCTACAAGAAGCATACTTTGAAGTTAGAAAAATTATTTTTAATTTTTAAAAAAAATTCTTTTAGGTAATTACATCAGAAGCTTCCTATTTGCGCTCTGTTCGTTTCTTAATTTTATTTAAAATATTTTTAATTTTTTTCTACAGATTTCTTTCCTGATTTCACATTTTATGTCAGCACCAGAATTAATGGGAAGCAAAAATACACAATCTGTGATAACGGTAAAATAAATTTTTTATGAATTTTAATTTTTTTTTTTTCAGAGTTCTGAAAGGAAACAATTATTTAGGTGAATATTCTATTTATTTTAAAGTTTATATTCCGGAAAATGTTTATTTTTTCATGAAAATAAAGAATCTTTATTTTTCCGGAAAAAGTTTATTGTTCCGGAAGAAATATAAATTCTTCATTTTTCTGATAATTAAAATATTTCTTTTTTTTTTTCTATAGCAATATTTTGGCAATTCGTGATTGCAGCGAACACTTACTCGTGGAATTGGAAACTCGTTTAAAACAAGGATTAGTATTACCCGATATATGTGATATTCTCTGTGCTCATTTTGAAACACAATTTGAACCTTATATTAATTACTGTTCCAATCAAGAATATCAAGACAGAACACTTAAAAAATTAAGAACAGAAAATGGATTATTTAATTCTTGTATTCAACGATTAGAGAAGGACCGGGAATGTCATGGGTTGGATATTCGTTCATTTTTGATGTTGCCAATGCAAAGAATTACTCGTTATCCGTTATTAATTGATGCAATATTGCAATGGTTACATCAAGACCAGCATCAACACTCGGTAAAAAATAAATAAAAAAGAGAAATACAGAAGTCAGAACGAATCAGAATTTATAAAATATGAATTTGTATTTTCCGGAAAAATATTAATTCTGTATTTCTGTTAATTAAAATTATACTTCTTCCGGAAAATTATATTCTTTCCGGAATGTTATATTTTTTACGGAGAGTTAAACTTTTTCCGGAAAACTATAAATTAAAATTAAATCAGAATTAAAAAAAATACAAAAATTAAAATACAGAAACCAGAACTAGAAAGAAATACAAAAATCAGAATTATAAATCAGAAAAATATACAAAACACAGAAACCAGAATTAAATTAAAAATACAAAAATCAGAATTATGAAAATTAAATGAAATACAAAAATCAGAATTAATTTTATTTATTTTTCTCTATTAAAGTTAGCAACTCGAGCTTTAACACTAGCAAATCAAGCAGTACATAATTGTAATGAAGGTGCTAGAAGAATGGAACATACAGAGAAGATGTTGGACATTGAATCCCGTTTAATTTATAAATGTAAAGATTTGAAAAGAATTGCTTTAGTAACAAGTGGAAGGTATGTGGTGAAGAGTGGACAATTAATTCAGTTGGCCGAAAAAAGAAATGGAGAGTCTAAAACAAAATTGGCTTTGGCTGCTAGAAGTGGTGGAATGAAGGTAAACAATAAATTAATTAATTAAAAATCAGAATTTTAGTAAAATCAGAATTTTTAAAATCAGAAATACACGTTAATGGCTGTTTTAGCCAGTCTCGAGGCTATATTTCGGGCCATAATTTTTTTGAGCCCTAACCGATTTGAATAAATATTATACTATTCGAAAGCTATGGATGTAAGGATTATTATGTCTAACAGGGTAGATTTGATCAGACCATCCAACACAAAGATAGAGCCAAATATGTAAGTGCGCGCAATCGTGCTTTTTCGTGATTTTTGATATTTATTAGGCTTTAACTTTGAGCAGAATGATCCAATCAAAACATTCCTGTTAGATAAAATAATCCACACATCCAGAGCTTTTAGTTGATATATAAAACACAAGAAAATATTAAATTTAAAATAAGTTATGTCCCAATAAATATCGAAAATCACGATTCTCCGCACTTATCAGATGATAACTTCATAAGGAATAATTGGATCTTATAAGTCCCATTGGGAAAAAGAATCCTCACATTCAGAGCTTTCGATTGGTTTAATATTCATTTAAATCGGTTGAGAATCAAAAAAGTTATGGTCCAAAATATGGCCCCCTCCTCCCTCAAAATAATTATTTTTTTATTTTAAGGCTCGCCCCCTCGCGTTTTTTCTCTTCAATGATCTCCTATTAATTACAAAACGTCGTCTAAATGGACAATTTGTTTGTAAAGATTATGCTTATCGTCGTTTTGTTGTTTTTGAACCTTTAGAATTAAACAATTTGCGCGTTCCTCCACGGGTAACTTCAGCATTAGGAAGTGGAAGAAATGCTCATTTACTTTCTTGTGTTTTATTTCAAAATGCGAGAGGGAGACAAGTTGAACTACTCTTAAGTGCTGAAAATGAAAGTGATCGAGAACGTTGGTTAACTGCTATGAGGCCACCTACTGTGAGTTTTAAAAAATTGTTGGATTTCGCTTAAAGACTCCCTTAAACTGGATACCCTATTGTTCGAACCAGGCAGCTTTGATCGACCACAACTTTTTTATACATGATTCAATTTAAACAAACCTTATATTATTCAAAAGCCCTTGATTAGCGCTATCTTTTTCCTAATAGGGTGGATCAAATCCAATCACTCATTAAAAAGTTAGAGGTCTTTAAGTGCAGCCCGCTCTATCGAAAACAGGCCAACTAAGAATTTTTAATCAACCACAACTTTTTTAAACCTGTTCCGATCTGAACAAACTTTGTATCTTTCGATAGCCCTTGATTAGCGCTATTATTTTCCCAATGGGGTAGATCAAGTCTGGTCACTCATTAAAAAGTTAGAGGTCTTTAAGTACAATTATTCGGTGTTTTTCGTTGTTATAGGGCTATAACTCTTTAGTGAGTAATGAGACATGATCCATCCTATTGGAAGAAAGATAGCGCTACTCAAGGGCTTTCGAAAGATACAAGGCATACTTGGATTGGATCAAGACAAAAAAAAAGTTATGGTCGATCAAAGCTGATCGATTTGAGATTTTTTTAAAAGTTGGTTGGTGAGAGCTTCCTTCCTCTATTTAAGCTAAACCGTATTATAAGGAAACAAGCTTTTTAGCCTTCTAGAGGTACCTAAAAACAGGCTTGCCTGTATATTTAATTAAAAAAAAAATATTTTTTTTCAGTGCGCTAACCCCGACGAGAAAATTTATGAAGAATGGGACTGCCCTCAAGCTGTAGCTGTACACAATTATGTGCCTACTGAAGAAGACCAGTTAGGACTTTCACCTGGTGATGTAGTCAACGTTTTAAGAAAATTGGCGGATGGTTGGTATTATGGAGAAAGAATTCGAGATAAACGTGGGGGGTGGTTTCCATCATCTTATGTTCAACAATTAATGAATGATCATGTGAGGGCACAAAAATATAAACAACGATTTAGAGTATTACAGGTGGATTTTGAGAGTTGTGTTTTATTAAAAGAAAAATACAAAAACAATCGGAATTAATTTTAAAATTTCTGAAGAATGAAGGGATTACTCCCTAAGTTGTAGCCGTGCAGCAGCACGCTCATAAAATATGGTATATCAGCTATAACTTTTTGTGAGATGGTTAGATCGGATTAGTCTAATTATAAAAAAGATGCGCCATCACGAGACCTTTCGAATGATGTATAAATTTTTTTCCTATATTAATGTAACAAAAAGTTATGGCCATAAAACGCTATTCCGTTGACGATACTCAAACGTCCCCTCTACCCGTTTTACGAGATTGAAAGTAAATAACGTCTACAAAGATAGAGAAAGAATAAAGGAAAAAATAGTGTGTTAGACAACAAAATTAAATAGTAAAAATAGTGGTTAGAGAACATAAATAAATGCGGTTGTTTGCGGCCGGTTCAGTGCCACAGTACAGAGCGAAAAGGTTACTGTACCTGAAGGGGGAAACACAATTTTCAGAATTTAAAAATCAGAATAATAAATCAGAATTAATTTAAAAATCAGAATTAATAAATCAGAATGATCATTTTAAATAAATATATTCTATTTTTTAAGTCAGTATCAGAATATCGCTCTTCATTGCATTTCCCTCGTGGTAAAAGAAGTTCATTAGCAACAATACTGCCTTCTTTCGTTACTTCATCATCTTCCAATAATTCTTCAAATACTTCACTTCTAGGTTCTTCATCAACTTCAGGAACATCAACAACAACCACACATTTACGAAGATTAAGTAATCCTAGAGCCTACTTCAGTTGATAATTTTAATTTTGTTATTTTGTAAAATTTTCAGTTTTTTTAAATCACGATAAATACTTTATAATTTTTTAGTTTATAAAATTTTACTGTTCAAAGTCATGATAAACATCAAAAAAATTGTTTGTGGTAATCACAAAAAATTTCCAAAAAAAAAAGAATTTTTTTGTGTGAAATTTGAAATTTTATTTAATTTAAAAATTTGCCAAAATTTGGCGTAATGTCTCTTGCGCCAAATAAATGACAGTTTATCCCAAAAATTAATTCTTTTGAGAAGTGGACACTTGAGTCTGAAGTCTGAAAATTGAAGTAATTATATAGGTCGGTTGGGTGTGGCAGTTGAGTGTGATGAGGGAAATTTTTAAAAATTTTTTATTAAAAAAAAAATCGATATCAATCAATAAAATCGATATTAATCGATAATTATTTTTAAGAATAGTTCTTAAATATTTGTATTTTCAAAAAATCGATATCAATCGATAAAATCGATACAAATCCATAAATTACTTAGAGAAATTTTATATTTTCCAAAAAAATCGATAAAATCGATATCGATCGATAATTATTTTTAAAAATATTTACAATTTCCAAAGATCAATAAAATCAATACTAATCGATAATTTATTTGAAGGAATTCTTAATTTTCACAAAAATAGGTTTTTGATTTTTGCCATTCCGCTCTCAAAATAAGCACCGAACTGGCCATAACAGTTAATATTTATTTTTTTCTCTAACTACACTATTTCTCTTTTATAATTTCTCAATTTTTAATTTTTGCCATTCCGCTCTCAAAATGAGCACCGAACCGGCCATAGTTACTTATATTTACTTTTTTCTCTAATTACACTATTTCATTTTTTTAATTTCTCTAAACTACAGGGAATCAATTAATCGAGATTCTTATTAAAGAGCATCACAGTTAAGACAGGACGGTTGAGTCCTGACTAAATTTCTTGTCTAAATTTCTATAGAACACAATAAAAACAAAGCCAAAACATTTTATATAAAAAAGAAAAAAAAAAGAAAAAAAAACAAAAAAAAATTAAAAAAAAAGAAAAAAAGAATTGTTGTAGAAGCACCACCTCTCCATCAAATGTCTATCTTGTTGTTGCTTTTCCTGTTGATGTTGTTTTGCTGGGAATTGTTCAAGTCTGAAAGAAAAAAAAAGAATTTTGCGTGATTTTGGACCCCATTTCAAGCTCAAAATCTCAGTAAATTTATGATCATAGGGGTAGATGGGGGGGGGGGGGGATTACACAAATTATCCACCATACTTTTACCTAAAGTATAAAGAGGCATCCTACAAAGTCCAAAGAAATCAGTCTGTTATAAATAGAACAAAGTTTTAAATGTTCTTTGTGGAAAACGAGTATGTTCCCGAGGAATTTAGACGATGTTGGGACAACGAAAATAAAAAACGGATAAACTCAATTGTATCAGTAATCTGAAAGTCCCAAATTATTCAGAAATCCACCCAAAAACCCCCTCAACTAAAAATAAATAAACTAACATTGTCTCAATCACGACTTCCTTCCCTTCCAAAAATTCACAACCAAAAGCTGCCCAATGACGTTTGTCTCGGCCAGGAACGTCCAACCAAGGAGTGTTGTTCATCCGCAGTTGAACATGTTAAAAAATTTTTTAAAAAGAATTCTTAAAATTCTTAAATAACCTTTCAAGCCAAGTTTTCAGGAGCATTTGTAGGCCATAGCAACAGCAAAAATTGTCCAAGGGGTTGTCGACATCAATTGGGCTCAAATCTAAAAGAAAATAATTGTTTGATGAAAAATAAAAAAGGAAACCCCTCAGAGTATTGAACCCGTGCCCACTCTCATATAATCGGCAACGCTACCAACTTAACCAACTGTCATTACGAACGGTCTTCAAATTTTTTTCTCTATACACAAATGTGAATTTTGAATTTGGGGGATCTAATTCTAGTTATTAAACTCAAAAATCCCGAAAAAGAACTAAAAACCTTTCAAACTTCATAAACTGCACATCTCCAAGGCAAGCACATGCAACCAAACAATTATCTTCTTGTTGAAGCGATGCACTTTGCCATTTGTCATCCGTGTTGTGGAATGTTGTAATTCAAACGTTCAGCCATTTCCTAAAAAAACAAATTTTATTTCATCCAGACAAAAAAGAAAAACCTGAACGAACTCTGCAGCCTCTCTTCTATACTTAAGTTTAGCAGCTGAATCGATTGACATTCTTGATGGAAGCATAGCAAGCTCATCTTCCGCAAAATACCATTTTGGTTTCTTTCCAAGTTTGCTAGATGATGGAACTGGTTCTGTCATCTTTCAAGATCCATACTGAAAACTCTAAAAATGTTTAAAACCCCTTCCCTCTACCAGACAATTGCTAAACACAATTTCTAATCGAATTTGGAAGAGGATTAATCACGGATGAAATCAGGGATTGTTTGTGGACAAAACTTGCTTGTGTAAAAAAGGGCAAAAACAAACCTTTTAATTTTTAAAAAGATTCCATGGACGTCCAAAAGTGCTTTGCTGATTTTTTTGCTTCTTCTTTGTTCTTGTTCTTCTTTTTGTTGATTTTTTTGTTTTTTTTGTTCTTCTTCTGTTGAGTTTTGGTTCTTCTTTTTGCTGATTTCTTCTTTTTGCTGATTTCTTCTTTGTTCTTTTTGATTTTTTGTTCTTCTTTTTGTTGATTTTTGAGTTTCTTCTTTTTTTTTGTGTTTCTTCTTTGTTTGTTGCTGCTGGACAATTCTTAGAGGCATGGCACTAAATAAGTTAAATGAGTTTGTTTAGGCAGAGTTATAAACTAACTATAAAGCTGATGAGCAGTTATCAAAGTACCATAAAAGCAACAAGTCCCATGAGAATGCCAAACAGACCGCGCGACCCCACACAGAAGGAAGAACTCCAAACACTGCCAGGAGAATTCCATACAACAGCCGTTAGAACTGAAACAAAGCCAGACTCCAAACAAATGCCAGAAGAACTCCTACAAATGCCGAAGCAAATGCTAGAACATTCCCCCAACATCTGACGGAACATCCTTACATTGTCGCAGTTCTTTCGCACAGATGCTGGGTTATTCCCCCGAACATTGCCGGAACATTCCCCCACATAAACAGATGAAGAACTCCAAACACTGCCAGGAGAATTCCATACACCAGCCGTTAGAACTCCAACAAAGCCAGACTCCAAACAAATGCCAGAAGAACTCCTACAAATGCCGAAGCAAATGCTAGAACATTCCCCCAACATCTGACGGAACATCCTTACATTGTCGCAGTTCTTTCGCACAGATGCTGGGTTATTCCCCCGAACATTGCCGGAACATTCCCCCACATAAACAGATGAAGAACTCCAAACACTGCCAGGAGAATTCCATACACCAGCCGTTAGAACTGCAACAAAGCCAGACTCCAAACAAATGCCAGAAGAACTCCTACAAATGCCGAAGCAAATGCTAGAACATTCCCCCAACATCTGACGGAACATCCGTACATTGTCACAGTTCTTTCGCACAGATGCTGGGTTATTCCCCCGAACATTGCCGGAACATTCCTCCACAAAACTAAAACCCGCGCAACACGCCTAAAGGACGCACGCAAGGACTTGTGCTTATGATGTTGGAGAAGAGAGCTCCACATCCGCCTCTACTGCTAAAAATATGATTTCATTTCAAAGTTAAAGAAAACTGAAACTAACGTTTTGAAACAAAACCAGATTGAAGAAGTCCAGATGCAGCAGCTTCTTTGGTTGCAAAGCATACAAAGCACTGAATGAAAAAAATAAAGAATGTTGTTGGATTACAACACAGCAAGTTTTGTCCACAAAATGGGAAAAGAGAGAGAGGGGGGAGTGAAGGGCAACTGAGATTGTGCCAAAAACAAGCCAATTGTGTTTGAAGAGACCACCATCATCATCGGTCATCGAACAGTTCTAAAAAGAAAAATAAACATGAGGCAAATTAATTAGTTGAATAAAAATTTAGGGCATTTTTCATCCGTAGCGTAACTGGTAGAGCGTTAGGCTCACTTGTTAAAAAAGTGGGTTCGAACTCCAACGGAAAACCAAAGCAATAATCAAAAATTTTTCTCGTACGCAAGAGAGAGGGGGAGCTTTGAGCACTAGATATGCCCTTTTAAAGTTTCAGTTAAGTGCGTGCCCCTGCTAACTTACAAAGATAAAGGGTAAAAAATCCCCAATATAATCTAACCAAATTTAAAAAAAAACTAACTTGTTCAAACTCAATAATTCCTGCTTCCATCAAGACATTTCCCATATTGATCAAAGCATCAATAAAATTTGGATCAAGAGTAATTGCATTCTCAAAGTGATGCAATGCTAACCAAAGTCCTAAATCGCTTCGAACACAGTACAGATCCTAAATTAGGTAAAATGAAAAATAAAAATTTTATTAAAAATTAACCAGATTGTATTGAAGAGCAGTCAAATATGCTTGAATTGCCTGTTCAAGATCGCCAACATAAACTAGAGCAGATGCCAAATTAATGTATCCATCGATAAAATCAGGTTTTAATCGGACAGCAATATGGTAATTTTTGAGAGCTTCAGTCAAATCACCCTTCTCTTTGTAAGCATTGCCCAAGTTGCGCACTCTGGATTTACTCTTATAGCAAGGTTAGAGTATTGCATCGATCTGAAAATAGGGGAGGTAATAATGTACTCTCTCACCCGATTTGTTAGAAAAGTGAAATATATGAGCAGGAACCGATTTCAGGCAAAAGCCTAGGTCTGAATTCTCACTGAAATTTCTATTAGCTTTCAACAAGAAGCCCAAATACCCGGGCATAAAATAAAAATGCCTTGTTTTTTGACAGGCTATGACTTATCGAAAAATTATCATAATGAAAGTGGAACCACTTAAGAATTGAAAATTCAAATATTAAAATTACCTTTAATAATTTTTCTGTTGAAAAGCAATAGAAGACAGTAAAAGAAGAACACCAATATTGTGTGAATTTTGTTGAAGTAGAGCTAAACAACGTTGTTCAGCCTTTGCGTAGTTTCCTGCTTGGTATTCTTTATGGGCAATACTGAGCAAAACTGTTAAAAAAGAAGGGAATAATTTAAAGAACACAGATCAGCCCCATCCACCGACAGAATTTCGATCGAATTCTCAGGTGTGTCGCTCCAAAAGGAAAAGTCGGTTAACAAAGCTTCGTGAAGCTGAGGGAACCCCACTCTACCAGTCTACTCATAAAAACTTTTACAAACCTGATGATCAACAGCTCCAACAGTATTTGAAGAGACGACAATTGTTTTGCGGGTTCAGGCTTTGTCCTTGCGTTAAAATGGCCGAGCTCGTTCCTTGTTGAATTTGAAGTTGGGGGATGATTTTATGGGAGCCTGACGTGGAGTTTTGAAGTACCTGAAAGAAAATGTTGTTAAAATTGAATCATTTCACAAAATCCAAACCTTATCAAATGGACTGGTTGAAAATTGTAGAGTTGTTTAGAAGATTGGAATAGGTTGAGGCGATTGAAAATGTTTTGAATAAATTGTTGAGCATGGACAATTAATTGTTGTTCTTTGAATAAATAATGTTCTTTGCCTAGAATAAAAAAAATTGTTTGTCTTGTTGTGACAAAAACAAAAGTGGAAGAAAGGCGTGAGGAAAGACTACCCAACCCCCAACCAAGACTACCCAACCCCCAACCAATTAACTCTTTGTTGTTGCTTCACAGTGGTTATTGATTATTGATTTTCTCAGCGGACTTTGCTCAGACATGTAAAACGCGTGGTGGTTAGAGAAAAAGACTGCAATTTCCTCACTCTTGCGTGAGTGAAAAATAAATTTCTCTTCTCTACCCACTACGCGTCTTAGCTTCGCTGAGCAAAGTTCACCAAAAATCAATAACAGAAGAGAGAGAGGAAAAACAAGAGATGGGCGATAAATTGATACTCTCTCCCCTAAAGGGACAAGTGGGGTTGCCGTTGTAATTAGGCCGGCCGTTTCGAATCGGGCCGACGTTCGAGTCATTTTTTCGGGCCTTATTTTTTCCGGGAAAGAAATCGAAGCCGAATTCGATCTTTCGAACCAAACCGGACCGGCAACTCTAGATCTAATGATAAGACAAGCCTAGTGAATACTTTCCCGAAGTTTTGTTTGTCGGGATTGAAGACTAAAAATGACCGAAATATGTAAATTTTGGGCAGAGTACGTATCAGGGAAGTCATCTGAAGCCGAACTTTTCCCGATCCTAAGAGAGTTTAGAAAATCCCAATTCTTTCCTCAACCTGTGCCATCCCCACTACTCACACCCATAAAAACAAAAAAAAATAATCTGTTAAAAAACAGTTGTAAAAGCAAAAAAAATTATAGGGAAATAACAATTTTTATAAAATTAATAATAAAAAAATATGTAATAATTTTTTAACAACAAAAATAGAGGCCGAACTCGTACAAGATATCTCGAAAAATTTCGATCCCAATAATTGAGATTAAAAAATAAGAGGAATGAAACTTTAAAAGAATCGAAAAACCCCGACCCAAATAATCAAGATTTTTGTTTAAGATCTCGCCTCGATCCGGTCTCTAATACAAATAATTTAGAAAATTAACAAATTAATTAAAAATAATTTAAAAATAACCAACAACAACTTCTAAAAAATCTTAAAAAACATCCTTCAACCATCATTTTGGGTGGTTTCATTTTGTGCTTCTTTTGCCTTCTTTGCCTCCTCCTTCTTGAACAGCTTCCTCTTCCGTTGTGGGAGTCGTCGTTTACGTTCTGGTGGCTGAAAATAAAAGGGAAAAATAATAAATGAAACAAAAATTTGTTTAAAAACCTCATCATTAGCATTTTGTCCTTCAACCACATTATTATTAATTTGAGAAGTTGAAGGTTGTTGTTCTTCTTCTTGCAGCATTGTAGACGTTTGAATTGTAGACGTTTGAAGTGCAGGCTGAAAGAGAAAAAAAGAATTTTAGTTTCAACAACGAGGAGGGGTGAAGGTTGTCCCAACAAGGGAGGATGTTGTTTCAACAAAGAGGACAGCGTTTGGAAAAATCTTCCCCGTTGTTTTAGCTTCCCCTGAAATCACCCCCTGGTTATGCCTTTGGTAGCAAAAAACATCCCCTACCCCAAAAACACTGAAAATAAAAGGGAAAATAAATTGAAAGAAAAATTTTTTGAAAAAACCTCATCATTAGCATTTTGTCCCTCAACCACATTAGTAATTTGAGAAGTTGGAGGTTGTTGTTCTTCTTGAATCATTGTAGACGATTGAAGTGCTGGCTGAAAGAAAAAAAATATTTCTTTGTTTCAACAAGTGTTGCTTCAGCAACGGGTTTGTTGTCCCAACAAGGGAGGATATTGTTTCAACAGAGGGAATTCTCTGTCGTTGAAGCTTTAGCTTCCCCTGAAATCCTCCAGATTACGACCTTGGGTAGCAAAAAAACATTCCCTCCCTCCAAAAACAAACCCATCCCCTTAAAAATACATTTTTCCTTTAGTCTTTTAATGTCTTTAGTAACGACTTTATTCCGAAAACATTTTTCAATACAAAAAACCCCAATTAAAAAAAAATTCAAAAACCTCATCAGTTTGAGTGGCAGATGCAGAAGATGAAGAAATTTGTTGTTGTTCTTGTTGTGTAATGGAAGTAGGAGTAGACGGCTGAAGATGTGGCTGAATAAAAAAAATCAAATATTTAAATGTTTTTGTTCCAACAATGGGGAAGATTTTGTTTCAAGAGGAAAGCGTTTCGGTCGTGGAAAACCCTTCCCCGTAGTTTAGCTCACCCTGAAATCACCTCTGGGTACCCCTAGGGTGGAAAAAACATCCTTCCCACCAAAATAATCCGATCCCCTTAAAAACGCATTTTTCCTTTATTAGTCTTTTACAGTCATTAGTAATGACTTTATTCAGAAAGTATTTTTCAATCTAGAAATCCCCCAATTAAAAAAATAAATCAACCTCAATGACTTGGTTATTTTCCCCATTCTCCTCTCCTCCATTCTCCTCTACTTGTGTAGTTTCCAACTCCCCCTCTTCCATTGAACCATCACCTCCTTCTTCTTCCTCATTATTAATTTCTTCTTCCTCCTCCTCCTCTTGCGGGGGCAGGGACGGAATTTGCGGGAATAGAGACCGAACTAGAGGCGACTTGGATCTTTCATAAAGCATTCGATATTTGTGTCGAGTACTAAAAGAAAAGGATAAAGTTAAGAAAAAAGGAAAATTAGTACCCTTTAAGTGCATGGGTAAGTGTGTTGAAGTCGGGCTTTATATCAAACATTTCGTGAAATGTTTCCTGAATAAACAGTTTCAATTCATCTCGTTCCTTTTCAGCCTTGAGAGCCCGAGCAGTCAATTCTTCTTCCAATTTAGCACAGTTGTTGCAGGTATCCATTTTTAATTTTAAAAAAAATTTAAAAAATCTTTAAAAATCTTTGGGGATTGAGCACTATAATTAAGATTAAAAAAATATATATAATTTGTTAAAATAAACAGATAACAATCAAAATATTAAAAAAAAAGGATATATTTTTATAGGCAAAATAACAATTTTTTTAAATATTTTCTGAGGATAAAATTAGGAAGAGCAAGACAAGAGTAAAAAATAGATATATAACAATTACTCAACAAAAAATAATCAAAGAGAGAGAAGATGAATTAACAAAAATTGAATTTTAATAGAGAGAAATGCCACAAAAAGTTTTGATGAAAAGGGTCTTGCTTTTTAGATAAATCCCAATTATTTTCCTCTCCTCCAATTTAAACTTAATTAACCTCTTCCAGGCTTGTCTCCAGCTCACCCTCTTCCTTTTCATCACCTCCTTCTCCATCATTAATTTCTTCTTCCTTCTCCTCTTGCTGCTGCATTAGAGACTGAATTAGAGGCGTGTTGAATCCATTACAGAATGTTTCAAAATGCTGTCCAAAACTAAAAGAAAAGGATAAAGTGAGTAAAAAAGGAAGACTAGTACTTTTCAAAAAAATGGTCAATTGTGTCGAAATAGGGCTCCACCATATCCAATGCGCGAACTGCATTCTTAGCAAACAGTTTCAATTCATCTCGTTCCTTTTCAGCCTTGAGAGCCCGAGCAGTCATTGCCTTCAAATCCTTTTCCAATTTACCGCAGTTGTAGCAGGTAGACATTTTGAATTTTAAAAAACTTTAAAAAATCTTTAAAAATCTTTGGGGATTGAGGATTACTTTAAAATAAAAAGAAAAAAAAATATATAATCTGTTAAAATAAACAAATAACAATAAAAATATTAAAAAAAGAGAGATCTTTTTTAATAGTAAAAATAACAAATTTTTTTTATATTTTCTGAGGGTAAAATTAGGGAGAGCAAGACAAGAGTAAAAAATAGATATATAACAATTACTCAACAAAAAATAATCAAAGAGAGAGAAGATTTTAATAGAGAGAGAGAAATGTCACAAAAAAATCTTTTAATGAAAAGGGACTTGCTTTTTTTGGATAAATCCAAATTGGATACACAAGGTTAATCTTAACAGACAGACCTCTCTCACTTTTACATAATCCCCAAAATTCAACTCAATTTGAATTTAAAAAATTTTTTAAATTTGGTTGGTCATTGAGGCTCCCTTGGCTACGGGCTACTCCCAAAACCTCAAAATCCTTCCTCAAAAGACCCTTCAAAAATTTTTTCAGATCCAAGGAGGTATGTAAAAGTCCCAAAACAGTAAACAATTCAGTTAAAGACAATAAATTTAAATTTAAAGAAACCATGACCATCCACAACATTTCCAACAGCAAAGCTCCTTATCATCATCATCATCAATTAAACTTCAACATAAAAATCTTCAAGATGAGGCATGTTTGTGTGTAATTGTATAAATTTCTCTTGATCTAACAAATAGGTGAAGATTTAATTGGATGATTTTTTGTTGTTGTTGTTGCTGCTGTTGATGACTGTGATTTATGTGTTGTTGTTGTAGAATTATTTATCCCGTTTTCTTTTTTAATTTGAAGCACCGGTGGTGAAGGAGGTGGAGGCAATTGTGCTATAGATTTAGCCATTATTGGTCCATTCTTCGATTTTTGAATAAATCTTCGGGCATGGCAGTCTTTGCATTCTTTGTAGACGCGTGTAAATTCATCAGTTAATTCTGAAAAAAAAATTGAAAAAATTAAATTTAAAAAATTAAAAGAGTAACAAACTATTTAAAAGTTCAACAGTCATGTCTGGGTCTATAGAGTTGAACCAAGGGCAGTCATCGGTCTGAGGGATCTGAAAGATAACAGATTAATAAAAAAATTTAAAATTCATAGACTGCAAGTTAGCTATCTAACAACAAACAAAGTCTCATTAAAACTCATTCATTCTACATACTATGCTCATTGTCAGATATTAAATTCAAAGCAATAGGTGGAGGAACAAACTTCAGGGTCAATCCCCTACCCCAAAACCAATCCCAACTTCTTAAAAGTGCATTTTTTCTTTAGTCAATCATTTAGTAATGACTGTGTCGGTCAAGTAATGACTCTTCGTGGTCAATACTTGAACGCATCGCGAAGAAAGAAACAACAACTCGAAGCTCATACATATCAGTACAATCGAAATCCGTAGCTACAGATATCCCTGATCAAAAACAGAAAGAGAGAATTGAACTTCTTCCCCCGAGGTCAATTAAAATCAGAACAAATTTAAGAGACTTTGTGATCTACCCCTTGTCTTTAAGATTAAACTCAAAACCCTAAAACCATATTTAAAAAATCTTTCGAACCTCATAATCTGCCCAGCTACAAGCCAAATAAATGCAAACACAAGCAATTGTCCTCTCATTGAAGCGAATGCACCAATTTGTCAGTTGAATGCTTCAAGATTATTAAAAGAGCCCAATCCAAAACAAATATATGGTTTAAAAAAACTCACATATCTGTTGCGAACCAATAAGCACACTCGGTCAATTTTTGGCTTTCTAAAAAATTGCAAATTAAAAACATAACAAAACATCAAAAAAACCTTGCTTAAATTTCTTCATATTTATAATAATAATAGGATGAGGAAGATCAACATGGAGCTCAAAGCCTAGAAAAAAAGTTTGGTTAGTTATATAGCAACATAGATTGCTTCGATATGGGTCTTAATGTTGGCGCGTAAAGATTGAGTTAGGGTTGGGCCAATGCCCAGATTTTCCTAAAATATAGACTCAGGGACCCAGCTCATGTCAGGTCAGTGGATTCAAGAACTAAAAACAGGGTCAAAACATATTAGACATTCAACATAAATAGCTTCGATATGAATCCTAATGTTGGCTTGTAGAAATCGAGTTAGGGTTAAGCCAATCCTAGACCACTGCTCAAGTCAGTGGATTCAAGAACTAGGAACATGTCAACACATATCAACAGAGATAGCTCATGTATGAATCTTAATGTTGGCTTGCAGGGATAAAGTTAGTTATGCACAGGTGCCTAAATTTCTCTTATTGTCCAAAGACAAGGACTAGACCCAAGTTAATGGATTGGAAATCAATCCAGACCTCGAAGTCATAAATACACTGAACAAGTCTGTCTGGGCAACTAAAGAAAACCAAGACAAGGGACAAAGTCAGGAGTTTCCCTATCGTTTAAAACCCAATCCATCTTTGATCATTTAAAGAAATTTACAAACCAATCGTCTGCAACAGAATGCCTTCCAGGTAGACTAGTAGTTGCGCGCCGTTCTTTCTCGCCTAAAAAAATTTTGTTCCTCGCATAGAACAAATGAAGTGTGTAAGCCAAATTTTTTTTTCATCAAATAACTGACTGCTTCGTTAAATGGCGGCTGCACTTCTGCTTTCCTGAACTTCAACCTGAACCAAACTTCCACCACGTGCTCAAGCTTCCTGGGGCATTCTTCGCTTTTGCTGGCCAAAAAGAGACACGCTGCGGCAACCTCCTGAAAAAAATTTCTTTGAAGAAAAAAATTTGTAAAGGAAAAGCATACTTTGTACATATTGAAGAAGGCAAATGCATGAACGGTGAAGAATCTGTGCATGTGGATCATTGCAATGCAGATGCAATTCTGATTGCTAAAAAAAATGAAAAGTTGAAGTGTTAAAGAATAAAGGATTTAAACAAGTCAATGAGTCTAAAACAATATTGATCATCGACCCAAGGTAAGGAGGGACAAGAAGTTCATAAGGGCAAGCCTTCAGTGATGGAAAGAGAAACCGATGCAAAATGTCCAAAAGACCTTGGATCTTTGGTCAAGGCCTGGTGGACCTTGGCTCCAAGGCAAAGCAAAGACAACATTCCTAGACAAGGACAACGTATCCTTTGACCCGAGGACAAGGTACTCGGCTAATCTTAAATGATGAAAAGAGGAAGTAACTAAAGCAACAGATCTCTGAATTGAATGCTAAATAATTGGAAGGTGACATAGGAACTCGGGCCAAAGGCCATTGGTTCGATGACCAAGATCCTTGGGACCATAGCTTCCAAGGTGGACTGAGGGCAAGACCAAAGGCCAATGGTTCGATGACCAAGGTCCTTGGAACCATAGCTTCCAAGGTGGACTGAGGACAAGACCAAAGGCCAATGGTTCGATGACCAAGGTCCTTGGAACCATAGCTTCCAAGGTGGACTGAGGACAAGACCAAAGGCCATTGGTTCGATGACCAAGGTCCTTGGGACCATAGCTTCCAAGGTGGACTGAGGATAAGACCAAAGGCCAATGGTTCGATGACCAAGGTCCTTGGGACCATAGCTTCCAAGGTGGACTGAGGATAAGACCAAAGGCCAATGGTTCGATGACCAAGGTCCTTGGGACCATAGCTTCCAAGGTGGACTGAGGACAAGACCAAAGGCCATTGGTTCGATGACCAAGGTCCTTGGGACCATATTTTCCAAGGTGGACTGAGGACAAGACCAAAGGCCATTGGTTCGATGACCAAGGTCCTTGGGACCATAGCTTCCAAGGTGGACTGAGGATAAGACCAAAGGCCAATGGTTCGATGACCAAGGTCCTTGGGACCATAGCTTCCAAGGTGGACTGAGGACAAGACCAAAGGCCATTGGTTCGATGACCAAGGTCCTTGGGACCATATTTTCCAAGGTGGACTGAGGACAAGACCAAAGGCCATTGGTTCGATGACCAAGGTCCTTGGGACCATAGCTTCCAAGGTGGACTGAGAACAAGACCCTAGGCCAAAGGTCCTATGAACCATGACCTCACAGGTCAGACCCAGGGTAAGGTCCCTGGGACAAGACTCTATGCCAAAGGGATTTGGTGGACACTGGCCTCTAAGGTGGACATCCGATGTGGACTAGACTCCCAGGTCAGATCCATGACCTCCCAGGTCAGACCCAAGGTAAGGTCCCTGGGACAAGACACAAAGCCAAAAGGAATTGGTGGACACTGGCCACCAATATTGATTAAGGACAAGAAACTAATCCAAAGGTCATTGGGAGACCCCAACCTCTAAGGTGAACAAAGGCAAGGTCCATGAGACAAGGCTAAATGCCGAAGGTCCTTGGACCGCTAAAACAATTAATACCCCAACAAGAAACGTTTTGTATTACTCAAAGATAAACACAAACATTTGTCCTCTGTGTTGCGGAATGTTGTGGTTCAACCGCTCAGCCATCTCCTAAAAAAACAAAATTTCATTTCATCCAAACAAACAAACAAAAAACCTGAATGAACTCTGCAGCCTCTCTTCTATATTTGAGTTCAGCAGCCGAATCCATTGACATTCTAGATGGAAGCCTCGCAAGCTCATCGTCCGCGAAATACCATTTTGGTTTCTTTCCCAGTTTGCTAGATGATGGAACTGGTTCTGTCATCTTTCAAATAAGATCTATAAATTAGGGAATGATGAAATTAGTTGATCAAAGATCATTAAAAGATAAAAGGTGGGAGTAAGTAAATATGAAATGGATGATGTAGGAGGTCCAATTTTGGGGAGAATTAAAGCCAAAGGCCAATGGTAGTGGACCATGGCTTACAAGATGGACTAAGGACAAAACCCTAGGACAAAGGTCATTGGACCCTGACTGAAGGTCATTGGACCCTGGTGGACCCCGACCAAAGGTATCATATTAAGGGAACGAGCTTAGTTAATGATTGATTATTAAACGAGAAGGTAGGAGGAAGACAATTACAAAAAAGAAAATGGAAAGTCGGTTTTGTGGGGGGAATTAAGGTTAATGAAGAATCAAGGGGATCGAACTTAGTTAGGAGACAAGCTTAGTCAACGATTGATTATTAAACAGGAATAGGTAGAAGAAGTAAATAAAAAAGAAAATGGAAAGTCAATGTGAATTAAAAATGAAAATCTGTTTTGTGGGGAGAATTAAAAATAAGGAAGAATCAAATAAATTGGAGGATGAACTTGGGTTAATCAAAAATTAATAAAAGCAAAAAAGGCATAAGAAGTAAATAAGGGAAAAATTAGTTGTCGCAAAAACATGAAAAAGAAGGGAAGTATTATTAATTTGTTCGTGGAAAATTAGCAAAAAAAGACACGAATACATGGCAAGTTCCATAAGTTTTCTTGGAATGGATTGGACAAATTCCAAACGAAAGGTTGGAACGTCTTTCTGCCAGACGCAACATTTTGTCAAACCACATTTTGCCAATAAGGGTAAAAATAAACATTTTGACATCAAACTTATTGACAAAAAGTAGGATTTTAGCCTTCCTGGCAAAATGTGTTTTGGCAAAAGATGGAGAAAGGCGCAAAGCGCAGACAAAAAGGTGTACAATTTCTCAGAAGTTACATCGTGACTATAAAATTCTTTTTCTCTGCTCATAATGCAAAAATTGCTTCTCACATTTTAATTCTTTTCTCTAATTCTCTATCTATAACTATTTTACTAGTTATCTTTCTATAATCCTACATAGGTTAGACAAAACAAATAAAATTTGAACAGACAAAATTAACTCAAACACATACTCTCTCTCATGCGTACATATTCTTTGTTCTTTCAATTTGCTCTTTGTGTGTTTACATATTCGTCTGTCTCTTAATTTATCGATTGGAAATTCAATAAATTAGTACCACCCTCCCTCTCGTATTCTAAAAAGTCTGTCACATTCCCGTTCATTTTGGTGTTTGATTTTTAATGCTTGACTACCTGTTTTTAAGCCTTTCTTTTAATTAATTTTACCCAATTTTAATAGATTTTCGTATGATTTGATGGATAATGGATTCCAATTCTTCTAAACAACTCTACAATTTTTCAACGAGTACATTCGATAAGGTATGGAATTTTGAGGATTACTTCAATTTTAACAAAATTTTCTTTAAGGTACTCCAAAACACAACATCAGGCTCCCATAAAATAATCCCCCAACTCCAAATACAACAAGGAACGAGTTCGGCAATTTTAACGCAAGGACAAATTTTGAACCCACAAAACATTATAGTCGTCTCATCAAATACTGTTGGAGCTGTTGATGCTTCAGGTTTTTAAAAGTTTTTATAAGTAGACCAGTAGAGTGATGTTCCCTCTGCTCATGTCAGCAGAACCTTGTTGACTGACTTTTCCTTTTGTGGAACACCTGAAATTCTACCAAAAGTCTGTCGTTGATCGAGACTGTTTTTAAATTATTCCCTTCTTTTTTAACAGCTAGTAGAGTGGGGTCCCCTCTGCTCATTGTCAGCAAAACCTTGTTAACCGACCTTTCCTTTTGGGGTAATACACCTGAAAATTCGACGAAAAGTCTGTAGGTTAACGGGGCTGACCCGTTTTTCAAAATTATTCCCTTTTTTCTAACAGCCTTGCTCAGTATTGCTCATAAAGAATACCAAGCTGGAAACTACGCAAAGGCTGAACAACATTGTTTAGCTCTACTTCAACAAAATTCACACAATATTGGTGTGCTTCTATTACTGTCTTCTATTGCTTTTCAACAGAAAAATTATGAAAGGTATTTTTAATATTTGCAATTTTTAATTTTTAAATAGTTTTACGTTCGTTATGATAAATTTTTTGATGAGTCAGTCTGGTTAAAAGACACGACATTTTTGTTTACCAAACTTGACATTTGGGCTTCCTTTTGTTTTTTTTGGACTTCTTGTTAAAAGCTAATAGAAAATTCAGGGGGACTTCAGACCTACAAGGAAAGGTTGCGAGGTGTCCGACCTAAAAATAGTCAAGACCGGGCTCATTCGATAGAGAATGTGCCCTTTCTAGCAAGGATTTTGTGCCGTTTTTGCTCTTTTTTTGATCTGGCCAAGATATGGCCCTCCTAAATACCTTGCTGAAATCTAATAGAAAATTTAGGGGGAATTTAGACTTATTGTTAGGCTCTTACTCTCCTATCCGCGTGAAAAAATAAACCATACTTCCCCTATTTTTAGATCGATGCAATACTCCAATCTTGCTATAAGAGTAAATCCAGAATGTGCTGAAGCTTACAGCAACTTGGGCAATGCATACAAAGAGAAGGGTGATTTGACTGAAGCTCTAAAAAATTACCATATTGCTGTGCGTTTAAAACCTGATTTTATCGATGGATACATAAATTTGGCATCTGCTCTGGTGTATGTTGGCGATCTTGAACAGGCAATTCAAGCATATTTGACTGCTCTTCAATACAATCCGGTTTGTTTTTTAACAAAATTTTTTTTATCTTTCCTTTTACCTAATTTAGGATCTGTACTGTGTCCGAAGCGATTTAGGCAATCTTTTCAAGGTAAAAATTTATTTAAGAAAATTTTTTTAATTTAAAATGTTTTCCAGGCAATGAATCGTTTTGAAGAAGCAAAGGTTTATTTTTACCTATTTTACTTGTTAAAATTCAATAGAGAATGACAAAAGGCATAAAGAGCGAGATGCTAAAGGCGTCGACAAATATCTTAATTTTTTTAAATTTCTCCCGATTTTTTACTCTTTTATTTTTAGGTCTGTTACCTTAAAGCTATTGAAATGCAACCCCATTTTGCTGTGAGTTTTATTTTTTGTCAAATTTTTAATTTCAATCTTTCGTTCAGGTTGCTTGGTCAAATATGGGCTGTGTTTTTAATGCGCAAGGTATTTTGCCTTTTTATTTTTAAGTTGAATCAATCTTTAGGAGAACTCTGGTTAGCATTGCACCACTTTGAGAAGGCAATTACGCTTGATCCCAATTTTATTGATGCTCTAATTAATATGGGAAATGTGTTGAAGGAAGCACGAATATTTGATAGGTTCGATTGTTTATTTTTCCCGTGTTAACCGGTTGGGGGCATTGAGTTCTGGCTCGCCCACACAGGGAGAATCGGCGAAAAGTCTGCCGACAAAAACTGTTGAAACCTTGTTAACCGATCTTTTCTATTTCTAACGTATTATTGAACGTGTCACTGAGCGGGATTTTTGATAATAGCGCTCAACTTTGGTTATCTCACCAAGAATGAACCCATGACTCATTTTTCCCAACCTCGTTTCATTTTTTATATTTTTCAATTTTTTAGAGCTGTCTCTTGTTATCTACGTGCATTAGCTCTAAATCCCAACCACGCAGTTGTCCATGGAAATCTAGCTTGTGTTTATTATGAGCAAGGACATTTGGATTTGGCGATAGAAACTTACAAAAGGGCAATTGAACTACAACAAAATTTCCCGGATGCTTATTGCAATCTGGCTAATGCATTGAAAGAGAAGGGATTGGTTATTGAAGCGGAACAAGCTTATAATACTGGTTGGTTTTTTTGATTGTTTTTTGAATGTGGTTGGGCATTTGGGCAAGGATACGGGTCCTCATAGATTTATTCTGTCTCCTAGATTTTCTTGGAGCGTCAGAAAATTTTTTAGTTTTTAAAATTAATTTTCATGTTTCAGCATTAACTCTGTGCCCAAATCATGCTGATTCTTTAAACAATTTGGCAAATATAAAACGTGAGCAAGGAAAGATTGAAGAAGCAACTCGACTTTATTTGGAAGCTTTGAAGGTTTATTAATTTTTTATTGAAACATTTAATTTTGTTATTTTAGATTTATCCTGAATTTGCAGCTGCACATAGCAATTTGGCTTCAATTTTACAACAGCAAGGTTTGTTTTTGTTTTATGGTGATTTTTTATACCGTAGAATTTTCTTTCTTGATTTATTGGTTCTTTCTCATGATTCGAACGGCTAACCAAAAGCCCTTTTTTTTTCGGCTAAACCAAAATCGATCGAAACTTTGAAAACCCGACCTGATCCGATATCTTTCCTGGCCAGTCCGAACCTTGGTACCTTATTCAAGATTCTTTCCTGGCTAAACTAGAATCAAGAGAAACTTTGAAAACCCCGGCCCTAAACCTGATCTGATATGTTTCCTGACCGGCCCGAACCTTGATACTTTATTCTAAATTTTTATAATTTTCTTTTTTACAAAATAATTTTGTATAGGTCGTTTGCAAGATGCAATTGAACATTACAAGGAAGCAATAAGAATTTCACCAACATTTGCGGATGCTTATTCAAATATGGGAAATACTTTAAAAGAAATGGGTGATGTTAATGGAGCATTACAATGTTATACTCGTGCAATTCAAATTAATCCAGCATTTGCTGATGCACAAAGTAATTTGGCTAGTATTCATAAAGATGCTGGAAATATACCTGAGGCGATTCAAAGGTAGGGTATTTTTTAATTTGGGGATTTTCTGTGTGTCTTTGGTTTAAAAAATGAGCGTATACATAAAAGACGTGAGAGTTAAAATTGGTGAAAAATTGGAATTTATAGGGTGTGTCCCGATTGTTGTTGGATCTGGAAATGGTTAGAACGAAAGTTTTTATTTTGTCCTTTAAAATGATAAATGTCATTGTTTATCTAACAAACAAAAATAATAAATATTTTTTCCTTTTTTAAATTTCCCACGACATTTTATACTCTTTTCTCACTTGACTTTCTTATATCCGAGTGAAAACAAGAGTTATTTTGCATATAAAATTTTTATTCTTTAAAATTTATTTTATTATTTTTTTTTCAGTTACTCTACAGCATTGAAACTTAAAAGTGATTTCCCAGATGCTTTTTGCAATTTAGCTCATTGTCTACAAATTATTTGTGATTGGTATTTTTATAATTTTTATAAAATATTTTCATTAATTTTCTTTTTTCTAGGACTGATTACAATTCTCGAATGAAAAAATTGGTTACTATTGTTGAGGATCAACTTCAAAAAAAGTTCTTTTGAATTTTTGTCAGATTAAAAATTTTTTCTAATTAGGCGTCTTCCTTCTGTTCATCCCCATCATTCCATGTTATACCCACTCTCCCATGAGCAGAGAAAGGTTTTAAAATTAAAAATTTTTTTTTTAATTTTTCAAAAATTTTTAGGCAATTGCAAGTCGTCATGCACAATTGTGTATAGAAAAAATTCAAGTACTTCACAAACCTCCATACAACTTTTCTGATCGTTTCAATATTCGTATGGGAAAAAATTGTCGTCTTAAAATTGGATATGTTTCTTCTGATTTTGGTTTATTTTTTTTTTTAATTTCAGAAAAGTTCTTTTCCTTTAAAGGAAATCATCCAACAAGTCATTTAATGCAATCAATTCCTGGTATGCATGATCGTTCACGTGTTGAAGTTTTTTGTTATGCTTTGTCTCCAAATGACAACACAAATTTTCGTCAAAAAATAATGCAAGAAAGTGAACATTTTATTGATCTATCTTCGGTTTGTTTTGAGTTTTTTAATTAAAAATTATTTTTTTTTTGATAGATGCCTTGTAATGGAACAGCTGCAGATAGAATAAATAAAGATGGAATTCATGTTCTTATAGTAAGAAAAATTTTTTTTTGATTTTTGTAATTAAAATTTATTTTTAGAATATGAATGGATACACAAAAGGTGCACGTAATGAAATTTTTGCGTTGAGACCGGCACCGATTCAGGTCACTTGAAAAATTTTTTAAGTTTTATTTTTCAAATTTATTTTTCTTCAGGTTATGTGGCTAGGCTATCCCGGAACTTCTGGAGCACCTTTTATGGACTACATTATTACTGATGCTATTAGTATAAAATTATTTTTTCTCTCTTAAAATTTGTTTTTTTATAGCTTCCCCAATTGAACTAGCCCATGCATACAGCGAGAAATTGGCATATATGCCTCATACATTTTTTATTGGAGGTATGAATTTATTCTTCAAAAAAAAATTTCTTTTGACCATTTTATAGATCATGTTCATATGTTGGCACATTTAACTGAAAGAGTAATTGTAAAAGATAAAGATGGTCAACTCCCTGAACGTGACTGTCTTACAGTTGTAAATGCAACACAAAATGCCCTTCAACCATTACTTTCTAGTTCTGCTTGTGAAGTTAAGGTGAGCGATTTAATAGGTTTTAAATGGCTCTGAAGCTGACACGTGAAAGGTTACTTTTGGGTGGGGAATCTGAAAAAGACTACGATTCTCCACTTTTTGGCTCCTTTCCCATTTGGAACTTGGAACTTATTTTTATTATAAAAAATTTTTTCAAAGACATTTGTCCGTGAGGCTGAAGTTCAACATGGACCAGAAAGAGAATTCAAAATGACAGAAGTGGTCGTACCTGTAGTTGAAGTTACGTCAACAGAACCTTTGTCACAAATGATTGGAAATGGTTTAATTGCTGCAAATGTTAGCGGTGTCCCTATACAAAATGGATTAACTACATTAAATACACATGTAAAAGCTGCTACTGGAGAGGAAATTCCTCAAACAATTTTGGTATGATTTTAAAAGAGACAGAGTTGAAGTACACCTTAAAAAAGCATCAGAATTAGTTACGGCATTTCTCATATTTTTTCTGATTCTGATTTTTCTGTTCTGATTTTTTCTGATTTTTATGGTTATTCTGATCCGATTATGATTTTTTGCTAGTTTAGAGAATTTATTTCGATAAATTTTGATTTCTAAAATTTAATTTTAATTCAACAGGTTACAAGCCGTCAACAATATGGACTACCTGATGATGCAATTATTTTTTGTAATTTTAATCAACTTTATAAAATTGACCCGCCAACGCTTGAAATGTGGGTTGAAATACTTAAACAGGTTTTTTTATTTTTTAAAAATAAAAATTTTCAAAATTAGGTACCAAATTCGGTCCTCTGGCTTCTACGCTTCCCTTATCATGGTGAACAACACGTTATCAGGTTTTGTGCCCAAAGAGGAATTAATACAAAGAAAATTATTTTTTCAAATGTTGCTGCTAAAGGTTTCCTCTTATATTTTTGAACTAAAAGATTTTTTTGAGAATTTTGGAAAAATTTTTGAAATTTTTTTTTGAATTTTTAATGCTTACAATTAAACTATTAATTTCATTATTTTAAGAGGAACATGTACGAAGAGGTCAACTAGCCGATGTTTGTTTGGACACTCCATTATGTAATGGTCATACAACAGGAATGGATATACTTTGGACTGGTACACCAATGGTTACAATGCCACGTATATTTTGAAAATTTTTTTAATTAAAAAAATTTTTTTAAGTGGAAACCCTCGCATCGAGAGTAGCTTCAAGTCAACTTCATGCCCTAGGATGCCCTGAATTGGTTGCTCGTGATAGAGATGATTATATTAGAATTGCTACAAGGCTTGGGAATGATAGAGAATTGTAAGAAGATTTTTTTTAATTTTCAAAAAAATTTGTGAAACATTTTTCTTGAATTTTTTGTAATTTTTAAAAATTTTTTGAAATTCAAAAAAAAATTTTTTTAGTCTAAATCAAACTCGAGCAAAAGTTTGGAAGGCACGAACTACCAGTACTCTGTTCGATGTAAAACAATATTGCACCGATTTTGAAAATTTGTTGTATAGGATTTGGAAACGCTACGAAGATGGTAACAAACATATTCTTTAAATTTAATTTAAATAAATTTTTTTTCTTTCAGGACTTCCACCGGACCACATTCTTAACTCTTCCGAGTGATATTAAAATTTATGAAGGTTTAGCTTTTATCTGTTTTTTCCTTTTTTGTTTTCCCTTCTTTTTTTCTTCTTTTCTCACTTCTATATAACTATGTATGTATCTGTTCAAAAATATTTGCACTAGAAAAATATTCTCCTCCCCTTATATTCTCCCCTCGTTCTTCCTTTTTTTTCTTGATCATTTAAAAAAAATTTTCTTTTTTTAATTCCCTTTACTTCTTCCACCTTCCCACCTTACTTTTCAAAATTTTACCCAAAAAATTATTTTAGTCCGTGTTGTTTTAAAAAAATAATAGAAAAAATTTTCTGTCTATCTATCACTCTATAAATTGCATCATTGCCATAAAATTAAGAAAATTTTTTCTACTTAAGTTTATTGAACAATTTAATTTTTTTTGTATGGCATTGATGTCTTTGGGTCTTCCCAATAATAAAAATTTAAAAAATTTTTCTAAATTAATGCCTGTATCAGTGATTCATTCTTCTCTTCCACCACACACTATCTTCATTTATATATTATTCAATTTTTTTCTTGTCGCTTCGTTATATAATTTTTTCAAAAAAAATATATATTTAATTACTATGTAAATTCAAAGCCGCAAATTTAAAACAAAAAAAAAATAAAAATTTCAAAAATATATTTGACTTGATATTTTTTAAATATTGCTTGGAAAGTAACAATTAGATTTTTTTATTTGAGAGAAAAATTCAAAATAATTAAAAAAATTATCTTCAATTTTTAAATTAAATTTATTTTGTGAGTCAAAAATGTTAGAGGAAAATCAGTCAACAACAGAAATCGCTGAGAATGGATTTATAAGTAATGGTCTTACAACTCCTTTAATTTATCAAGAACGTACACAGAGGAGACTGATCCCTTTTTTGTATGTAATTTTTATATTTTTTAAAATTATAAAAATTTAATTTTTAGATTTTCTGAGCTATTCTTTCTATGGACCGGCAAATTGATGAGAAAAGGCTATAAGGGAGAGCTTAAACAGGTTAATTATAAATAAACTTATTACAAATTGTAAATTAAACTTACAATATGTATAATAAATAAACTTGTTTTTACAAATTGTAAATCAAATAAACTTGTGTTTTACAAATTGTAATTGAACAAGTTTGTTTATTTGCAATTTGTAAATCAAAATAAACTTAATTTTTACAAATTGTAAATTAAATAAATATTCTTTTCACAAATTGTAAATTAATTAAACTTAATTTTTTACAAATTGTAAATTTAATAAGTTTATTTTTCCGGAATTTGTGAATTAGACAAACTTGCTTTTTCGAAGTTGTAAATTAAAATAAAAATTTTTTACATTTTGTAAATTTTTTAAAATTATTTTCACAATTTCAGGTAGATGATGTTTTTGATTTACCCAATAGTTTAAACCTAACTACTCTTGGCTCTGTTCTCAGTCATCCTCTTGAAAATGAAACTTCCACTTTTGCACCTATTCTTCTACGGGTTTATGGACGTCAATTCTTTCTTCTAGGCATTCTTAGATTTATTGGAGATATTTTAAAATTTGCAGGTAATTTTTTTAAATTTTTTTTATAAAATTTTTTTTTTAATTTTTGTTAGGCCCAATTCTCCTTCATATGCTTATTTCTTCATTACAAAGCAAAATAGACAATACAAGTTATATTTGTTGTGGACTTATGTTTATTACAATGTTGTTTGCTTCCCTCTGTGATGTGCATTTTGGATACAGGATTCAACTTTTATCAATGAAAGCAAAAGTAAGACTGAGTTTTCTGATTATTCTGATCATTCTGATACATCTGATTTTTTCGGATTTTCTGATTTTTCTGACATTTCTGATTTTTCGGATTTTTCTGATATTTTTGTCATTTCTGATTTTAATTCCGATTTCCATTTTTCAGAGCGCTCTCCTACTAGCTGTTTATGAAAAACTCTTACGAATTCCAGCTTATAAAATTACTGATGATTTTTCTTCTGGCAAATTAATAAATTTAATGTGTACAGATATTGATAGAATTGGTGAATTTATTTGTTCCTTTCATGGTAATTTAAAAAAATAAAAAAATATTTTTATTTTTTAAAACAGCTTTTTGGGGCATGCCAATGGATTTTATTATTGCATTATATTTAATTTATAAAGAGGTTAGTATTTCAAAAAAATTTTTTTTGATGAATTGATAGTGGGAAAGTCAGAGATTTTCGTTTAAAAATTAAAAAAAAATTTTTTTTGAAAAATTAAAAAATCATTTTAAGATGGGTTTAGCATTTCTGGCTGGTGTTCTAGCTTCTGTAATACTTATACCTTTAAATAAATTAATAGCTTCAAAAATTGGAAAATATTCAAATGAAATGATGTCTGTTAAAGATGCTAGATTAAAGCTGGGTTAATTTTAAAATTAAAAATAATTTTAATATAATTTTTTAGTTAGTGAATTGAGCCATTCAATGAGAACAATTAAATTAAATAGTTGGGAAAATTTTTTTGAAACAAAAATTAATTTAATTAGACAAAAAGAATTAAAATATTTACGTTATATAAAGTTTCTGGATGCTATATGTGTTTACTTATGGGTATTTTTTTTAATTAGTTTTTTTAATTAAAAAATTTTAATAGGCTTCTGCACCCATTCTCATTACAATGATGATATTAGCTACATTTACCTTGATTTTACATGAACAATTGACTGCTGCTAAAGTTTTTACTACACTGGCGTTGATAAACATTTTGATAATGCCGTGTAATTTTTTTATATTTAAAAAATTTTAAATTTATTTTTAAAATTAAAGTAAATGCCTTCCCATGGGTTCTCGGCTCTATGATAACCGGATTAGTTAGCAAACGCCGATTTGATTCATTTTTCTCTATCAAATCAGCTAAAGACTTGAAACAATTTTATTCTCCAATTTCTAACTCAACAACACTTATTGAACTTGAAAAAAATTCTTTTGGATGGAAGACTAAAGAAAATGTTGTTCGAAGTGTTCAATTTAAAGGAGAAAAAGTTAATTTTTATTTATTTAAAATTAAATTTGGTTAACTAAAGTGTATGTTAATTGGAATAATTGGGCCTGTTGGAAGTGGAAAATCAACTTTACTTGTTGGAATTCTTGCAGAAACAATAATTGAAGGCCCTCCAATTTTACTTGATGAGAGGGTATTATCTGAAGGATTTGCTTATGTTGGACAAGATGTTTGGCTTAGAACTGGTTCTGTTAAAGAAAATATTCTTTGCGAGCTTCCCTATTCTCCTGAACGTTTTCGAAGTGCAATAGATGTGTGTGCATTGACTATGGATATTGAGAATATGCCTGGAAAGGAGAATTATCGAATTGGAGGGGAAGGAGTTACTTTGAGTGGAGGTTTATTTTATTTTTTTGGTTATTAATTTGACTTCGTTTTGGATATCACCAATTAGAAATGTGTCGATTTATTCGATAACTGATACTCGAAGCCTAAACTTCTTTCCAATTTATCCATACCCCCAATACTCGATACATCCTAATTTAAGATATGTCCGTTTAACTTTGGTTAGCTACTGGCTGGGGAACTGCTCAAGCATTACCACCAATTTAAGATACCTCTCATTATAAAATACAACTTTCTTATTCTTATGAGTTTTTCTAAAGATAAGGTCCGATTTATAAAAATTAAAATAAATTTTTTTAAAAAGGTCAGAAAGTCCGTCTTGCATTAGCCCGTGCTGTTTATGCTGACAAACTTATTTATCTACTCGATGACCCTTTTGCAGCATTGGATGGAACAGTTGCTTCTTTTGTTTATGAAAATTGTATTGAAAAGCAACTTAGATCTAAAGGAAAATTGGTAATATTGTGTACACATCATGAACGATTCTTGGGGCGTGCTGATTTAATTGTACAATTGGATGGGGAAGGAAATGTTTTGAGAGCTGGTAAGCCTCTGAATTTTTTTAAATTTTTCGAAAAATTTTTTTTCATTTATCAAGGTCCCTCAGAAGTCATTTTACCTAATATTGTTGAAAATCAAATTGTAAAACAAACAGAAAGTTTCGAGGAAGAAAACGACGGTGATTTATCTCAACCTATGGAAGCAGCAGAATATGTCTCTGTTATGGACAATGAAGAAAAAGAAGAAGGAACAGTCAAAATAAGAATTTATAAAACTTATATTAAAGCTATAGGTTTGTGGTTGTCAGTGCTGGTATTGCTTTCTTTAATTGGTTTGTAAAAAATTAAAATAAAAATTAATTAAGTATTTCAGCTTTGCAAGCAACTAGAAACGCTACAGATGTTTGGTTGAGTAAATGGAGTTCAGCAAACAATTCAGAACATAATAATTCAAAGTTGTTTCTTCAACAAGATTGGGGGTAATTTTATTTTTATGAAAATTAAAAAAATAAATCAGTATTTGTAATAGTGTTTTACAATTTATAAATACAATTTGTAAAACGTTGAATTTATGGATAAATAAACTTGTTACAAATTGTAAAATGTTATAGTTAAGCATTTTTACAATTTAAGTTTAAATTAAAATTTTACAATTTGTAAAATGCTGAATATATTTTTTTTACAAATTGTAAAACGCTGGATATATTTTTTACAATTTGTAAAATGTTGAATATATTTTTTTTACAAATTGTAAAATGCTGAATATAGGGATACAAAACCTTTTTTTTACAAATTCTACTTAATTAAGCATTTTATGAATTGTAAAGATTTAAAATAAAATTTATTCCCATATATTACAATTGTAAAAATATTTTATTTTAGTTATCCTTTTGCTCCACGTTATATTATTCCGCTCACTTCAATTAATGAACAAAATCAACAAATGTTTTATTTACGCATTTATATTGCAATTGTTGGTCTCAATTCCATTTCAACTTTAACCCGCGCTTTCCTTTTTGCAATTGCTTGTATTTATGCCGCCAAATATTTACATCAACGCTTATTGAGTCGAATTTTAAAGGCAAATATAAATTGGTGGGATAAAACGCCTTGTGGGCGTGTTACTAATCGTTTATCAACGGATGTTAGCATTGTGGATACTTCTTTACCTTTTCAATTAAATATTTGTTTGGCTAGTTTTTTCTCTCTTATAGGTATGAAATTTTTGTTGTGTGAAAATTTTCAAAACATTTTTTTTAATAAAATAAGAACTTTAATCCTGACGCTAGTGGCACTTCCATTGCTCTCACTTTTGTTGTTACCTCTATTCATTATTTATTATTATATTCAGGTAAAAATTTTTGAAGATGGAAATGTTTGTTTCAGAATATTATTTTCAATATCCTAAAAACTTTTTTTTGGATGGGGAATGGCCTAGGAATGACCGCCAAAGGATGTCGAAGGTTTTTTTTCGAGACCTGCCTCGGGCTATACTTTACCTTTCTCTTTTAACTAAGATTAAAATTTTTTCTTTATAGAAATATTATCGTCGAACAAACGTTGAATTGGTAATATTATAATTTAATGTTATTTGATTTTTAATTAATTTTTATTTTTTTTTTCAGAAACGAATATGTGCCATTACTTTATCTCCATTGTACAGCCACCTTTCAGAAACAGTATCGGGACTAATTACAATACGTTCTCTTCGAATTAGTGAATTGTAAAAATTTAATTTCTTTAATAAAAATAATTCTTTTTTCTTCAGTTTTTCTTCAAAAATGAGAACACTTTTGGGTTACAATCTCCGTTCTTCATTCTCTTCTTTAGCTGCTGCTACATGGCTTTCTGTACGTATTCAAATGCTTGGACTTTTTGTGCTTACAATTATTTTATTTGCAAGTATTTTGGACGTTACTATTTTTAAATTAAGCCATCCTGGACTTATTGGATTAGCTATAACTTATGCTTTGTCAATAACTAATGTTTTGAATGGTCTTCTTACGTCTTTTATTGAGACTGAAAAAGGTTGAATTTTTTTTACAAATTGTTAATTTGTTTGAAAATAAGTTTTACAAATTGTGAAATTAATTAAACTTGTTTTTACAAATTTGTAAACTTAATTGAACTTATTTTACATATTGTAAATTTTAATAAAACTTTGTTTTACAAATTGTAAAATAATTTGTAAATTCGTATTACAAATTGTAAACTTAGTAAAACTTAATCTACAAATTGTAAAATTATCAGAAATTGTTTTACAAATTGTAAACTTAATTAAACTTTATTTTACAATTTGTAAACTTATTTTACAGCTTATTTTGCATACTTCATTTAAAACTTTTTTTTACAAATTGTAAAAATTAAGAATCTTTTCAATTGTAAATTAGTCTACAAACTTTATTTTTTATTTTAGAATTAGTTTCTGTTGAACGAATATGTGATTATATTGATAATGTTCCTATGGAAGGAGAAAAAGAATCTAGTCTAATAAACAATGATGATATTCCAACTCCAATAGAAGGGCATATTTGCTTTGAAAATGTTTCTCTCCGTTATTCTCCAGAATTGCCTTTAGCTATTAACAACATTAGTTTCCATTTAAAAGCGGGTACTAGAACAGCAATTATTGGAAGAACTGGAGCTGGCAAGAGTACTATCTTACAGGTTTTTTAAATTATATTTTAGAGAAGGTTTAATTATTTGTTTTGAGGCATTACTTCGAGCACACCCTATTGAGACTGGCAGAATTCTGATTGATGAAAATGTTGATTTGGCTAATTTAGGATTTAAATGTGCTCGTTCTTTGGTATGAGGTTTTTTTAAATTGAATTTATATTTAAATAAAATTATGAGGGGAAGGGGAGGGTTTAGAGAGAGGATTGATACATATTTCCCTCAATCATATGTAAAATTCTAAACAGAATTTTAATAAAAGGGGAGGGAAAATACATTAAATTAAATAAATCCAAAAATTAACTAAATTCTTTAACAACTTTTATTTTCCAATTATCAAAATTAACAATTTAACAAGTAAATATTCTCCTTTCAAAATGGGCCCAAATCTTTTAACAAACATATATCAGGAAAATCAAAAGGGGGAGAAACTTCAAATCTGACTGGGGAAGGAACGGATAAAAAACTTCAATAACAAATCTTCAGGGGGAGGAAAAATGTAGTTCAAAAAACTTTACTTTAAAACTTTAACTTTAATCGAGGGGAAGGAATAGTTCAGAAACTGAGCCAAACTGCTCAAAATTCCATTTATATATTCGGGTTGATATGTGCAAAAAGAAGGAGATGTTTGCACATTTTAATCCAAAATTAGTTGGCCAAAATAACCCGTGCAAAGGGTTGCAAAGATAGAACGATAGGGAAGAGAAAGGACATTTTTCAGACAGGATCAAAATACACAAAAAATACAAAGGAGCTTTTCCTAGTTAAATTGAGCGGGCTAGAGATTTAAAAGAATGGGGAGAAAAAGAGCAGGGATGCAAGGTTCAAAAAAGGCCTTTTGGCCCGCCATAATTAACATTTTTTTTTGAGCGGGCAACTATTTTAAAGATATGGACAAAAATTTCGGCCAAAGGTTAATAATTAAAAAATATTCAAATCTAAAAGATTTGACATTCGGGAGAAACCCAAAAAATTTAGATGAAGGCGTAGAGGAGATGTGGGTATAAGGGTTTAGGTGCAGGGACGGGTGGAGGGGGTCCGGGTAAGTATAACAAAATTTCAAAATAATTGGTTATCCATTTTTCTTTCAATTCTTCCAAATTTCTGTCCCAGGTTGGATGATCAGCTCTTCTCGTCCTTTTTTATTTTCATTTATCGGCATGTTGTAAGATTAGAGGGGTCATATTCATATTCTCGGTATAAGCATTGTTGGTCCATTAAGAAGAGGGTAAAATTTTGGGGAAATTATTTTCTTTATATTTAAATTTAATTTTACCAATTTTTGTTGACGGTAAGTTTATTCTCGGTCATGTTCCTCATCCATGTCGTGGCCTAATAAATAATATGCATCAACGTATCGTGTTGTTTAATTTTCGAAAGAATCTCCTTCCAATTAATCACAGAATGATGAACACATTGTATTTCAGACAAATTAAGATTAGCCAAAGTAGAAAACAGGTTTTTAGGAGTAAGACTTTCATTTCCTTTTATTCGGGACATTTTTAATGAAGGTAGGGGAGAGCAAGGATTCTGATCATGGATTTGTTTAAAACCATTTAAAATAGCATTAAACTTAAAGGGGTTAATACAGTATTTACGGTTATTCCGAGGGCTTATTTTCAATCTCTTAAGATGTATTTGACAGGCAATAACATCGGATCGGGAATTGTTTATAATCGTTGGTTCTCGGTTTAATTGTTTGGGTAATTTTTTCCTTTGTCTTTTACGAGGTATTGGGCTTTCTTTTCCTTTTTCTATACAAAAAATTTCCAGATAATTAAGCGTGGGGGGTAATGGTTTATTTTCTTCCAATATCTCTTCTGATGTAAGAATATAATCAGTTTCTGATGAATTAATATTAGTAGTTCCAAATGAAAAATTAAAATTAACAGGTGAAATAGACTGTTGTAGATTTTCAAGAGATATAAGGGGACGTTCTGGGAATAAATCGGGAATTGAGTTATTTGTTAAAACAAGGGGCATTTCTTTTGAATAATTATAAGCTTTAGCTTCATTATCTTCATTTATAGTCTCTTTTAAGGGGGTGAATTCTTTACAAATATTTCTAATAATACAAACTTCATCAATAGGAGTAAAGCCGGGAGGGGGACTAATGGGTCTTTTATTAATAATTTCATTTGTAATTCTTTTATCCAATACAATTTCTTCACTCATCTGATTGTTTAAATCGTTAGGGTTCTCTACAACATTTATTTCTTCTAGAGGGGAAAAGCCAGGAGGGATAGGGATTGGATCTAATTTATTCATGTCTTTAATATAACTTTTAATGGAGGGGGTCGGAATATTAGCTAGTTTCTCATCGGATTCTTCTGTAATCGAAGGATTTGGATACGAGCAAAAATTAGAGAGGGTCCGGTTTCGATAAGATTTATCACTAGTATTTGTATAAACTGGTTTTAACGAGTCTTGAGTATTTCCATTAAAAGGTCTGTTCTGGGAAGGGTTTAAAAGAGGAAGTTCAGGAAGGAGATGTGAATGGTCAAATTGAGGTTTAGTTTTAGGTAAGTTACTTTCTACTTCATGTCGGGAATTCCGAAGCTTTCTCAGATACCGTTTAAGGTCATACATAATTTTTATATAATCTGTTTCTTGAAGGAATTTCTCTAGGATTTGGCTGTCGGTTGCCCTTTCAGTTTCTGTCATTGAAATTCTTAAGTTTTGCCATGAATCGTGGGCCATTTTTAAATCATTAAGGATTTTGGTGATCTCTTGGGTGGTAAGGTCTATTTCATCAATTAGGGCCTGAGTAGATTCGGGAGATTGATTTTTAAAATTATCATAATCTTCTATTAGGAGAGAGAAAGGGCTAGGGAGAAGTATCTCTTTAGTAATGGAACAAAGCTGGGACAATTGATTTCTATAAACTAGTGACATTTTTATTTAAAAAGCAATAAATAATTTGGACTTTTAAAATCAAACAAAATATAAACTTTTAATGAATAACGGGACAACAAAACTTAAAAAAAAATATTTATGAAAAGGGTGGATTAGAAATAGATCTCGGATCTTCACCGGCTGAGCTGTAAAATTCTAAACAGAATTTTAATAAAAGGGGAGGGAAAATACATTAAATTAAATAAATCCAAAAATTAACTAAATTCTTTAACAACTTTTATTTTCCAATTATCAAAATTAACAATTTAACAAGTAAATATTCTCCTTTCAAAATGGGCCCAAATCTTTTAACAAACATATATCAGGAAAATCAAAAGGGGGAGAAACTTCAAATCTGACTGGGGAAGGAACGGATAAAAAACTTCAATAACAAATCTTCAGGGGGAGGAAAAATGTAGTTCAAAAAACTTTACTTTAAAACTTTAACTTTAATCGAGGGGAAGGAATAGTTCAGAAACTGAGCCAAACTGCTCAAAATTCCATTTATATATTCGGGTTGATATGTGCAAAAAGAAGGAGATGTTTGCACATTTTAATCCAAAATTAGTTGGCCAAAATAACCCGTGCAAAGGGTTGCAAAGATAGAACGATAGGGAAGAGAAAGGACATTTTTCAGACAGGATCAAAATACACAAAAAATACAAAGGAGCTTTTCCTAGTTAAATTGAGCGGGCTAGAGATTTAAAAGAATGGGGAGAAAAAGAGCAGGGATGCAAGGTTCAAAAAAGGCCTTTTGGCCCGCCATAATTAACATTTTTTTTTGAGCGGGCAACTATTTTAAAGATATGGACAAAAATTTCGGCCAAAGGTTAATAATTAAAAAATATTCAAATCTAAAAGATTTGACACATATCTCTGAAGGATTTTTTCAAAAATAATTTAAAAAAATTTTCTTTTTAGTTTGGCTATGTCTCTCAACACCCTTTTATCTTCTCGGGAACTCTTTTTGATAATCTTTTAATTGCCAATACAAATTTAAACAACACACAAATTGAAGCTTGTATTTCTGAACGAGGTCTATCTCAATGGTTGGAACAATTTGGAGGATTAAACAAAATAATTTGTGAAGGAGGAAATAATCTTTCTTTTGGAGAACGACAGTTAATATCACTTTTAAGATTGTCTTTGACAAAGCCGAAGGTTTGGAAATTTTTTTTGTCTTTGACCTCTCTATAGGATACACCCAATACTAGGTGGTCCCCGTTTGGAGACTTTTTTTTAAAATTTGTTTGAGATGGGGTGGAGGGAGAGAGAGGAGCTGTCTAACATTTGACACCCTTTTTATAGGACCAACCTCATTTTAAGAGAGAGATTCGATTTTTACAAATACAGGGGACTAGAGGATATCTAATGGTCGATATTTATTTTTAAAAAATTTTTTCTATCAAAAAAACTTTTTCTTCTAAAGATAATTCTAATTGATGAAGCAACAGCCCATATGGATGAACAAACACATTTATTAATGAGCAGATTAATATCAAGTATGGGATGTACATTAATTGCAATAGTTCATCGTCTTACTGGTCTAGATGAACATTATGATTGGGTTATTGGTAGGGATATATTTTTTTATTGAAAAAAATATTTTTGTTTAAAGAAATGAGCAATGGTCAAATAGCTAGAGAGGGACCGCCATCACTTTTCTCCCGAAAATAATCGAAAAATTATAAAAAACATAGGGGCAATATTTTTAAATTTTATTTAGATTTTTTCGCTAATTTATTTTTACAATTTATTTGTTAATTTTAATAATTGAAAGTTTATTCAATTTTTGTTTTCGTTCATTTATATATTTCTTTAAAACCCAGTGAGTAAATTGAATCATGATCTGTTAAATGAGAAGAGATTTTAATTAAAAATATTTTTTTTGAAAGTAAGAGGTTTTGGAGAGTTTTAGTATTATAAGTTGAGTCTCTCATAATATAAACCCCTTAGGACAAGGATTATTTCTTATAATGAGGAGTACATTAAATAGAGGTCATCTATTAGACGCCATCTACCCCCATCCTCTAGCCAACCAGATTTCAAATAGCATACCTTTAATTGAGCTGTATAGGATTTTTTATGGTGAGGTCAACTCTCTAAAACACCCATCTTTCATCATTCAGTAAAAACACCTACATTAATTATTTGTATACCAGCTACAGCAGTAGCTGTCCACTGAAATCCTAAATGTTCAGCACTAAAACCACCTACAGCTGTGCCAATAAAACAACTATAGATATTTAGGAATAATTTTTTTAACTTCACAAAAAAGTACCCAAGTGCAAAAAATGATATAAAATATCCTGAAATTTGCCCACAAGTAGTTGACGATTTTTCCGAATATCCTTCATTTCTTAAAAAATATTTTAAAATATATTTTTTTTCAAAATTAGTTTACTTTACAGCGTCCAAACACCATTTAAATACAGGAACAAAAAGTGCAGCGCAGGATATTCCAAGTATTGCAAATGAGATTCCAATCAGAATTAAATTTCTTTTAAGGGGAAAAAGTTAAATTCTGATTTAAAAATAGGTAATTCTGATTTTCAAACAAATTCTGATTTTAAAAGTCCTACTTTTCCAATCCCAGAAACGGTGCTGGACCCATTAATAAAGGAGAAATAGCAACTAATACTCCACCAATAATTCTAACAAATGAAGGCGAGAATCGTTGCGCAATGCGATCGTATATCCAGCCCCATATTGGTGTAGAAATTAAATAGAAACAAGCCAATATCATCAACATAATCCCAACTAAGACTGAAGGTCTCCCTTTGAACTTGAAAATTTTATTTTTAAATTTATTCTAATAGTCGCCTATTGCGATAGAATAAAATATTTTTAATATTATCCCTACTGTGGAAAGATGTTCAGTTAAGGCAGGCTCGAAAAACACAAAAGCAATAGAAATAACAAAAGTAGAAAGCATTGCCATGAAAACATCAGGGATTAAAATCATTTTTAACATCCCCGGAGAATTTTCTTCTTGTTGTTTGATATTTGAGGTCTCTGAGCCTAGAAATAGAGATGAATGTTCAATTCAATGTTTGTTTAGAATGAATATTTAGAATGTTCTTAGAAACAGCGAACAAATATTTTTTCCGGAAAACATAAATAAAACATATTTAAAAGAAATCTTCCGGAAACCTTAGGAAACACCCACAAACATTTATTAGAGAAATGTTGTAAAAACACATTCCAGAAAACACATTCCGGAAAAACAATTTTAGTCGATTCCTCAAAATAAATAAAGTTTTCCGGAAATATACTATTCCGGAAAAACATTAATACAAACCCTCAGATAAAAGGCCACGATAAAATGGTAGAGCAGACAAAGCAAGCAACAACTGTGCAGATCCAACAACAAATAAAGGCAGCATATATCCACCGACTTCATATAAGCCACTACCAATAGCTGGTCCTATAGTACTGCCGAGGCCAAATGCAACTTCAATAATACCCTTTATGGAATTTTACGTTGAAGATTAAAAAGAAGTATTCACCGTCGCTAAACTTATTCTGTCAGGAAATAATCTGCCAACAATTGTCCAAGAAGCAATGTTCAAAGCAACGCCTCCAAGAGCCTGTGTCGTCCTGCAAACTAACAATCCAAAGAAAAACATTGGGCCAGAAGGCAAATAATCGGCAAAACCAAATGCTATTGAACTGGTACCGCAAAGTATAACTCCACCAACAAATGTTCGATTTGCTTGTAAAACAGCCATCTATAAACCTTCCCAATATGTTTCGACTAGTTTTTACTTAGTTAAAAAACACAAACATATTTTCCAATAATAGGGGAAGCAATAAATTGAATAAGTTGATAATAGCCAATAACAAATCCAACTTGTGTTGTACTTAAACCTTTCCGTTTAGTAGCTTCTGTTGGAAGGAAAGGTACAATACAAGAAAAAGTTATTGTAGATGAGACAGTTAAAATTGTAATCAGGACCATAACAATTATTTGCTGCCTAGTCAAGGGTGCTGGAACTACTAAAATATATAATTAATTTTATACTGAGACTTCTGTGTTTTTCAGTAATTTTTATAGAAGTAGTATATTCAGGAAAATACTTATGTTAAAACATTCCGGAAACACACAGAAACAAATAAAATATATAAAAACATTCCGGAAAACATTTCGAAAAACAAATAATCTAAACATTCCGGAAACACACCAAAAACAAATAAAATATATAAAAACATTCCGGAAAATATTTCGAAAAACAAATCATCTAAACATTCCGGAAACACAAAATTCATGTTTTTATTCATGTTTTAAACTTGCCTTTTTCATTCTGTTTTGTATCTACCTTTACAATTTCCTCTACACTATTTAGTGTTATATTATTGTTTATGCTGTTGTTTTCATTGCCATGTGTTTTGTCTGAACCTTGTAGTATTTCTGATGCATAGATCTTTGTTTGAGTCATGTTTCTTATTTTAATTAAAATTAAAAAATGACAATAATTTTAAATAAATTATAGCAAAGATAACTATAGCTTTATATAACAAAAATGTGTTAAAACATTTTACACCATAATGTGTGGTAATTTTTGCAAATGTAAAATAAAAAAATATTTCCATCTCCAATAAGATTTACATTTTTAACACTGATTAATATGACAATTTTTTAGAATTGTTTTCTCTTCATTGCCACCTGCCACCATTGTCAAAATTTTTTAGTTTAGGATAATAATTATTGGAAATGTCATAGTGATTTTTGATTTTATTAAAGGATGGCACGAACAAACACTACAAAAAACAAACAAAAACAAATAAAATCTAAAAACATTCCGGAAAACATTTTGAAAACCAAATTATCTAAACATTCCGGAAACTAAAACAAAAACACAAAATATATACAAACATTCCGGAAAAATTATATAAAACATTCCGGAAACTAAAACAAAAACACAAAATATATACAAACATTCCGGAAAAATTATACAAAACATTCCGGAAACTAAAACAAAAACACAAAATATATACAAACATTCCGGAAAAATTATATAAAACATTCCGGAAACTAAAACAAAAACACAAAATATATACAAACATTCCGGAAAAATTATATAAAACATTCCGGAAACTAAAACAAAAACACAAAATATATACAAACATTCCGGAAAAATTATATAAAACATTCCGGAAACTAAAACAAAAACACAAAATATATACAAACATTCCGGAAAAATTATATAAAACATTCCGGAAACTAAAACAAAAACACAAAATATATACAAACATTCCGGAAAAATTATATAAAACATTCCGGAAACTAAAACAAAAACACAAAATATATACAAACATTCCGGAAAAATTATATAAAACATTCCGGAAACTAAAACAAAAACACAAAATATATACAAACATTCCGGAAAAATTATATAAAACATTCCGGAAACTAAAACAAAAACACAAAATATATACAAACATTCCGGAAACAAACAAATAAAATATACAAAAATTTAAATTATTTGTTAATTTATTTTTTACACATTATTGTTAATTTTAATAATTGCAATTCTATTTAATTTTTGCTTCCGTTCATTTAAATATTTCTTTAAGACCCAGTGAGTAAACTGAAGCAAAGTCTGTTAAATAAGTATTACCCATATTTTGTCATTCTTTAAAAACACCTACATTAGTTATTTGTATTCCAGCCACAGCAGTAGCTGTCCATTGAAATCCTAAATGTTCAGCACTTAAACCACCTAAAGCTGTGCCAATAAACGAACTATGTATTTAAAAATGTTTCTTTCAATATTTTCAGAAAGAATACCCAAGTGCCAAGGACGAAAGAAAAAACCCAGAAATTTGCCCACATGTAGTTGATGATTTTTCTGAATATCCTTCATTTCTTAAAGAATTTTTTAAATATTTAAAAAAATTATTTGATGTACTTTACGGCATCCAAACACCATTTAAATACAGGAACATAAAGTATAGCACAAGCTATTCCAAGAATTGCAAATGAGATTCCAATCAGAATTAAATTTCTTTTGAAGGGAAAAATATATAAATTCTGATTTTTAAAGTAATTCTGATTTTAAAAAATAATTCTGTTTTTTTAATAATTCTGATTCTGTATAAATTCTGATTTTAATTCTGTCTTATAAACAATTCTGATTTTTTTTAAATTCTGATTTTTATAATAATTCTGATTTTTTAAAATAATTCTGATTTTCGGATGAATTCTGATTTTAATTCCGCTTCATAAATAATTCTGATTTTTTAAAATAATTCTGATTTTTTAAAATAATTCTGATTTTTTAAAATAATTCTGATTTTTAAAATAATTCTGATTTTCGGATGAATTCTGATTTTAATTCCGCTTCATAAATAATTCTGATTTTTAAATTAATTCTGATTTTTGGACAAATTCTGATTTTTTAAAATAATTCTGATTTCAAAGTCCTACTTTTCCAATCCCAGAAACGGTACTGGACCCATTAATATAGGAGAAACAGCAATTAATGCTCCTCCAATAAATCTGACAAATGAAGGTGAAAAGCGTTGCACAATATAACGATCAAATATCCAGCCCCATATTGGCGAGGAAATTAAATAAAAACACGCTAATATCATCATCATAATTCCAACCATGACGGAAGGTCTTCCTTTGAACTTGGAATTTTTTTATTATTTTTAAATTATTCTAATAGTCGCCTTAGTGACTGATTTTAGGGTCAGGCGCCTATTAGAATAAATAGAATATTTAGAATAGTATCCCTACTGTGGAAAGATGTTCAGTTATTGCAGGTTCGTAAAAACACCCAAGCAATACAAATAACAAATGAAGAAAGCATTGCCATGAAGACATCAGGGATTAAAATCATTTTTACTATGCCTGGAGATTTTTCTTCTTGTTGTTTGATATTTGAGGTTTCTGAGCCTAGAAATAGAGATGAATGCTCAATTCAGAATTTGTTTTGGATGAATGTTTAGAATGTTCAAAAACATGTTTAGATAAATGTTTAGAAACAATGTCTAGAATGTACTTAGAAACATGTTTAGAATGTTCTTAGAAACAATGTTTAGAATGTACTTAGAAACATGTTTAGAATGTTCTTAGAAACAATGTTTAGAATGCACCTAGAAACATGTTTAGAATGTTCTTAGAAACAATGTTTAGAACAAACAAATATTTTTTTCCGGAAAACATAAATAAAACATGTTAAAACACCCACAAACATATTTACTAGAGAAATATTTTAAAAAACACATTCCGGAAAACATATTCAGGAAAAACATTTTATGAAATACTAAAACAGACCCTCAGATAAAAGGCCACGATAAAATGGTAAAACACCCAAAACAAGCAACAACTGCGCAGATCCAACAACAAATAAAGGTAAAATATATCCACCGACTTCATATAATCCACTACCGATTGCTGGCCCTAAAGTGTATCCAAGACCAAATGCAACTTCATTAATGCCCTTTAATGAAATTTTTTGCCTCAGAATTAAAAAAAGTATTCACAGTTGCCAGGCTTATTCTATCAGGAAATAGTCTCCCAACAATTGTCCAAGAAGCGGTGTTAAAACCAACTCCGCCAAGAGCTTGAGTTGTCCTGCAAACTAGTAATCCAAAGAAAAACATTGGGCCAGAAGGCAAATAATCGGCAAAACCAAAAGCTATTGAACTCATACCACAAAGTATAATTCCTCCAGTAAATGTTCGGTTGGCTCGTAAAACAGCCATCTATGTTTTGAATGTTTTAAAAATAGGGTAAACATTCTTTAAAACATTGTTCAAAACATTTTCCGGAAAACACATGTTTATTTAATTTTATTTGTGTTTTAAGGAAAACACAAATTAAAACATTCCGGAAAGCATAGAATTAAAAACATGTTCATTCTATTGGTAAAAGAAAAAATTCCGGAAAACATGTTTGGGAAAACATTTTCCGGAAAACATGAACAAAACATATTTAACTCCCTCAACATGTTTCTAGTTTTTAGAAAATCTAAAAACACAAACATATTTTCCAATAACAGGTGAAGCAATAAATTGAATAAGTTGATAATACCCAATAACAAATCCAACTTGTGTTGTACTTAAGCCTTTCCGTTTAGTAGCTTCTGTTGGAAGAAAGGGTACAATACAGGAAAAAGTTATTGTTGATGAGACATTTGAAATTGCGAGTAGGGCCATAACAATTATCTGCTGCCTAGTTAGAGGGGCTGGAACTACTAAAATATATGTAATTAATTTTGCACTGAGACTTTTGTATTTCTCAGTATTTTTATTTTATAAAGAATAATGGAAATCAGGAAAACACTAAGTATAAAACATTCCGGAATTTTATTTAAAAACTCCGGGAACAATAAAAAAATACATTAAAACATTCTGGAAGCACGAACAAATAAAATATATTGACTTTCCGGAAAACATTTTGGGAAACAAATAAACATATTAAACATTCCGGAAAGAAAGACGAACAAAAACAAATAAAATACAAAAACATTCCGGAAACATGCAAAAACAAATAAAATATAGACAACACAAATGCTTCCGGAAAAACATCAACAAAAACATCAAAAACAAATAAAACATAGAAACATTCCGGAAAACATTTTGAAAAACAAATCATCTATACATTCCGGAAAACACAAAACATTGTTTTTATTAATGTTTTAAACACACCTTTTTCACTCTGTTTTGTATCTGCCTTTACTATTTCTTCAACGTTATTTAATGTTCTATTGTTTATGCTGTTGTTTTCATTGCCAAGTGTTTTGTTTGAATTATCTGAACCTTGTAATATTTCTGATGCGTGAATCCTTCTTGTTTGTGTCATGTTTTGATTTTAATTAAAATTAAAAAATCAACAATAATCGTTAACCAAATAAATAGTTGGGGGTTTTTAAATAAAGTATAGTAAAGATAATAAAAATAAAATGATGAAATTTAATTATTTTTATTCATTTTTACTTATCGGTTGCTGCTTGTTATGTTTTTGATTGCACTGAAAACACGCCTTTTTCTTCGTTTTATTTTTTTTAATATTTTAAATTAAAAATACGAACGGTCAAAATTAATCCTCTCCTTATGATGTGTTTGATAAGGAAATTAAAATTATGATCATTGATAAAAAATTTTTTTTGATAGACTAAAATACAAAAGAATTGATAGGTAACTACCAAATAAAGTAACATGTTTTTAATTGTTTTTAATTAAAAATAACATGTTTTTGTGTTTTCCGGTAACATGTTTTTGTGTTTTCCGGAAAAAATAAAATACAATTTAACAATTTAAATTCCGGAAGCAAAAGACAAACAAACCAAACAAATTTCCTGAAAACATGTTCCGGAAAAATTAATCATACCTATATTTATTTAAATATTCCGGAAAACATGAAAACACGAACAAAACATTCCGGAAAAACATTTAAACAAAACATTCTGAAACACAAACACAAATGTCTGAACAACAAAAATGTTTCCGGAAAAACATCAACAATGTATTTTTATCTCATTTTAAATATTTTTATTCCAACAAATAAGTGATTATGATTATTTATGTAATTAAGACATTAATTAGTTAACTGATATGCACCGAACACAATTTTTGGGACAATGTCACGTTCATTTTTAAGGCAAACAATAATTAAATTTGTCTCCATTTCTTAATTTCATAATGATGGACATTTTAAATGCTAACTAATGATGTTTTCTTATTTAATTTTTGGGAAAATAAATTTAAAAATAATTTGAAAAATTATAAAAAACAAAGGGGCAATATTTTTAAAATTTTTATTTAAATTATTTATTAATTTATTTTTACACATTATTGTTAGGTAATTACAATTCTATTTAATTTTAGTTTTCGTTCATTTAAATATTTCTTTAAAACCCAGTGAGTAAATTGAAGCAAAGTCTGTTTAAATGAGAAATACCCATATTTTATCATTATTTAAAACACCAACATTAATTATTTGTATTCCAGTTACAGCAGTAGCTGTCCATTGAAATCCTAAATGTTCGGCACTAAAACCGCCTAATGAAGTGCCAATAAATGAACTATGTAAAATAAAAATTTTTATATTATAAGGTAACACAAAGAGCAATTAACCCAAGTGCCGTGAATGATAGAAAAAATCCAGAAATTTGCCCAGAAGTAGTTGCCGATTTTTCCGAATATCCTTCATTTCTTAAAGAATTTAAAATATTTTTTTTTCAAAAATTAATTTACTTCACAGCATCCAAACACCATTTAAATACAGGAACATAAAGTATAGCAAAAGCTATTCCCAGAATTGCAAATGAGATTCCAATCAGAATTAAATTTCTTAAGGGGAAAAAAGTATAAATTCTGATTTTAATTCTGATTTTTGGAAAATTCTGATTTTCAAACAAATTCTGATTTTAAAATAATTCTGATTTTTATGAAAAATTCTGATTTCTAACAAATTCTGGTTTTTAAAAAAATTCTGATTTTCAACAAATTCTGATTTTTTTTAAATTCTAATTTTAAAAGTCTTACTTTTCCAATCCCAGAAACGGTACTGGACCCATTAATATAGGAGAAATAGCAATTAATGCTCCTCCAATAAATCTGACAAGCGAAGGTGAAAAGCGTTGGACAATATAACGATCAAATATCCAGCCCCATAATGGCGAAGAAAATAAATAAAAACAAGCCAATATCATCATCATAATCCCAACCATGACGGAAGGCCTCCCTTTGAACTTGGAGATTTTTCTATTATTTTTAAATTATTCTAATAGTCGCCCTAGTGACTGATTTTAGGGTCAGGCGCCTATTAGAATAAATAGAATATTTAGAATAGTATCCCTACTGTGGAAAGATGTTCAGTTAAGGCAGGCTGATAAAACACCCAAGCAATACAAATAACAAATGAAGAAAGCATTGCCATGAAAACATCGGGAATTAAAATCATTTTTATGATGCCTGGAGATTTTTCTTCTTGTTGTTTGACATTTAAGGTATCTGAGCCTAGAAATAAAAATGAATGCTTAGAAACAAACATACCTATGTTTGTTTTAAACACATTAAAATATTTTTTCCGGAAAACATAATTAAAATGTTTAAAAGAAACTTTATGGAAACTTCAGGAAAAACATCCACAAACATATTAGAGAGATTAGCCGTGAAATATAAATTCCGGAAAACATATAAATAAAACATGTTTAAAAGAAATCTTCCGAAAACATTAGGAAAACACTCACAAACATATTTATTAGAGAAATGTTGTAAAAACACTTTCCGGAAAACATATTCAGCATTTTTAGATGAATACTATTCCGGAAAAACATTAATACAAACCCTCAGATAAAAGGCCACGATAAAATGGAAGAGCACCCAAAACAATCAGCACCTGCACAGATCCAACAACAAATAAAGGCAAAACATATCCACCGACTTCATACAAAGCACTTCCTATTGCTGGTCCTAAAGTGTATCCAAGCCCTAATGCAACTTCATTAATACCCTTTAATGGAATTTTTTGCCTCAAAATTAAATAAGTATTCACCATTGCCAAACTTATTCTGTGCGTAAATATTCTCCCAATAATTGTCCAAGTGGCAGTGTTGAAACAACTTCCCCCAATGGCTTGAGTTGTCCTGCAAACTAGTAATCCAAAGAAAAACATTGGGCCAGAAGGTAAATAATCGGCAAAACCAAAAGCTATTGAACTGATACCACAAAGTATACCTCCAGCAGCAAATGTCCTATTTGCGTGTAATTTCCCTATCTATATTTGAATTTTTAAAAATGGGGTAAACAATCATTAAAATAATGTTAAAAACATTTTCCAGAAAACGCATGTTCATTTAATTTTATAATTAATTAAAAATAGTATATGTATTTCAGGAAAACACAAAAACATTCCGGAAAACACAAAATTAAAAACATGTTTGGGAGCAAAACATTTTCCGGAAAACGTGTTTGAGATCAAAACATTCCTAAAAACATGAACAAAATCTTCCCAACATTTTTCTTGTTTTTAAAATAATTTTAATAATTAAAAGACACAAACATATTTTCCAATAACAGGGGAAGCAATAGATTGAATAAGTTGGTAATAGCCAATAACAAATCCAACTTGTGTTGTACTTAAGCCTTTCCGTTTAGTAGCTTCTGTTGGAAGGAAAGGTACAATACAGGAAAAAGTTATTGTTGATGAGACATTTGATATTGCGAGCAGGGCCATAACAATTATTTGCTGTCTAGTTAAGGGTGCTGGAACTACTAAAATAATTAATTCCATTATTATTTTCTGTTTTACTAGCAATTATTTTTATAAAAATAATAGAGTATGTCATATATTTTGGGAAAATATCAAACACTCCGGAATTTCATCTAAGAGCATTTAGAAAAAAACAAATAAAATATAAAAACATTCCGGAAAATAATATTAAACATTCCGGAAATAACAAATAAAATATAGAAACATTCCGGAAAACAATCTGAAAAACAAATAAAATACAAAAACATTCCGGAAAACATTCTCAGAACAATAACTCCCATTAAGCATTCCGGAATTGCATCTAAAACATTCCGGAAAAAACAAATAAAATATAAAAACATTCCGGAAAACATTCTGAAAAACAAATAAACATATTAAACATTCCGGAAAAAACAAATAAAATATAAAAACATTCCGGAAAACATTCTGAAAAACAAATAAACATATTAAACATTCCGGAAAAAACAAATAAAATATAAAAACATTCCGGAAAACAATCTGAAAAACAAATAAAATGCAAAAACATTCCGGAAAACATTCTCAGAACAATAACTCCCATTAAGCATTCCGGAATTGCATCTAAAACATTCCGGAAAAAACAAATAAAATATAAAAACATTCCGGAAAACATTCTGAAAAACAAATAAACATATTAAACATTCTGGAAAGACAAATGAACAAAAACAAGAAAAATACAAAAACATTCCGGAAACATGCAAAAACAAATAAAAGCACAAAATTTTATGTTTTAAACACACCTTTCTCACTCTGTTTTGTTCTTGCCTTTACTATTTCTTCAACATTATTTAATGTTATATTATTGTTTATGTTAATGCTTTCGTAATTAGTTTTGTTTGAATTATCTGAATCTTGTAATATTTCTGATGCATGAATCCTTCTTGTTTGTGCCATGTTTTGCTTTTAATTTAAATTAAAAAACTAACAATAATTATTAACAAAATAAATAATTGGGGGTTTTTAAATAAATTATAGTAAAGATAATAAAAATAAAATGATTAAAATTAATTTTATTTTTATCTATTGATGTTTTAATATTTAATTTTTGGGAAAATAAATTTATTTATAGATAATAGTATTAGTGAGAGAAATGTCGCTATACATGAATTTTAAAACAAATTCTTATTATTTATCTATAGGATTACATTTATAAAAGAGTTCATTAAACATTAACTGGAAAAATAAAATGTTTATTAAAATGTTTAAATGTTTAATAATAAATGTTTTCCGGAAATAAAATGTTTTTCCTGAAGAACATATTTGAGAGGAAGTATGAAAAACACAAACATCTTCCGGAAACATAAAATGAGAAAACACTTTCCGGGAAATATTTTAAGAGAAACATTATCCGGAAAAACATCAATAATAAAGGAAAAACATTTTCCGGAAAACATTCCACGAGAAACATTATCCGGAAAAACATCAATAATAAAGGAAAAACACTTTCCGGAAAACATTTTATGAGAAACATAATCCGGAAAAACATAAATAATAAAAGAAAACACATTCCGGAAGACTTTTTATGAGAAACATTATCCGGAAAAACATTAATAATAAAGGAAAAACATTTTCCGGAAAACATTTAAAGCAGCTAGCGTATAAACTAACTTAATTTACCAAATAATATTTAAGTTTTGGATCTATTAAAATTATCAAAACATTTGTTTGTCATTAATTTATTTTATTATTGTTCATATTTTTCGCGACTTTGTTCATTTCCTTTACCCAATTTGTAAAACTTCTTCTTAACTTCATTACCGCCTCCAATGATTTCTCTCCTAAAGATTCTAGAAAAGATTTATCACTATTAAATTTCTTGTGATTCACCTCATCTTCCTCATCGTCTTCTTCGCTTTCTTCGCTTTCTTCATCTTCCTCTTCTTCACTTCTTTCAAACCATTTTGAGTGGTCTTCCTCCAAATAACTCTTCTTATTCATCTTGTTATCATCACTTTTATCTTCCCCAAACTCGTCTTCCTCTTCCACAGACTCGTCTTCTTCCTCTTCTTCACTCCCTTCCTCTTCTTCACTTCCTTCAAACCACTTGGAATGATCCTCTTCCAAATACTTGTTTTTATTTTTCTTCTTTTTAATACCTCCACCCACCTTCTTTAAAGTATCCTTCTCCTCTGAACCTTCTTCCTCAGAATCTTCTAACGCTGAATGATCTTCTTTTGGATTAGTAGGTCTATTAATCCTATTTTTATTTTTATCTAAATTCTTCTTTAATTTTTTCTTCAAATAAACTTCTTTCGAATCTTTTACTTTGCCTCCTATTCCTCCTTTACCTTCCTTGCTTTCTTCCCGATCTTCCCCTCCTCTTTCTTCCTTTTTCGAATGATTTCCAGTCTCCCCTTTCTTCTTCAGATAAATTTCCTTCGAATCCTTTACTTTTGCTCCTAATCCCCCCTCATCTTCCTCACTATCCTTTCTACCTTCAGAATCACCTCCTTCCTTTTTTGAATAATTTTTTGTATTTTTATTCGTATTTCTTCTCTCTTTATTTTCAGGCTTTTTCTCTTCTAAATTTCTTCCATCCAAACTCAACCTTTCCTTATTATCTTCCATTTTATCCTCCAAATTCTTTCCTTCTTTTTTAGAGTCTTTTGCTTTTAAATTCTTTCCTTTCCTTCCGTCTTCTTCAGATTTTTTTTCCAAATTATTCTCCTCTTCTCTTATCTTCTTCTCATGAATATCCTCCATCCCTTGTGGAGGATCATTTTGTACTGATTCTAAACTTGAAAGGCTTGGAATTGACTCAATAGAATCATCATTCCTTTCAGAAGCATGGGAAGAATCTTCTGAAACATCTAAAGAGTTTAAGGCCTTTTTTAAGGGTGCAGGTTTTGAAGGAGTCTTCAAAAGATTCTCTTTCGAAACTACACCATTATCCCTCATTGAATTGTCTCCTCTCTTCAAATATTTCTTCAAATTTGTTGGAGCATTGTTTAATTCATCATTTTTGCTTTCCTTTTCCTTCCTTTTTGAATCTTCCGTACTATGTACACCTTCACTTCTTACTTTATTTTCTGAAGGATCCTGTTTTTCTTCCTTCCCCACCAATTTTCGATCTTTTTCCCCCTTTATCTTTTTTAATCTCTTCTTATTTACTGTTACAGAATCTTTCCCTAAGTGATTGTTATAGTCATCAATCTCCTCCTCAGAAGATTCTCCTTCGAAATATTTACTTCCTTCAGCTTCCTTATCAGAAGCTTTTGCCCTCTTATTTTTATTAGTCTTTCTCTCCTCAGAATTTTTTCCTTCCAACTTCTTCCCTTTTCTCTCACCTTCACCATTTTTGTTACCCTTCCTCTTTATTTTTCTCCTCCTAACTTCATAATCTTCTTCAGAATAATCTTCAGTTTCTTCAGAATCTTCCTTCCAATCGTTTACTTTATCATCTTCTTCAGATTTATTTTCCTCCCAACTCCTTCCTTCACTCTCATCATCCTCATCATTTACATCAGAATCTACTAATTCTTTCAAATTCTTCCTTCTCCTATCTTTTTCCTCTGAATATCCCTCCCAGTTTGGAACATCTGACGGAATACGATTTTGTTTAATCTTCCTTCTTCTCATGCCATTCTTCCATTTTTTATTCTTCCATCTTTTATCATCTTCATCGGAAATCGTTTCTTCAGAGCTATTCATCCTTGCATCATTATGTGGATGTCCTCTTGGAGTATAAGGATGCCATCCTGGGATATGAAGATGCCTTCTTGGAGTATGAGGATGTCTTCTTGGGGTATGTGGATATCTTCTTGGAGTATGTGGATGTCTTGTTGATCTCCCCCAATTCTTCCCTTTTCTCTTATCTTCATCACTTTCGACTAAAGTTTTGGTTCCTCTATTCTTTTCTTCCACCTTCTTTCTTCCATTGTTATCCTTTCCCCAATTTCTTGGCCAATTCATTTTAGGAAGTCTCCAATGAGGGCGTCTTCTATTAATACTTCTATCATCAACACTTTCATTTGATAAAGAAGGATGTCTTTCTTCTTCATTTTCCAAGTCTTTCAAGTCTCTTAACTTATTAAACTCTTCCTTTGGATTCTTCTTCTTCCTGTTTTTTCTGGGTATATTGAACTTCTTTTTTAATAAATCTTCCTTTTCGTTTACTGATTCTAAACTTGAAAGGCTTGAAATTGATTCAATAGAATCTTCCTTTCCTTGAGAAGCATTGGAAGAATCTTCTGAAGCATCTACAGAGTTTAAGGGATTTTTAGAAGGCTTAAACTTGGTATTCTTCGAATTATTTTCCCTATTATTTTTCTTCTTTTTCTCTTCACGATGAAGTTTATTTGGGGTTCTTGGTTTTAATTTATTATTGCTTTTTTCTGATTTATTTTCGGAAGAGTTTCCGTTTTCTATTGTTCGTTCAAAACTTGAGGTTGAAGAAGAATTTTCAATGGAATCTTCCGTTCCTTCTGAAGATTTTGAATAATTTTTAATAGAATCATCACTTCCTTCCATGGCTTTTGAAGAAGCTTCCGAGGAATCTATTGAAGTTGTTGCTACCTTCTTTAAAGGCTTTAATTTTTTCTTCCCTTCCTTCTCTCCTCTTCCTTTTTGCTTATTTTCAATATTTTTCTTATGCTCATTTTTATCTTCAAAATGATTTTTAGGCTTAATTGTAACCCTTTTTGCCTTACTTTTTGGCTCATCTTCTGAAATAACAGAAGAATTGGGTTCCGATGTTGCCTCAGATTTGTTTGTTTCCGTGTTTGTTTCAGAGGATTTGTCATGTCCCCCACCAAACTTTGGCCAATGCCAACTAGGTGTTTTAGGGAAATTTTTGGTTTTTTCATCTTTACTAGGTTCTCTCCCTTGTAAATTAATTTTTGGATTTAATTTTTTAATTTTTGAAGTTTTCTCTTTTTGTTTATTCTGAATAGGTTGTTGTCTTCTGCTTGGCCAATCTTTGCTAGGCCAATAATTTGGCCAATTTTTATAATTTTTAAAATCATTTTGGTCAATTTCTTTGCTATTTTTCCGATTTATTTTCTTTTTTAGTTGAGGATTCTGATTTTTATTTTTAATTATTTGTGGATTTCTGGAGCCTTTTCTGGTGTATTTTACAGGCCTGATAGGTGTAGGATTCATTATTTTTGGCCTTCCCATTTTTCCTTTTTCCCCAAAATTATTTTTTATTTTTCTCAAAAAATTGTGAATGTGGTCTTTAACAGAAGAAACTCTTTTTGGATGATTTTTAAAATTTTTTTGAATTTTTTTCCCAAACAATTTTGGGTTTTTTCTATTAAAATATTTTTGTTTTTGATGATTATGTGTTGGTAATTTTTGCTTATCTTTGTTTTTATTCTTCATGGCGTGTTCTTCACGTTTTTCTCCTGGTTCGTCCTTTCCTGTATTTTTTAATCTTTCTTTGGTTGTTTGATTATTTCCATGAATTTCACCTATTTTTTGAGGGACAATTTCATGAATTCTATTCTTTTTTCTGGGAACTAAAATAAAATTAAAAATATCTAGCTGCCTAGCATTCAAAACGCTTACTAGTAGTAAGGATTTATTAAGATCATTAGTAAAAAGAAAATGTGAAAGCAACGCCTCGGGTAGCTCAGAAAGAGGACCTTGTCTTTACGTGACGAGCGAAAACGCCTGGGCATTACTTGCTAGAAAGTCGCAGTCTACCTGGCTTGGCTCGAGTTACCTCACTATTAAATCAGAATTTCTATTTTATTAGCTAAATAAATCAGGATTTATTTTTTAAATGCCCCTTAATCATGACTCTGGTTCGAAGAAAAATAAATTCAATCCCTAGTTAATAACTACCTCCAACAGAATTTTTGTTTTTCTTTTCATTTTCCCCATGTTTCTGCTCATGTTTTGTTGGTTGTTTTTTGTTTTGAGGTTTTTTCTGTTTCCCTGAAGGTTCTCTTAAATGTTTCACTCTTATTCTTCTCCTCTTTGGGGGTATTATTCTTTTCTTTCTTTAATTAAAAATTTTTTTTTTATTTTTTCTTCAAAAATTTAATTAATTTACCCAATAATTACAGGCCTCTTTCCCCCTTTTATTCTCTCAGAATATTTTCTCTTCAATTTTCGAACAATTACAGGCTTTTTTGAATTTTTCCCGTTCCTCGTTTCCTCGATTATTACCCTTCTAGCTCTATACACAGTTGTAGTTCCGGGTAATTTATTTAGGGTTAATCCGGGTATTTTATATATTTGTTGAATTTTTGTTGAATTAATTAATATTAAAAATAAAATTAAAATGAATATTTTAATTATTATTAAATTTTGAAGAATAATTCTGATTTTGGTGGGAGAAGTATACATTATTTTTCTGATTATATTAATTTTTAAAAATCAGAATTCGTGTATTTATATATTTATCAGAACAACTAAAAATATAATTCTGATTTTTAAAATAATTCTGATTTAACAATTCAGATTTTATAATTCTGATTAAATTCTGATACAATAATTCTGATTTTTAGAAAATTCTGATTTAATAATTCTGATTTTTGTATATTTTCTTTATGGTTGGGTAAAAATCAGAATTTGTATATTTTATATATTTATCAGAACAACTAAAAATATAATTCTGATTTTTAAACTAATTCTGATGCTGATTTTTAATGCTGATTTTAATTAATTCTGATGTAAATTAATTTTGATTTTGGTTGGACAGGACATTTTTCTGATACATAAAATCAGAATTTTAAAACCAGAAAACTCAATTAAAATTTTGAAAATTATTAAGAAAATTATTTTAAAAAATATTAAGAAATTTAATAAATAAATACATATAGCGGCAAAATCAATCAAAAAATAATAAATCAATTTTAATGATTGAGTAAAAAGCTTTATTGCCCTTTTTTAATGGCTATTTATTTAATTAAATTTTTAAAATTAAATTTTTAAAATTAAATTTTTCAACAATAATTTATTTTTATCACAAAAATAATAAATTTAAAAAAATAAATTTAGTAAAAATTTTTAAAAATTGGGTGTTGCAAAAGCGAGGATAATTCTGAAAAAAATAAAAAAATTTTCTAAAAAAAATTTTTTTTTCGACTTACGAACTTTCCCTTTTGATTTTACAAATCTATAAACATTTTATTAAATAATTAAAAAATTAAAATTACCATATCCTTAATAAAATAATTTTTGGAAGCATAATCTCCAGCACCCACAACAATTTCGAAATTAATTCCAAAATGTTTTTGTGCATTGCGTTGGGTGGCTACAGCAACCTTTTTTAATTAAAATTTTATTCTGATTTGTAATTGTAATTTATTTTTACAAATTGTAAAAAAAGTTTATTTTTTTAATCAAGGTTTAATTCCAAGTTTATTTAAAATAGAATTGTAAAAGAGATTTACAATTTGTAATAAGTTTATTTTTTCTCTGTTACTTTTCAGGTTTTGCTTCAAGTTTTGTTTAAAAACTTGTTTCAAGCCAAGTTTTAATTTCGTTTATTTTTATATTACAAATTTTATAAAACTTCTCTCAATCATTTGTAAACTTGAAAAACAATTGTAAATTTGTTTCAAGTTTTCTTTATGGCTTTGCTTCATGTTTTATTAAAAAACTAACTTGGTGGAAATTGCAAGGTTTCCATTTGCCGTCACGTGAACGACTTAAATTCCGATATGTATTATCCTTTAGAAAAATTTAAAAAATAAACAAAAAATGAAAATAATTAACCATTAAATTCTCCAATTCTTTATTACAACACATAAATCCATCAGCATTAGTGTAACAAGTAGGAAGGGGATAGCCAGCCGGACCTATTAAAATAAATAAAAACTTTGCTTCAAGTTTAATAAATAAATGCTTATTTTTAATGTTTCAAGTTTGCAAAGTTTATTTTTTAAGTCTGCAACTTAAGTTTGCGATTTAAGTTTGTAATTCAATCTAGGTAAGTCCATTTTCAAGTTTTGCTTCAAGTTTTATTAAATAAATCTTATTGTTTCAAGTTTATTTAAGGTTTATTTTCAAACTTATTTTTCAAGTTTGCGATTTAGGTTTGTAATTTAATTTAGCCCATTTCAAGTTTTGCTTCAAGTTTCATTTAATATTCTGCTTCGATTAATTCTAAAGCTTCTATAGTTCACCGACCAATTTCTGCTTCTCCACCATATCCAGTTTCAGGAGCAGCTGGAGGGGTTGTGACATAAGGGTTTTGAACGGGAGCATATGGAGGTTGAGTAGGTTGAGGGTTGGGGTAGGCTGGAGGGGCTGGTACATAAGCTGCTTTAAATAATTTTTAATTAAAAAATTTTTTTTCGTTTTTTTACAATTTTGAGCATAAATTTCAATTGATAAAAATGCCAAAATTAAAGCAGATAGCAACAACATAACAATTAATAATTTAAAAATTAAAGTCAATAAATATTAAAATAAGCAAAAATAGATCAGCTTAGAGAAGCGTAACCAAAAAATAAATAAATGTTTCAACTAGTTTTCCATGCTTCTCATATGCAAAAAATTCCCGTGAGGATATATTTAATGTCCAATAAATGCTAGAGATTTATTACAAATAAAAAATTTTTTTTATTGAATAATATTTTTTATTGATAGAGAAAAGTGCTTTGTGGATGAATAAAAATATGGGGATATAATAAATAAAGGGAAAAACTGGAACTATTTAATTTAAAAAAAAAGAGAGAGAGATGATTTTTAATCAACTATTTTTCGTAAAGCATTAAAAATTAAAAAAAATTTTTTGAAAGCATTATTCATGCTCATCGTGTTCATTATCCTCCTCCTCCTCTTCACTTGAATTTTTTTCTTCCGTTGCGTTATGGCTATGTTTGTGCTTGCTAGCGGCTTCATTATCTAGTTAATAAAGGCTTAAAGGTACACATGTAAGATAGAGAATGGTCAGAGATCCGATCTACGGCTTTAGAGTTGCCTTGACTTCGTCCTTATTTAAGAGAGTGACTGGTCGTGAATCCTATCTACGACTTTTGAGTTGCTTTGACTTCCGACTTAAGACACCTTACAGCTGCCTCCGGTTCCCCTACTGATTCCAGTTCCCCTGCTTATTCCTTATCTTCATACCTCTTCTCAATATCCCTTCAAATATAGCTAACATCATTCCCAGTCCATCAAAAGGTTATAAGAATTTTAGAAGTTTTAATATTCCCCTTCAGATGATTTAAAAGCTTGACCAACTCACCATTCTCTCCACTACTGTTCTCCTCAGATATCAAATTATCCCTTTGGTTATGCTTTGAATGATGCTGATCATGTTTGTCGTCATGTTTGTTGTGTGTATTATTATGGAGTTTGTTTGAAGAGTAATCCTCAGAATTCAGTGATTCTTCAGAATGATTAACGTGGTGATGAGAAGGTGGTGAATGTGGGTGGGAAGAAGAATGATTAGGGGAGTGAGGAGAATGTGAACGATGAGTAGGATGAGTAGCAGAGTGATGAGAATGATGTTTAGGGGAGTGATTGGGAGAGTGACGAGGAGAGTGATGAGGGGAATGCTCATGTGAGTAATTACAAGAGTGATTGGGTGGGTGATGAGTGGAATGATCAGAGTGATTCGGAGAGTGATGCTTGGGAGAGTGATGATGTGAAGGAGGATGATGATAATTTTGATGATTATGGTGTTGATTAGATGAATAATCCTCTGAACTATAAATCTCTTCGGAATGATCATTGTCGTAATGAAGTGTAGGATGGGGAAGGTGATGGTGAATGTTGTGGTGAGGATGATGTCGATACTTCTAAATAATGTTAAAGCTAATTATTTATAAAAATGAGATCTCTATCATATCTCATTCCTGAGGAAGTTTCTTGAGGTTAACTTCTTGAGAGAAGAAGCTCAAAAACTCGGAGCGGAAAGAATCGAAAACTCGGAACTAAAAACTGAAGCTCGGGACAAGGGAAATCTTCTAATAGAGATAGGAATCTAAAGGTGTGATAAGTTAGAGATTAAAAGTACCCAAAATACACCTTTCTGTCTCTCCTCTTCTTAATAGCCTTAGCCGCTTTATGAAACACATAGGAAGCGGCACCTCCAAGCAATAAAGCTTCTATAAATCGTTTTGGGCGGGGATTGATATTTGTTGTTGTTGGGTTAAATGGAGATAATTCTTGAAATTTTACCAACTTTTCATAAGAAAATATTTCAGAGAATATTAAAACGGAAAGGGAATTGAGAATTATTAAAATAAGAAAAAATGCCATTATTTAATTTAATTAAAAATTAATTTAAAAAGGCAATCATTAAATTTTAAAATTAATTTAAAAAAGAAGTCACAGGAAATAAAGACGTAAAGGGGAAATAGTCTCGAGAAAGTGCATTGAATTTGTAATAGACAGGGGAAATGCCGCAATATTTTTAAATTAATGTAGTTCCGTTAGAAAATGGTGTAAATTTAATATAGGTAGATTTTATTGGCATAGACAATGGGAATTTAAGGTCTCATACTCTCAAGATATAAGTCTCGATGTGAGGATTATTTTATCTAACGTAATTGAATTGATCAGATCATCCTACCTAAAGCTATAGCCTACTAAATATCAAAAATCCCGATTGCGCGTACTTGTTCGCCTTTACCTTTAAGTAGAATATTCTGATCAAATCAGTCCTGTTAGCTAAAATAATCCCCACATCCAGAGCTTTCGATTGATATATAATTTATTCAAATCGGTTAAGAATGAAAAAAGTTATGACCTAAAAAGCATTTTCCCCACCTATATTCAAATTCATCATTTTATGCCAATTTGGGATAAAATGTCATTTTTGGATTTTTTTAATCTTCTCTCTTCTTCTCTTCCATACTATTTCGTCTCTTTGTCTTTCTTTTTATGTTTTTCTTTTCCCAATATTCTGCCAATACCACATTTTGCCAATAAGGCTAAAAATTGACATTTTGTCAACACAGCCTTATTGGCAAAATGTGACTTTTTACTCTTACTGGCAAAATGTCCTCGAACCATATTTTCCTTTCCTCTTTAAATTCCATTAAAATTAAATTAGGAGAATTTTCTTTAGGAATTTTTATGATTATTTTTAATCGTTCTTTCTTTCCATCGTTATCAACAAAATTTCAACGTCTTCCTCTTCAATTTCCTCTTCAATTCTCTACTTATTTACTCAACAAAACAAGTCAAAGAAGGTTAAATTCAATGTCCCCGGACCCATCAAAACACATTCCTTCAAAAATTGCAAGAGAGGCTGGAGACAGTATTTGGTTAATTTTTAAGTAAATTTTAATTGAAAAAAATTTTTTAAAGGGTAGAATTTGTTACTTTAGCAACAGAAACGAAAGCAGTCAATTTGGGACAGGTTTTTTTGTTCTTAACCTTTTGAAGGTTTAAAAAGATTTTTTTAGGGATTCACTAATGATGCAATCCCACCGCTGCTTTCTAAACACTTACAGGATGTGGCCAAGTCTCCTGAAAGGATTGACAACCACCAAGTATATATTTTGATTAATTTTAAATTTTTATTAGCTTAGGGAGTGGTTAGTTAAAAATTTATTTTTTGACTATCCTCTGTAAGGAATTTAGCTGGAATTGGGGTTTTTTGTAAGCAGAATAAAACATTTTCTAGCCTTTTTGGGGAATTTTCCTGAATTTTTTCTAGAACTAGTTATAGGATTTTCGGTAGTGGCACCTGGGAGAGCCATCCATGGGAGAAGAACTTTTTAAAATTAAGGTCCATTTTTCGATTAATTAAATAAAAAATTTTTTTGGGTAGAGAATGCTTGCATTCTGCTCGCGAGAAACCCCAATCCCAGCTTTTTAATCTTTCTTCTACTCGAAATTTTTTTTGTTTCATTAATCCTAAAATGATGGACCTTAGTTTTTAAAAGTTTTTCCCAAAAAGACTTTATTGTTAATTCATTTTGAGGCTTTAAAGGCTGGACATAGCCAAGCTCAAAATTTTTTAGGAATCCCCAAAAGGCTCTAGAGGGCCTGGATCTTGCTTTCGAGAAAATCCAGACCTATATTTACAGATAAAAATTAATTTTTTCTTTTTTTCAACAGTACACAAGAGGTTATGGCCACCAACGTCTAGTCAATGTCTTATCTCAATTATATTCTCAACTTCTCGGTGTTGAAATAAATTCCCAAACGGATATATTAATTACTGTTGGAGCTTATTTGTCTTTATATTATGCATTTATTGGATGGTTAAATCCGGGAGATGAAGTTATTAGTAAGCTTTTTGAATTTATTTTAAGGAAGGGGGCGGGGGTGAGCTCCTACGGAGGGTAATATGGGCGAATACTTGGGAGTATTTAAAATAGTGAGGGTGACTAGGGAGAGTCTATGGATTTTTTTTTTGGAAATTTTATTGGCCTCAAGTCAACAAGTCTTAAGATTTTTGGAAATCATGTTCAGGGAGAGACTTGGGAAATTTTTCTGATAGGCTATATCACTTGAGGAGGACTAATTTTAATGATTAAAAAAATCTTTTTTACGGTCCCCTAATTTTTTCCAAATTTTTGAAATTTTTTTAAATTTGATTTTTCGTCTTAAAATTTCTTTTGAGAATTTATTTTTTGTCTTTATTTTTTTTTATTAAATTTTTTTTATTTTCTTTCAGTTTTTGAACCAGCCTATGACTCTTATGTTTCTCAAATCAAAATGGCTGGGGCTATTCCAATCCCTGTTGTTTTAGAATTGGATCCAAATGCAACTAGTAGTGCTGGTTATGTTTTGAATATAAATGTTGTTAAAAGCAAAATTACTCCAAAAACAAAAATGATTGTGTTGAATAAGTATGAATTTTTTTTATTTAGATTTTTAGGGGGTTCTGGGGATTGTCAGGCAGGAATTGGGGATTGATCGGGCTACTTATTTTTTCCCCCATTCTTACCTTATCCTTGGAGTACATTTCCCGGTCTATTTCGGTCTGCTTGTGAGAGTTGGCGCTAGCCAATTTTGGTATATTTTGACTAGTTTGGTTGGACTGTATCATTTATATCAAAATTAACTCACTCTGACATTTTGGGGTTGTGATAGACTTTTCTTTTTTTAGTTATTTTTAGGGTTGGGGTTTTCGAGACGGGCCGATGTTCGAGTTATTTTTACCGGAACGGCCCAGCTGAGTCTTTTTCGGGCCAAACCCGACTTGATCTTTCGGACCGGACCTCTAACCCTAGTTATTTTTTCTGAATTTTTTTGAATTTTTTTTCTTATTTTCAAGTCCAAATAACCCAACGGGAAAATTATATACACGCTCTGAATTGGAACAATTGGCTAAAATTGCAATTGAAAATGATTTAATTGTTTTGACTGATGAAGTTTATGAATGGATGGTTTATCCTGGAGGGGAAATGATTAGATTTGGTTTGGAAATTTTTTTTAAAAATTAAAAAAATTTTTTCAGCAAGCCTGCCAGGAATGTATGAACGTACAATAACTATTGGAAGTGCTGGAAAGGTATTTTCTGCAACTGGGTGGAAAACTGGATGGTCCATAGGACCAAAATGGCTGCTTGAACCTATGAAAAAAATTCATGAAAATTGTGGTATAAATTAAAAAGATTTTTTAAAAATTAAAAAAAATTTTTTTCTAAAGTATTTGCTTGCCCTACCCCAATACAAGAAGCTTTAGCCCGTTCATTTGAAGAAGAATTGCTGTTATGGAAGGAAGGCAAATTTAACCAAAGTTATTTAAAAAATGGAATAATTGCTGAACTTTTACCTAAACGCGACCTGTTGGCAAAATATTTAAAGTCTGCTGGGTTTAGACCAATAATTCCGGATGCTGGATATTTTATGATTGCTGATTTTAGTCATTTGGGTAAGGGGAAAATATAAATTTAAATTAATTTAATTAATTAGACATTGTCTCTCTTATATAAGTAGCAAGTTGGATACACTATGTCGTTCTTTGTCTAACCACAATTTCTGTAAAAATAAATTCCGGAACGTGTCTATACAATTGTATTTTCCGGAATGTGAATATTATTTTATAGTTAACGGTGTTTTTACCTATATTAGTTTCCGGAACGGGGTTTTATATTCTTTTTTCCGGAATGTTTTATGTATTTCATATTTTCTGGAGTGTTATATTATTTCCGGAATATATTTTTATATTTATAGTTTCCGGAATGTGTATATTATTTCCGGAATAGTATTATATGTATTTTCTCGAATGTGTTTTATGTTTTCCGGAATGTGTTTTTCAGTTATAAAGTGCATAACGAACATGTATTTTCCTGATAGATTTCCGGATACATACAAAGCGAGAGAGCGCATATTTCTATATAATTTTTAAGAGAGACAAAATCTAATAATTTATTTTTAATTAAAATATATGCCTGCTTAATTATAATTTAAAAAATTTATTTAAAGATGGTTCTTCTTCATTTCTTGCTAATAGAAAATCAGAAAATGGGGAAGGAATAGATTATGATTTTTGTAGATGGTTATGCAGAGAAAAGGTGTTTTTTAAAAATTTAAATTTTTAAATTATTTTTATTTTTAAATAGAAATTGGCAGGAATACCTCCATCAGCATTTTATTCTCCTCAAAATAGACAAGGAAATGATCATTATATTCGACTTTGCTTTTTTAAGGTGTGAAATTTAAAAAATATTTTTTAAATTTTAATTTATTTTTAGAAAGATGAGACTCTTCAACAGGCTATACAAATTTTGGGAGACTCGTTTGGTGCTCATAAATGAATAAAATATTTTGGAATTTTAGTTAGACAATTTTTAAATTTTTTGGGTACATTTCTAGTTATTAGAGTGTTTAAATTTTATTACAAAAATTCTGTAATATTATGTTATTATTTAATAAAAATTTTTGAATTTATTAAAATTGGAACAGTTATTTTTGTGACATTTATGTCAAAAAGTTGTTCAGAGATCTCGATTGTAGTTCTAAAAATTCAATGCCTTAAATAAGTATTTTTTATATGAGATAGTTAAAAGTCGTGTGTCTTGATGAATTCAATTCGAATTTGGGCCCTATCTGAAATGAGGTGCGTAATCATATTTTTTCTCCTTCTTTTCAAAAGGTAAAAAGGGTCATTTTTTCCTTAGTATTTAATTTGTGATGATTTTGCCTTAAGGAAAAATAATGCAGGATTTTGCCTTAAGGAAAATAATCCTCCTGCATTATTTTTCCTTAAGGCAAAATCAACACAAATTAAATACTAAGGAAAAAATGACCCTTTTTACCTTGTGAAAGGAAGGAGAAAAAAATATGATTACGCACCTCATTTCAGATAGAACCCGAATTTGCATGTTAAAATTTTTTGAAATTTTCTCGAATTTGAGTTTTTTTTTGATATAATCTTTTTAAAATTTAAAATAATAAAAAAATATTTATTAACAAAATCTAAATCATGAAAATATATTAAATATTAATCTACATAATCATTTGCTTCGATTCCTAAAAATAAAAAAATAGTTGTGTTAAATATTTATTTAAAAACTCATTATAAGCGACTTTACTTGAACTAAAAATTTATTAAATAGAGGTGCCTAGGGTGACGATTCCTGGGAAAACTCCGAATATCCGGAAAATCCCAACGATATCCGCATTAAAATTTTTAGATATCCTTTCTTTCTTCGATTCCGGATATCTGAAATCTCCCACCTCATTGTCGATTATATAGAGGTTTTTAAATTTATTAAATATGGCAAAAATAAATTTATAAAGGAGGGAGGTTTAATGAGGTTTACAAACGGCAGTGATATATAATAGAAGATATAAAATAAAGTACATATCTCTAATGACTTGGATTAACCCGTAAGGAAAAATATAATTGAAAATTAGACAAAAATAGTTATTAAACTGATATTAATTAATAAAGGATGATACTAGAGAGAAATTGAGCTAATCTTATAGTTGGGTATAGGTTTGGGTTGATATTTTAATGAAACTAAGTTTTGGGAATGTCCATTAGAGAGGGACGGTGGCATGTATAAGAGTAAGCTGGATTAATTTTGAAGCGTAAGAAAATTTGAGATAGTTGCTGTTATGTTAAAATACCGACCATTATCGGTATGGTCATTAATACGCGTTAAACCCAGCCGATAAGAGAACCGAGGTTCTGGTCTGATTCATGGAAGTGTGAAGCTATCAGGATTTTGGAGATGTCAAGAACCGGAAAAACTATGGAACCCTTCGATTTACTTATTCCCTCCTGTATCCCTTTACAATTTCTTCAGGAACCAGAGGAATTATAGACCCTTCGATTTCCTATATCCCCTCCTGTATCCCCTTACAATTATCTTCAAGAACCGGAGGAACTATGTAACCCTTCAATTTCCTGTATCCCCTCCAGTATTCCCTTACAATTATCTTCAGGAACCTGAGGAACTATGGAACCCTTCGATTTCCTGTATCCTCTCATGTATCCCCTCATAATTATCTTCAGGAACCGGAGGAACTATGGAACCCTTCGATTTCCTGTATCCTCTCATGTATCCCCTCATAATTATCTTCAGGAACCTGAGGAACTATGGAACCCTTCGATTTCCTGTATCCTCTCATGTATCCCCTCATAATTATCTTCAGGAACCTGAGGAACTATGGAACCCTTCGATTTCCTGTATCCTCTCATGTATCCCCTCATAATTATCTTCAGGAACCTGAGGAACTATGGAATCCTTCGATTTCCTGTATCCTCTCATGTATCCCCTCATAATTATCTTCAGGAACCGGAGGAACTATGGAATCCTTCGTTTTCCTGTATTTTTTTCCTGTTTTTGTATTTTTTTCCTGTATTTTTTATTTATTCCTGTTTTCCTGTATCTTCAATTTCTCTCTTAACAAAAAATTATTAATAACACAAAATTTAAACAATAATTTCTCTCATAACTCTACCACTTGCCCTCCCTCCTCCTACTCCATTATTATTAGAATTATTTATTTTTGTTGTTAAATCCCTTCCATTATTTCCATATGGGGATATACTCGAATTATTCGAAGAACAACTTCCATTATTACTCTGCAATAATTGTTCATTACTACTCGAAGGGTTGTTTAATTCGTTCTGTTGGAGCTGTTGTTGTTGTTGATTATACCCTTCATTATTTATTTGTTGTTTTCTATCTAAACTTGTATCCAATCCATTACTTCTCCTCATTATAGATGATTTTGCTTTAAAATAATTTTATTTTGAAATTTTAAAAATTTATTTTTTTATTCCTTGGCTTAATCAAAGTTTCTAAATTCTATAAATCTTTTTTCTGGAGTCCTAGGAAGGCGTCAAAGCTCTAGCCGAGGAATTGGAACATGGTGAAGAAATTCAACTTCGATTTCTTGAAGTAAAGATAGGAATGGGTTTGGGACACGGCTCTAAATTAAGGAAAGGAGGCTTGTAAAATGTCAGGGAGGAATTTAGAAGAGACAGGGGTAGTGGACGGAGATTAGCTCTATATCTTCCCTATTCTTACAAAAATCTGATTTCTAGGTTAAGGGATTTTGTTGGTGAGATCAAGGATGGTTCATTCTACAGTATTTAATAAATATTCGACTCAAATTCTAACATTAAAAATACCAAAATTCTCACCATTTCCACCCAAAAATGCAGAAGAAAATTCATTAAAAAACTTCGAGTACGGATTTAAAGGCCTCTGTTGTCCAAATTGTCTAATACCCCCAGGGGTACTCTCAGCAGAACTGTTTTGATGTAAACTATTTTCTACACAAACTATTCCACCTAAAGAATTTGCATTAGTAAATTCTTGTAGAAGGAAAGGATCATTGGAATATTCGTCAAAAGAAGGCTCTATTTGGTTAGGGGATAATTGATGTTGGGAAGCTGAAGGGTCGTCAAAAGAATGTTGTTGTTGCTGATGTTCTCCTTGTTGTTGTTCTTTCCATTCAGTGGGGTCGCTTAAAGGAAGAGGATAATTTTACAAATAAAGGTACAATTAATGGTACAAAGGATCCTTTGTGGAACAAGAAATTGAATACTGAATTACCCCATATAGAGATGCTGCCGGCATAAAATTCACGATTTCGGGAATTATGGAGGTTACTAACATAGACCAAGACAGATCAAGAGTGAACCCAAGACGTCTTGGACCAAATGGAATCATGTTCTGGACTCGTCCCGTTTTCAGAAGTCGGGAGGGCAATATCTCATATATGAATATAGGATAAAGAGCTATGTTTACTACTAAGCAGAAGTGGGTCGGAACATTCAGAAATAGGAAGGAAAAAACATCAGAAATCGGAAGTCGGAACTCAGAATTCCGACCCACCTCTGCCACTGTCAGTTATGCCCCTCAATATTGTAGCTATCTCTGAGAGATAAAAATTTAAAAATAGGGCCCTCTCAATGAAGGAAGTCAGTCTCTTTACGGTCACTCAAAGTCTCTTTACGGTCTCACAAAGTCTTTTGTCTTGTGTTCAATTTTCTTGTCTTTTAAGAGGGGTTGTCTTCTAAATTTCCCAAAAAACCTACCTGGAATCAACCACATCACGTTCACAAGATTTACTATTAATCCCCCCATTTAATGCAATAACAGCAGAAGCAATAGCCGAAGACGAATTATTATTCCCACCCAAAGTAAATACACCACTATCTGATTGAGATCCATTTACTGGAGTGTTCTTTGAAGATGAATTTGTATTGTAACCATTTTGTTTTTTCCCGTTGATTCTGAAAGTTAATAAAAATGATTAAAATGATTTGAAATCCTTGGGGATTTAGATGGAGTTTTTGGAGGGTATTACACATCTAAAGAGTTGTATTTAGCTAGTTTATTCACATAAATTTTTATTTAAATCAGTAAGGCACATCTGAGCTATATTAAGGATAGTATAGAGCTGATCCTAAAATAAGAGGGTCATCAAAAGCCAGGACATTGAGTCAATGGATAGTCTAGTTAGAGATAAGGTCGAATCTCGAACAAAGATATCGTATATTTAGAATCGATTTTATTCAGATTTATGATCCTCGTATAATCCTTACAGTCTGTCATTTAGTTCAGATTAACCGTGTTTTTAAGAAAACCCCTATGGTTATTTGTTCGAAAGAAAGTCACACGACTTTTAGGGGAGTGTTTTAGTTCCGGGTTGAAATTCAGGATCTGGTTCAGTCCAAATTTTTCGTTATGAGTTTTTTCCCTCTAAATTTTTTTCATTTTAAATACACACCTTTCTATAGCAGCTCCATTCAAAGTAATTCTCTTCATAGCCCCTTTAGCCGCTGGACCTCTAGCTCTTAATTGAGCATTTGCTGCTTTTCGTAAACGCTGTCTTGTACAAATTAATACAATCAAGATTGAAGCGCTGATAATACAAACGGCAACAATAATGAGTGTAAGCATCCAAAAAGAATTGGCCGAGGAATAATCGTCCACTAGAAAATTTTCATTTTTTGAAGGTATAGTTGGGTAGGAATCCTTTAAGGACAACTCTCTTCCCTTCACTTCCCCGTCTCCCAGACAAAATAATATTCAAGAAACATATGGTTAGTCAAAAAAAATTTATTTTCCTATAAATTCTGGATCTGTGATATTCTTGAGATTAACCTAGACCAAGACGGATTAGGACGAAATTTAGGACGTCTTGGCCCTGAACGGACTCATGTTTGCCGTCCTAGAACATAGTAAGGTTAACACTAGCCAATCTAAAAATTACTTATGACTATAAACGAAAGATCAGAATTCGGGGAAATTTCAAAACCCGACAAAATCAACTTTGGAATAATTGGAATTTAGTGGATCCAGAAAATCAATTCCGGTTTTTAGTTAATCAGCTCTTCTAAATTTTCAAATAAAAATTTTTGTTTTTATTAAAATAACATTAAAATGAGAAGGAAAATGCCCAATATTTATTAAGCATTCCCCAAAGGATTAGTGTCATCTTTTCTGGTCCTTCCCCTCCCTCAGTTCCCTCAGTCCCTCCTCCCTTATTTAAAAATATACCCTACAATTTGCACAAAATTGCAAATGAATGAGGGGGGAATGTGTAAATAATATATATTTTTGGAGGGATGGGAAAGAGTAGTGGAGATGAAAGTGTTAAATATATTTTTCTGGAACAGATGGCCTCGTTGGGAAAAAGTAAAATGACCTTGAAATTGAGAAAATATTTGAGGGAAATTGGGGGGAAAATAAATTTTTTTGAGAGAATATTGGGGTAAGGAATATTCAGAAAATTTTTTAAAAATTCCAAAAAAAATTTTTTTTCGCCCTACCAAAAATTTTCATTGAAGCAGAACAATGTCGAAGATCATCAACACTACAGTAACGCACTTTAAAACGTTCTGAAGGCATTATGTCGGAGAAAGAACCGTCAGAATCGGTTAATGGAAAACAGCTGAAAGGGTTAAAGGGTTGATTAGATTCTGAATTTTAAATTAAAAATTTTAATTTTTCTATTATTCTGATCAGAATTTATTATAGGAGGGGTTCTTAAAGTTCTGATTTTTAAAATCGAGATTTCTTAAAATTCTGATTTTTCAAGATTCAGATATTTAAATTAGAGCCTTAAAATATTCTGATTCCTATAATTCCAGTCCTTAAGATTCTGATTTTTATAATTCTGGTTTTTTTAAATTCTGCTTATCATAATTCTGATTTTTTAAAATTCTGATCCTGAAAATTCTGATATTCCAAAATTCTGATATTTAATTTCAGAACTTGTGATTTTTAAAGTTCTGATATTTAAAATTCTGATCTTCAAAAAATTCTGATCCTCAAGATTCTGATTTTTACAATATTCTGATTCTTTTAAAATCTATCCAAAACCCTCACTTAACACTCCTCATCTGTCCATCCTCACTCGAAGCTGCATAAACCAATGCACAATGTCCAGCCGAATATTTAAGTGGTTGTACTACAAGCTTCCGTTCTTTAGTCAGATAAACAACACTTTCAGGTGCTTGGATATCACCCCCACTTTCATTTACATCCTCACTACTTGCTGTACTTATAGCTGTCCAATCAGAAGTTCCACGAGTATTCCTAGCCCTCACACGGTACCAGACACTTGAAGCTGGGCGTAGTTTGGTTATGTTGTAGACAAGGAAGGTTTCGGTTAGGGCAGTATCGTCGTTCTGAAGAGGGAGAATTTGTTTCTGGTTTTTAAAAAATATCAGAACTCTGGTCTATTTAACTTTTGATTCCAGAATTCTGGTTTTCTAAAATGTGGTCGCAAAATTCTGGTTTAGGAAATTTTGATTCCAAAATGAGGAATCATAAAAAATCAGAACCCTGGTTCCCAAAAAATCAGAATTCTGGTGTAATGAACTTCTCAGAATTCTGGTCCCCATGGAGTCTGAATTCTGATTTCTAATAAAATCAACATTCTGGTTTTCTGAAATTGTGACTTAAAATTCTGGTTTCTAAGCTCTTATGGTTTTATATGTTTTTCAGAAAGGTCCCTAAAGCTTCCAAAACCCCTTCAAAAATCCCCTCAAAAATTACCAAAAACAAAGAAAGTGTTGTCCAATTTCCAGATCCAAACACAATATGTTCAGGCTCATTCTCACTCGAAGGCCTTCCAGTAAAAGGGTCTACAGCCCTAAGTTCCAATTCCAACGTTTGCTTCTCCCCTCCATCAAAACCTGGACGCCATCCCAACAAAATCCAGTCAATTCCCGATTGAGGTTGTTTCGCAAAGATAGGGGTTTGTGGAAGGCCTGGAAGGATTTTAGAAAAATTTCAACAGAAAGTCCAAAGGAAATTCTCAAGAAATTCCCAAAAATTCACCTTTAGGTTGAAACCTAATTTCCACAGAACTCTTCCTTCTTCCGGCCCCATTGCTAGCTTCACAAACAAAAATGCCGTAATCGTGTTCCTCAACACTGTCCAGACTTAGAACTGATTCAAACTCGTCTATAGCACCTATAGGAAGGGATTGAAGCTTTAATTGAAGGGAAAAAGTAGACTGACCAGAAACTCTGTTCAAACTCAATTTGTAGCGATGTTGTTGTTCTATATCCCTTTTAAATGTTGCAGTATTTCCCCCTGCAATTTCAACACCATCACGGGTCCAAATAATGCGAGGTTCGGGTCGTGCTGAGACTAGGCATGCAATCTTTGCCTGAATATGAAAAGGAGATTTATAAACGGATAGGGGAAGATAGAGAGTCTCTCTCTGAGGATGACTGGAGGCTAATCATGCTTAAAGTGATAAAGGTGTTGATAGGTGTTAGGATTTCCTCGGTAGCGTTAACAGCAAAAATTGGTATCGGGATTCCGATACCGTAAACTCCAGAGTTTCCGATACTAGAGACTTTTGACATTAAACTCCCTTGTGGACTATGTAAATCAAACTTTAGAATAACGGGAGATGAGAAGGGATTCAAGTAACTAATCCAAGGCTCAGAGGAGGATTGTGCTGTTGATGAACATAGTCAAATAATTGAGGGAATCGGGGTGCGAATATTACTTCTAAAATAAGCCCTCTACCTTTTCTCCTATATCAGCAGAAGCCATAGCCATACCCTCACACAATTTTTGATTCAAAATTATCGGTTCATGCACAACACTTATGGCCATAATTGAAGATGCAGCCTCAGCTGTAGGAGAATTCTCCGCTATACAGGCATAATTTCCTTTATCTGTCCAACTTGTTGGGTGTACTAGTTGAAGGGAACTTTTAACAGTCACTGGGCAAGGCTCTCTTTGTTGATTACAACTTAAAAGAGTTTATTAAATAGAGGTGACCTATTGAAGGGTGTTCAGAATGACCCAACATTGGAATAAACATATTAGGCCTCGATATAGTAGACTATATGACATGCGCCCTAGGTAGAGGGATTATGACTGGGATTGTGATTTTCTATTGAAGTCGGATCGCAGCCTACTATGAAGCTTAACAAATCCGCTCCAGAAGCTTATAATGAAATCTGAGCGTAAGGGGTCCTGAATGTCTATTCACAATATTTTTAACTTTACCCAGGTACTGTAGCCTCTCTATGCTCCTGAACAGCCCAAAGTCTAGAAGAATCAAGTGGCAAAGCTTGCCCATCTTTCAACCAAAAAATTCGTGGCCTGGGAAAGCCCCGAGCTTCACATTCAATCTGAACATCAACAGAATTAGAAGACAAAGTTCTTGTAGGGAGTAAAGGACGTATAAGACGAGCTGGTTCCACAACCTTTATTAAAATATTCTGTAAAGTATACTCATTTCCTTCCGAAAACCCACCATAATCCTTACACTACTCTCTTCAGCCTGTCCAATATCATTATAAGGCAAACATCTATACAATCCATTATCTCCAAGTTTAGCTTCTGGTATTTTTAGTATAGCCTTATTCCATTGTTGTTCCTTCCCAAATTGGTCATTATTCATTCCTGGCCCTCCCCATTTAAACTTTGCTGGAGGATTGCCATTATCCCCGTCAGTAGAGCAACTCAGAATGATGGGCTCTCCAATATTTACAACCAGACGTTTTGCAGAGATTACTGCAGGGCCTGGACGTCTCCGAACATCAATGAAAATAGAAGAGGATCCTGTACGTACTGATGATTGGGTAGAAGTGAGAGGTAAAGTGTTCCAAGAAGTACAAGTAAAGTTGCCGGCATGGACACTGAAAGTGATAAGAGGGGGGATTAGAAGGAAGGATAAAGGTAGGAAGCGTCTTTCCTATCAAGCACTCTCCTATCAAGCACTCAGCCTCTCCTATTAAGCACTCCTATATACATTAAATCCCTTATATTTAATATATCAATGTTATTGGGTTCAAGAGGTCCTTAGGAACTGCTAAAGGTGGCTGGAACTATCAGGAATCTGAATTTCCGATCGATCTTTATTGTTCCATTCTTCTAGCCTATATCTCAGCCTACGATATAGGTATCTCAACCTATGGCCTATGATATAACACATCACATTTCCAATTTACTTATCCAACCCACCCCGGCACTTTTTAAATCCCAAAATCGTCCTTTACCGATTTATCGAGTCAATAACCAATTTAGACCCGTTCTGTTTCACTCCTCCAGGTCCACTCCAAGAGACAGCCTCAACTCTAGGGTTCGCATCACTTTCACATTCCAATACAAGACGTTCTCCTTCAACAGGATTGTCTGTTCCAATAGCCACCTTAATTCTGACAGACGGCCCATAAAGCACATTTAAACGTATTGTCCCAGCACCAGTGTCAATTGAATTTGTAGCTGTACACCGAAATTCCCCTGTGTGTATTCTCTTCATTGCTAGGTGCCATTCACGAGAGAGATGTTGTTCTCCAGTAGGGATGTGTGTCCATTGAAATTGTGTCGGTTGGGGGTTGGCATCCGCTTTACAAATTAAAGGCACGACTTGACCTTCCTCTACATTGAGTTCTGAAGAGGGCAGAATTTTGACACGTGGAGCGTAGAGAACCTGAGAGAATTTTAAGTTTAAAAATTTATATTTGTGTTCCATCTGTATCCCCTGATAAGAACAGTAGGTGGAATAGTTAGTATGCTTATAAGGTTAAGGATACGGTAGATTGAGAGAGAGAGTAGTGGGGTGGATTTGCTGAGTAGTTCTAAATAGGAGGGGATAGTCATGCTAGCTATCTGGAGGCTGACAATGACAGCTAATCGGTATATGCTTGTTAACCAAGTCAATGGTACCATGGTAGCTAATCCATAAGGGTCATAGGAACTCCTTTTTACCCCCTATTTACATTTACTTTCCATTATTTAACATAAAAACAGACTTACATTCAATCGTTCTGTATGTATTTGCAATCTTTCACCTTCCTTCAATGCTCGATTCCAAATTTGGCAAAGCATATAAGCCCCATTATGTTCACTTTTTACATGCATCCTTTAAATTTTTTAAAAATCACTCAAATCAGATCAAATGTCATCTCCCTTATAAACTTACTGTAGCGTTGAAATACTCTTTCCAGCATTAGCCTCAGGCCTTTCGATATACCACCCTTCCGGGACCTTCGTTTTGTTGTCAAAAAGCCATTGGAAATGGGGTGAAGGGTTGCCTCCTGTAGATTCACATCGAAATGTGGCCAAGTCTCCCTCACGTACAGCTTCGGTAGGTTGTGTAGTTATACTTGGTGTTTGTGGAGGTACTGTAAAAATATATTTGTTTCATTTAGAAGATTCGACACTTTGAAATTTTTTAAATTTTTAATTTTTGGGTGTTTTTAAATTTTTGACCATTTTGAACCCTTTCATTTAAATTTTTGACCATTTAAACCCTTCAATTTTTAATTTTGACCATTTTAAACCCTTCCAATTTAATTTTGGGCATTCTGAACCCTTCCATTTTTAATTTTGACCATTTTGAAATTTTTGGCGTTTTGTATAAATTTAAAATTTTTCTTAAAACCTGATCTTCCCCCTTCTTTCTTGTCCAAACATTTTTTAAACCCCTCCATTCCCTTATCCTCTTCCCCTATTTTTATAAATGCCGTTATTATTGTGCCTTTATTCTTGCCGAGTTTCAGAAAAAATAACTAGTAATTCTTTAGGCAAATAAAGAAAATATGAGATGAAAATTGAGTGTTTTTGTTGAGTGTTTTTCTTTTTATTTTTTTTTGTTTGTTTGTTTGGGTTGTTTAAATTTTTGGTTAGTTTATAGGAATTTGCCGACTTGAAGTGAGAGAAGAGAGTTAAGACAAGTCCGTGAAGGCCTGGACTTATTGGAGGAGAAGAAGATCTGTCCAAGATGCTCGAACATGGAGGGGTTGTACGAGAACGATTTAGGACCTTTGGACGATAAGAAAAATGCTTTTGAATAGAGATAATGAGAGATTTTTTTTTAAAACCCCTTCTCTTAAAACTCTCTCCATTCCAAAAAAATTTTTCTATGAAATTCGATCTGATCTTTTTTAAAAAAAACAAAGAAAAAAACATAAGAATAGACTTCAACAAGTAATTTCAAGAAAGATCAGATCGAATACCGCCTTAGTGGAATGCCACAATTTATTTGCCGAAATGGGGAGATAATAATTTATTACCGTACTTCCTCCCTGTTAAGTACATCTCTAACGTTTTACTAACTAAAAATTCTTAATTTTAATTTTAATCTTTTAAAAATTTTCTTTCCCTCTTAATTTATGTATTTTCAAACTGCAACATTTATTAAATAAATAATTATTTTTTGTGCCATTATTTTACTTTTTTCTTAAATAATTTATCAATGTCTTCAAGTTTTCTTTTATTTATTTAATAGGAAACCTTGGAGGGTTGTGCTCATAAATTTTATTTTATTTTTATCTTCTCACAGAATATTTTTAAAAAAAAAATCTTTGAGCTTTGATCTTATCTTGAATGCGCAACGATAATGAAAATATATATTTATTTAAAGAGATGATTAATGGATTTTAATTGAGAGAGAAAGTGAAAATAGGAGAAATAATTTTTTAAATATTATTTTTATTTAATAAAAAAAAATTTAAAAGCAGATTATCAGGGAAAAACTTATGTTAGAATGAAAGTCAGGATATCCGGAATACCGGAAATTTCTTAACAGAACCACTTGTGCTTTTATTTTTTGATCTTCAAGTAAAATGTGCTTACATGAAAATCTCTGTTAGAATTTTACTCACAATTGAATGCCAGTCTCTAATAGAATGCCGCTTTGGAAGGTGATTGAAAAATAGTAGAATGCCATGGCATTCTAATAGAGATTTTATGGTATATTAGGGAGAGAGAGAGAGTATGCTTCTGTTGGAAGATGTGCTTCTATTTGAGGATATCCGGAATATTCTTCCGGAATATTCCGTGTTGAATATAAAATCTGAAAGTCGCACAGGAATTTACTATCTTTCATTAATCATTTAATTTGCTAGATCCCCTCTTAAAAAATTTTTTTAATAAAAAAAAGATGTTGCAAGAAAGAAAGAATTAATTTAGCTGAAAGAGAAAAAGTGTGAAGGAACAGGTTTCAAAAATGTTCGCGCAATGGATCAAAAAATAATAAAATAAAAGAACACCTGTCTTTAGAAAATATAGAAAGTTTTTTTAAGTAAAAAAAGTGTTTATTGCTTGTGGCAAAAAATTTATTGGAACAACATATGTATGGTGCGCGAAAATTCCTTCTTTTTTAATATTAATTTTTCGTTTTTTAGGCTTGGCACGGGTCTTTAAATCACCTCAATTTACAAACTTTCCTTGTCCAAATTTTGCATGAAAGTCCCTCGTGAGGGTCTCTATCTCCTCTCAAAATTTAATAATTTTTGGTTAATTAATTTGAAGGTTATGCTAAGGCAAGTGAAGGTATGTGTCCATGTTTGAGTTACCTCCAAATTTTCTACCATAAATCAAAAACTACACTACCTAAAATTCTAAAATTTTGCAGTCTTATAAAAGACACTCTCGAAAATATCCATGCAAAATTTCATTTCTCCAACTTCACTTTTGGCAATTTTATAGGCTCGTGAAGAAACGTCTCCCTAGCATTTTAATTATTTTCTCTCCAAATTTAAATAATTTTTGAGTACCTCCAAATTTTCTACCATAACCCGAAAACTAATTCATCAAAAATTTTCAAATTTTGCAACAACATAACTGACACCCTTAAAAATAACACCGCAAAATTTCATTGCTCTAGGTCCCATTTTGGCAATTTTATAAGCCAGCGACGAACAGTTCTTCATTACATTTTTATTATTTTCTCCCTTCAAATTCATTCAAAATTAATTTTTAAAATTCATTCAATCCCCCTAAATCTTTTTTTAAATTCAATTTTCAACTAAATTTAGACCCTTTCTTTCCTTTTTAATTTTTATTTACTTCATATTTCGATTATTCAAAAATTATCATAATTTTAGTTTCGGTTCACTTAACACTATAATAAGTGTGAAAAAGGTATGGAAAAGTGAATAAAAAATTTTTTTTCAAAGGAAAGTGATTTAAAAAGAAAAAAAACGGATGAGTGATTTTAAAAAAGAAAAATTGATTGAGTGAGTTGATGACAGTCGCTGACCGGTTGCTTGTGAGAAATGATGACTGACTGGTTATTAAGTAGAAAGGGGAGATAATGGAGTTGAGAGAGAGAAGATTTAAATGAAAATTAAGAGGAGGAAGATTCTTTGAAAAAATTTTTGAAAAGATGGGGGAAAGGAAAGCCGATTTAAAAGAGATAAAAGTAAAATTGAAATAGAGATTGAAATCAGATTTGAATAAAAATTAAAATTAAATTTTGGAGGTTTTCGAGGAACTAGAAGTATGTAGAAGGCCAAGGACGGGTTAACCTAAGTATGAAACCCGGGCTTCTGATGTAAATAGGAAAGAGCCATGGAAGGTGAATCAAATCAGGAAAACCTTCCGGAAGGAAGGTGATGCAGGAAAGAAAGTCGTAAAAGAGAGAGAGAGAGAGAGAGAAGGTTTCCAGGTTCTTAACCCGATCCCTTAAAATCCTCTGTCCTTCAGTCAGTCCCTTGAGAAGAAAAAGTTCAAATTTTCAAATTTCGCGCTGAACTTTAATTTTTTTCCTTGCCCCAATTTAATATTTCCCACGATTAAAAACACAACTTCTCTCATTCGCAATAAAATTTTTTTTTAATTTCCTTGTTTCAAACTTTAAATTTCAAATAAAAACTCTTTGTTTTTTAAATTTAACGAGGTTTACATAATCATGACCTAGCCTGACCAAAAAATTTTCTTCAAAAAATTTCCCCCACCTAACACAACCACTCTAGCAGGTTCACTTAACCATTGGGTCTGTGTGCCAGAATCTACCAATGTGCAAAAGAAACGTCCATTGTCACGTTCGAATTGGACGCCTAGAAGGCGTAGATTGTAAGATCCATCAGTAGCAACGTTGTCAAAAAGTTGGTAGCCATCTGGGGCGGAGGGGGTGTAGAGGAGTGCATTGCGAGATATTAGCCTAGAGGGAAAAAATTCAAAAAATTTTTCAAAAAATTTTTCCTCCTTACTTTGGCCTATCCTCCACAACTTTAGTCCATTCCAACTCGTACCGACTTCTATCTCTAAAGGGTTCGGCTACAGAACAATTTAATAGGGGGCCAGGTTCTCCTTCACGTGCTAAAAAATTTTCTTCTCCAGGCTCGATAGTAAAAGGTCTGGAAGTTTGGAGTGGAAATGTTGCTGATTCTGAGGAGGAAACTATAAAAAATTAATTTTTGAATGACATAAATGTCAACGAGTACTGACTCTCGTTATAACCTTGCTGAGATTAGTTACACATTCAAGCCACATTCACAGAGCCATTGAATCCTTCCGATGGGGTATCCCTCTAAAAACCCAATGGATTTAACCCGACAACGATTAAAACCTCGCTCGAGGTCGGTTCCTTAACAGGTGGGCTTATAACGAGGGGTTAATTTTATTAAATTTATTTCACTGGCTTAAAAATAAATTTGATAAATGGATTCGCCCATAGGGTATGGAGAGCCGCACATATATCCTCTCTATTTAAGAGACACCCCTTTTCCAAATAAGAATAGTCTCTTCAACGTGGGTCTCTAGATTAAAGCATCCACTAAAATCCCAACGAACCCTATAACGATATAACCCTGTTTAAAGTCAGTCCTTTAAGGGTAGGTTTATAACGAGAATTTAATATATAAAAATTATTAATTCAAAATTAAAATTCTTGTCAATTTCCACCTTTCAAATTGCCACAAATAATGTTGTAAATTAAAAATAATAATAGCAATTTTCTTCCAATAAAATTAAAATTCATTTAAAATGATGATCAAATTAATTTTTAATTTTTAAAAATTTTTTTCACAGAATTTTTTATAAAAATATAAAGGTGAATGTGTTTTAATCTTTTTTTTTTTATTTTTTTGTTGTTGTTATTCCACCTCTAGTTCAGAAGCAAAAATAAAAATAAAAAAGCCGAAAGACTTGGAAAGGGAGAGCTTTTTTTGTGAAAGACTGGCAGACTTTTTATTCTCTATTAAATTTAAATAAAAATTAAAAAAAAGGGGAAAGATTTCTTTAAAAAAATTACAAAAACAATGTATTTAATTACCATATTTTTTGATTAAAAATTAAAATAAAATAAAGCAACAAATATGTAAATAAGGAAAGCGGATTTGTAAAGAATGCCATAAATGATAGGTTAAATAAGGAATAAAATTAAGGGGGATTTTAACAAAATCAGAAGAACTCCTTTCGAATTATATGAGATAAATTACTGAAGCTAAAAATGGTTAGGGAAAAACGAGAAGATGGGAGTCATCGTTTCTTTTCGTTGAATTTTCGTGAATCTCTGATGTGGGCGGGAGGGGGGGTATTGTGGGTGTAAAAAATTTTGCACGTAAAATTGGAGCTAAAAATAAATCACTCAGGCAGTTCTCCCGCATAGGGCCAACAAAAATTTAAAAAAGTGTACGTAAAACAGAGGTTTTTGAAAACTGGAGGTATCACTCAAGGCACTTCCCTACATAGGGCCAACCAAAAATTTAAAAAAATTATATAAACAGGTATATGAAAAACTGGAGGTATGTAAAAGCAATGTATGCGAATGCATAAAGCAGAATGGTATTCAAAAAAATTTTTTTTGTATTTTAAAAAATTAAAAAAAAATTTTTAATTTTCTTACTTGCAAAAAATATTTCTTTTTAGTAATAAAAAAAATTTTTTTTGGCAGGTTATATGAATTAAATAATTATTTATTTGTATAGATGGATACATTATAGAATATTAATTCACTAAATTGCCCAAAAAAATTTAAAAAAAAATAAAAATGCATAGATCTCGACTAAAAACTTAAATTAAATATTATTTTGTTTTGCGTCAAAGATTAAGGCAAAAAATGCAGAAATTGCCAAACTACAATTTTTTTTATTCAAAAAAAATTTTTTTTTGAATAAAGTTTTTGCTTATAAACACAGCAGCAATACCCTCTCTTCAATAAATTATTTTTAAAAATTAAAATAAAATTCTTAAAAAATTTCTAAAAATTTCCAAAAAATCCCTGAAAATGAATAAATATTTAATTTTATCCTTTTTTGTTTTCTATTGTATTAATTTACAAATTAATCAAATTGAAGGCCTTCTTGGCGAAATTAAACCAAATTGTGGTTGTGATCCAGGATATACTTGTTGTTATAACCATTATTTGTCTTTAAAAGGGGGTTATAATGAAGAAAAGCCTACTATACGGTTAATTTTTAAAAGGATTTTAAAATTAAAATTTTCAAGTCACAAAGATATCTTTGAAAAAATACATCCAATATACACCTATTATAACAAAGGATAATCTAAAATCAAATTCTTATAGGACACAAATACAAAACTACATATTGTGCCAACTAAACTTATATTTATTTGATCGTTTGTGTACCCGGGGTGTGTCGAAACAGATTTTAAAAAATGAAAGGCGAAAGTCAAAAAAAAACGAAGGGGGATATCATACGGCATACAAAGTTGTGTACGGCACACTGGAGACCGGCGCGGGAAGGGATCTCGACGGGATTTTCCGGGATCCCGATCCCGAAATCCCGGATTTTTTTGATTTTCGGGATCAACCGGGATCCGGGATTTTTTCGGGATTTATCCCTCGGGATCCCGTCCCGGCATCAGTCAAGAAAGAAATCCCGACTCGGAATCCCGGATCTGCGATTTTGCCGGTCTCTACGGCACACAACCTTCGTTCAATAAAAATAGAGAGGGATTTTGACAAAAAATCGGGATCCTGATTTTGGAATAATGATCCCGATTCCAGATCCTGACACGGGATTGGGATTGGTCGAAGATAAAATTGGGGCTGGAGCAGACAAAGGATATATATCAGGGACTAGTCGAGCTATTAGTGTCATCCTGAGGTTGATATTAACTTTTACACTATCATAAACAAATTGTTTATTAGCATAATTAATTCTATAAAAATTTAGATGTTGCAAGAATTGTAATGATAAAAATATAGTTGGCAACTGTAAAATACCACCAGGCAAAAAATAAGAAACGGATATTAACGAATGAACGGACCCACATAAAAAATAAATTTTAAAAATATATTTTATTAATTATAATTAAAATTTTTAATTTGAATAAAAGGGTAAACTTTTTAGCCTATTTTCTTAATTAATTACCCTCCACATGAAGAAATTTAAAGAATAATTACACAGAGAAATTAATCAAAAAACACGTTAAAAATATGTGTATTAGAGGGATTTGCAGGAAAAGGGAAAGAATTCATAAAAATATTCCTCCTTATGCAGAAATTTAAAGAATAAACCGCGTTATATAAGGCAATTATGGACATTGACAGCTTGATAATTGAAGAGGATGGGTATTAATTAAGGCTATTTTATTCTTATATGGAAGGGTTCTAGTTTCGAATTTTTTCTTTCTGTCGCTAAATCACCCTTAATTGTATCAGAGTCCCTTCCTTAAAACCCGTGCCTTTGAAAAACTATATCCCCCCTTCATTCCCTTTCCATTCTAAAAACTCAATTTGGCATATTTCCTTAAAATAAAAAAAAAATAGAAGTAAATGCCTAGATAAGGCAACATAAGAAAGTGGTCAAAAATCAAAAAAGGGGAAAAATATCAACGATTATAAAGCAATTGTGGACATTGAGAGCGGTTCCTTTTTGAAGTATTTTTTATTATTTACACAATTTTGAGGGAAAAAAAGTATAGAGGGGTTTATTATAATACTTATGGGATCGGTGAACGCATAAAATGAGTTGAAGTCTATAAAAAATAAATTTTTTATTAAAGATAATTAATTTTTTGATCTTGTGAATGCTAAAAATATTGAAAATTAGCTCTCGATAGAGGAGATAAAATGACAAGATTGAAGAGAAAATTGGGGATTATAGGCTGGATTTGGGGAGAAAATTAGGGATTATAAGCTGGATTTGAGTCCATCATTTATTATTTTGATACAAACTATAAGTTGAGATCAGACTGAGACTAGATTTCGAACAAAAACCTCGGTTACCGAGAATAGAGATCTTTTGAGAAGTAGAGGGGTTCGAGAAAAGAGAGGAAGGGATTCAAGGATAGAGTAGAGAGGAGATTTTTCTAGCATGACCTTTCCAGACGGCCCCCAGCTAAGTAGAGGTGAGTCTGGGTGTTGTAACCTAGATAGTTTTGAAATCGGATTATAATTTTGCGAATAAGAGGTAGAAACCAGAACACTGCCAATCTTTAGGGAGGAGGTAGGGTACATGAAGTAAGGACGTAAAAATGAGATAATTTGGAGGCGGCTAAAAATTGAGAGGCGAAAGGGAAAAGCAATGGAAGAGTAAAAATAATAAAGGGGGCGGATCATAAAACCAGAAAAGAAATTTTGGGGGAAAGGTAGTAGAGGGGGGGGGTTGATGGAGGGGGGTAATGGACTTCACCTTAAATGCCTTCCTTGTCCCCAATGGTTATCAAAATTGGAAAAAAAATTTTCTGATTAGAAACTTGAGGAAGCAAGGGTAAAATTAACCTCTCCTCACTCAACCTCTCCCAATTAACACAAAAATTTTCCTCAAAAATTTCCCTCAATATGCTTGAGGGAAATAAAAGATAAAAATAAATATTAGGAGGGTAATCGGTCATATTTTAGATTAAATTAGGTATTCGAAAAAAATTTTTTCTATGAGAAATTGCTCAGTCTATTTTTACAAAAATAATTAGATAAAAGTTCGTTGATAAATATTTGAAAAAATAATTTTGAGGCAATTAAAATATTTATTTTATTAGTTTTAAATTAAAGATAAGCATAAAATAAGTCTAGTTCAAAAATCTCAAGATAAAGATTTTTCGAGATAACAATTTCGAGCCTTGATCAATTCTCACTCTATCTTAAATATATAAACTAGGGTTGTTGGGTTTTAAAAAATCTTCGGATATCCAGAGAGATAATTACCCAATAAAAGAAAGAGAGGCAATAATAGAGAGAGAGACTACCCTCATGAGACCACACAGTCTAACCCGAAGCCCTTACAAAAAAGTTAGGTATCTTCCTCCTCTTATCTTCCTACGAAGCATGGTGACTATTAAAATTGGATTTTCAATGACTATTAAAATCGGGTTTTCAGTAGGAGACTCAAAGTTGGAGAGATAACCCCCGTTATACGAGACATTACATATATCCCACCCTTATCGCTATTAACGAGAGTATATTTTACTTATTTTTAAATGTTTATCCGACATAAAAATAAATCTTTTTGACGTCTTTAAATAATAAATAATAAAAATATATAAATTTATTTCAGAAAATTATATCCAAAACAGACAAAAAGAGACTCATAAAAAGCTCGTAAAAGTGCGAAAATGATTTTAGGACAAAAAAGGAACACTTTAAATGCCGAAAGAAACGAACGGAAAGGGATATGACATATTTAAATAAAAGGGTTATTAAGTGTTTTTAAATTGGGATGAGAGAAATTTGGGAGATCAAAGGATTAAAAGGGGAAAAATATATTTAAAATAAAGGAGTATTATGTTTTGAATGGCATTAAGGCTGCAAAAACTGAGAGGGGATATAGAAGAAAAAGTTTTTTGAAAGAGTAGAGATGAGATTCTATTCAGAGAGTTAAGAGGGTAAGGGGGTTTATTTAAAAATTTATAAGAAATTTTTAAAAATTTCAAAAAAATATAAAATACATTTAAAATAACCTTATAACATGAGGCACCAAATATCCAAGTTTTCAGTGCCGGATCAATTCAGAAATGACAAATAAATAAATAAATATATTGAGGATGAGAGTCGAACTTTTCTAATGTCACACTTGAGCTGATGTATGGAGTTTCCTGGAAAATCTTCGGATATCCGGATCCAATAACAGCTAGCCGAAGATTTTTGGATATCCTACCGTTTCCGGATATCTGGAACCGATAGCCGAAGATCTCCGGATATCCGACCTTTTCCGAATATAAGGAACCGCAACACTAATGCTGACTTATAAAGGGGAGTGATATGGGAGGGAGTATGAAAATATTAAATTGGAGAGGCATATATATGTAGCTTTAAAAAGGATAGGGAATGCCTAAGCTTTCAATAAAAAATTTCTTTTAAATACATTTTCAACTTGAACCTAATAAACAATTTATATCTTGATATTTTTAGTTAATTAAATAGGCTGGAAAAAAGGGAACGCAAATTAAATCAGACGGAAATGAAATTGATCACTAAATAATGATAAAAGAAGCTAATTTGTTTATAGAAAAGTCGCGCACATGTGTTCGCTTAGAAAACATTATTGGTTAATTAGCCATCGTTAAAAGCTCATTAGTAACGACAGAAAGGGAACAGATATAAAGTCGCTTATAGTGAGCTTTAGTTAAATGAGGTGTACCCGCGGAACATGGATACCGTAATTTGTGAGAGACCGCGTATTTTGTGAGGGGGATTTTGAAAGAGTGGAATTAACCTTGAGGGAGATGATCAAGGATTCAGTTCTATTGAAACAAAATTTTTTAGAAAATTTCTTCGAAAGAGAATTAAAGACCAAATAGATCCGAATAAAAATTAACTAAAGAAAAATTTTTTTTATTCTTAATTAAAAATCAAAAAAGGTGATCAAGAGAATCACTCCTTTTCCCTTCTAATTAATTAAAAATCCTTATCAATAATGATATCTATTTTTCAAATTTAAAGGAGATTTTCAACCAAAACAGGTTGCAATTTTCCAAATAAAATTAAATCGCAGCATGATATCCAAAACCTTTTTAAATAAAATCGGGAAGAGATCAGCACCAATGAGAGAGGATTTACAAAGGCAATGAAATAGCAATAAATGGAAGGGAGAAAAGGGAGGGAGAGAAAAGGTGTTTAAAAACGCCGGTCATTCAATCTATCTCTTCTGCTTGATTGAAATCAAGCCAAAAACAACAACACACAAAAATTGTGTGTGCTGGCAAATAAAGAAATTTGTTAGTTAATATAGTCAGCCGATGTTGAAACACGCACTTTTTCTTTTTTTCTGCAAAAAGAGAGGGGAAAGATCGAGACTTTTTGATAAATGAGAGATGCGCGGAGATGTGAATGATCCAAATAATCGCGAGGATAGCTAAATAGAGGAAGGGTACAGTCCAATAAAAAAAGGGGGTGGGAGAGGTAAATGAGGGGATAAACTGAGATAAGGTGATAAAAAGGCAGGGGAGAAAATGTGTCTCTCAGAATTGAGGGATCTGAGGGATAATTTGAGTGATAACTATAAGGAGTTAAAGATCTTCAATAGCGAGTTAAAGACGGGGTGGGCTAGACGGGCTGGGCTTTCACATTTTTCAGCGCGAAAACTTCGCAGTCCGTATTTCGCTTTTTATTTTTAGATTTCGCCCAGCCCTGTTAAAGACCCTCATTGAAAGCGGGGAAAGTGAGACTTCGAGGGGGGGGGGGACTCCCAGTATCCCCACTTTCGAAGAGGGTCTTTAACTCCTTATTCAAGGTTTTCCTATATGTCCACCGACCCTATAAGGAATATGGAAAATTATCATCATACTAGACCAAAAATAATTTTAAATTAAATAAAATTTAATGTTTCAATATCACACGAATACAAGGCTTGTTTCAGTTTAAAAACGTGGAAATAAATGAAAGAAAAGACTGACTTGAAGGGGAAAGAGTTAAAAATGAGCGCAAGTGAGGGATGACTGAATGACTCGCGCCGGCCGGTTGATGCGCGACAATCGCCGATGATGGACGTATGCATGATCGGTAATTGATAGGGGGAAAGGGGAAGAATAAAATAAATGTTTTTATGGAAATAACAACACCGATTTGGAGAATAAATTGGAAAAAAGAAAAAGGTATTTGGGGTGGTCAAAGAGGGAAGGAGAGGGAGGGAGGGAGTAAGAAGGGAGGGAGAGTAAACAAGTATGTAAAGATATTTGTTAAAAATTTTGGTGAATCCCGCTGATTTTTTAAAATTAGTTGGGCAATTCCTCAAATAATCCTTTGATTGATGGAAGAATTACTTCAGGAGAGAGTCCTGTCTTTTAGGCGAAAAAACCTCGAGTCTCCCTTGCCGATGGTATCAGAAGGATTATTCGAGGAGTTCTTACCCAACTAATTTTTGAATTTCTCCTTGGATTAAGCCCTCTTATTCGAGGCAAATTAAAATTGGAAACTTTAAAAGAGCATTCTCCTTCATAAAAAACCAAAGTTCTAAGTTGGGTCTCCTCAAATAATCCTTCGGTTGATGGAAAATTTGAACTGCTCGGACGAGTCATTTACCTCTCCTTTAACATCTTCCTTCCGCCAAACACCTCAAAAAGTTTTTTGAACGTTTTCCCCTATTTAGGCCTTATTTCCCCGAGCAAAATGCCATTTTTGACCACCTTAGATAATTTTTAAAAAATTGGGGGGGGGGGGGGAGAAGAACAAAGAATAGAAAAATGAGACTTTCGTCCCATCTACCCAAAAATAATCTCAAATAATCTTTCTTTTATTATATAAAAATTATTATATAAAAATTATTAGAAAGAAAATGTTGGCAGGTGGTCAACAGGAACCTTTATGTGACTTTTATTTTTGAAAGAAAATTTTTTGAAAAATTGATAGAGGGCCAGAAACAACGAAAAATACTAATTAGAAGACAAAAACAATTAAAAATAAATATTTTTAAAAAAGAAAGAATTCAAAAAATGATTGGGGAAAATGTTTAAAAAAAGAATTGGGTTAAGTAGGAATTGGTTAAATGGAGGGGAGGGAGAGAGAGAGAGTTTTTTGTACTATTAATTGTGATGGGTACTTAATTAATTTAAATTTTGATTGAGTTTAAATAATGCTTAAAAAATAATCTTTAAAAAATAGAGAAAGGAAAAATGAAAGAATTTAAGGATATAGATAAATGAGCTGATAATAAAACAGAACTTATTGAAGATTATTTTTAAAAATCAAAGCAAGTATTCAGAAAAACTGTTCTGTTACAGACGAGGCACACCGGAATATATCTATCAGTGCCCATCTTCGGGAGCTAGTTCCTATCTTACTGACATGAGACTGAAAAATCGTATCTTATAATGATGAGTAAATTAAAAAAGGAGGTTGGTGGACCACTGAAGAGTTATATCCATAACTATCTCTAATTTTAAAACGTAAGAGCAACAGACATTTTAGAGAGTATCTTAAATTGAGAAGTTTGTGGAAATAAGGGAGGGTGTATCAGGTCCGACACTCAATAGTCTATTTTATTTTAGAAAAAAAAATAGAAATAAATTTGAATCACCAAAAAAATAAAAATAAAAATTTGTATAGGGAACGGCACACAAATTTTTATTTTTTTATGTTTTACACACCTCTCTCCGGTCATTTCCGTTGCCTGGGTACCTCACCGCGCATTCAAAACCTACCAATTTGCAATGGCATTGAGGCCACAAATGAGTGGATTTTAGGTGAATAGGGGAAAAATAGAGAGAGGTAAGGGGGTAATCCCCCAATGCCGTTGTTCCCTAAATCCACTGGTCAAAAGAAAATTACTAGTATTATTATTATTTATTTATTATTTTCACTCATTTTACCTCAGGTTGTCAGTTCATTGAACTATTAATGTGAAGGGTTGTATGAATTAACGGAAGGAAAATTTGGAATAAAATATTAATCAGAAGAGGAAAAGTTTAATTAAAACGGGGACTGAAGAAACTTTTCTTAGAAAACAGGAACAAACATGAGACAGAAATATGTTGAGCATCCGAGTAGAACGATAAATATAAGGAAAGAAGTATTAAACAATGTTTTGTTTAATAAAAAAAAGTTGAAATCAGAATTTTAATTAAAAGTGGAATAAGGAGTTGAAGTCCAATTAAAACCAGAATGTTAAACGAACATGCAATTGGAACATTAAATAAAAACAAAATCAGAATTTTAAATAAACATTGGAGGAGAACAGAATTTGAGTGTTTAGACAAGCTTAAAATCAGAATTTTAATTAAACATCAAAATCAGAATTTCAAACGAACATGGAAGCAACTTAGAATCAAGGTAAACAATGTTTAGAGGTTGTTTAAGTAAATTCAGAAGTTTACTTTAAAAAATCAGAATTTTAAACGAACATGGAGGCAACTTGGAATAAGTGAAACAAAGCTGAGATTTTGCTTAACTTAAATTAGAATACTAAAAAAATGAAATCAGAATTTTAAATAAACATCAAAATTCGAAGAGTTAAAAATGTTTCCTTTCCCCACAATTCAAGTTTTTTTTTGTTGTTTAAATCTGCAATTTTCCCCTAATTAAATATTTTCATTGTTAACTTTATTTTTTGCAACGCAAAACAAAAAATATGTAGGGACATAAATTTTACAAACAAAAAAAACTTGTCAGGTACATAACTACCTTTATTGTCCTCCCACTTGGCCACAGTTGGCCACGACTAATTACCTCGATCGAGGGAAGCCTTCCTTCACTTTTTTTAGTTTTAAAGTCCTCCGAATTGAGGTAAAGTGGCAGCTAGTGCAATGCTTTATTTGCTGTTAGTTTTGAGGGACTAAAAGAAGACAATGAGGGACAAGTTTTGGACAAAGTTGAAATGGGGAAGAAGGAAATTTTAAAAGGAAGAGGATTAAAATAGTAAAGAGTAATGAAGGGAAGGATGAGGAATAGATAAAGGGAAAATGAAGAAAATTGGGGGAAGAGTGAGGGAAGAGAGAGTGGAGTAAAAGAAGAAAATTGAAGTTAGAATGAAGAGGATGAGGAAGGGAAGTGGATGAGGAAGAGAAAGAAATTGAGGAGCAACATTAAGAGAATGGAAGGGAAATGGAGTAGGAATAGCCAAAGATGAGTTGGGGAGCTTTGGAAGACTAATGGCAGAAAGGAAGGAGAATGAAGAAAGCAAGGAGGAGAAGGAAGATCAGGAAGTAGAGGAGAGAGTGTGTGAGAGGTTCAAAATTTGTATCTAAAATTTTGATTTAAAAATGTTGATAATAGAGGGGTTTATAAAAGAGAGGTTTTGAGAGAATTTCTAAAATTAAATAGAAAACTGATCGAAAAAAACAAAATGTGTGAGAGGGAGAGTTAATAGGAAAGGAAGGAAGGAGGAGAGATTAAGTGCGCAAATGAAGGAAAAAGCTTGTTGTTGTTTAACTCGCGAAAGACGAAAGCTGAGCCGAAGATGAGGGAGCTTCGGGGGAATTTAGAATGTAAAAGCCGAATTACAAATACACAAAAATGTAGTTGTGTTGAGTGGAACATTGCCGATCAAATAAAGAAAAAAAAGTAAAAATAAAGTAGTAGTAATATTAGACAAATAAATGATTGACCAATTATTAAATAAATAAATGTTGACTAGTTGTGGGGATATTTAAAGTTAAATAAACTATATAGTAAGAAGGATAATCTGAAGATATATTTACGTAAAAAAGAGGGGAAAATATATACAAAATTTTAAATAAAAACTAAATTGAGGGAGGGGATAATGAGGGGGAGTATTCAAAAGATATCTGTAAAGAGGTTTGATTGAGGAAATCTAGGAAGTTCGAAATACCTCGTTCTTCAGGGGAGGGAATTGATCTAATTCAGGAGAGGATTCTGATATGAGGTAGGGGAGGATGCTTATCAGAACAGCTTTTAAGAGGCTTTTCCCGAGGCTTTTTGTGAGTTAGGATTGAGAGAATTTTGTTCAGAGTGAAGGAACAAGCTCTTAATCCGTTAGGAATATGACTTTCGTTTCTAAGATAACCGAAACTTTTCGGATACCCGAAACTCAAGAAAGAACCTATCCGAAACTTCCCGGTCATTCGGTTTCGAATCACAATCAATCCCTTATGAATAAAAATTTTCTTGTGACCGCTGTCCATTAAATTAAATTTTCAGACCGATATTTAACAATCTGGCCTTTACATAAATCTTGGCATTTCTCCAACCCTTGACAGAAACAAAAGAACAATGATGAATCGAAAAATTTAAACAAAACCCCCCGAAAAATATCGGAATAACCGCCATCCTTTGTTGGACGTTTAAGGCCGAGATTGAGAGCCTTTTTCTCCCTTGTTGTTCTTCCGACGAGAAAACAAGTGACAAAGAAGAAGCAACGGGGAAAGGAAGGTAGTATTTGACAAATGTGGGAGGATATTAAGAAGAAAATTGAAAAAAAAGTACAAGGGAGAAGAACAACATTTGTTTACATCCGAAAAACAAATCGGCAACTTGGTGGCCAAAAAAATTGTTTAAAATTGAGGAGAAGGATTTGGAGGGAGAGGAGGGATTTGGAGGGAGAGAGGATTATTTTGTTGAAAAGTGGAAGAGAGGGGAAGGGGGATTGATGTAATATAGGGGAAAAATCTGAAAATTTTGGAGGAATAAATATAAAAAAGTATGAATTAATAAAGGGATTTTTAACAAAAATAAGCATTTAATCAAGATTAAGGGAGAAGGATTAGGGTTTTAATAAACATTAAGGTGTTGAATCGTCTTCAACGGCCCTCATCCCTAACAAATCAAAACAACCAAAGATCAGGCGAACTGAGGTCTTCTTGGATAGGTTATCGAGTTATCGAAGTACCTCGATCTTGTCAGCCGAGATTTTGGAGGATAATCTCGCTTTGAACTGTTTCCATTGTAAATATCATTTTAGGAGGTCTGCGCAAACCTCCCGGCCCAAAAATTAGATAGAAGAGAAAAAACCAATGTAAGATATTAAATCTGGAATACGCCTATAAAAAAATAATTTGAATTTATATATATTGAGAAAATACATAAAAGTATAGACCAATTTGGTTTAGGTAATAAGCTTTCCTCATTTTCAATTTTCTAGCTTAAATTTTGATTTATATGAAGTCTGGACAATCCTGTAGGTCTCTCTATTAGAGGGTCTTTCTTTAAAGGTTCTCTCTATTCTAATCATGAGTTTGGGCTTTCTACGTCGCGAGATCCGATCTTAATGGTGTCTATTAGACGATTCCGAGGGTGTCTATTGGACAATCCCATAGGTCTCTCTATTAGAAAATACTTGTCCAATCCCAATTTAAGTTTGGAAAAAATATATAATTAATTAAATACACAATGTATTAGCCATTTAAAAGAAGCTAACAAAGCTTTGTGTGGGATTTTGCTTTAATTATAAGATAAATGGATGGATATCTTTTAAGAAAGGAAAGGCTTAATGGAAAAAGCTCTTTAAAAAAAGTTTAAAAAAAAGTTTTATAAATGTCCAAGTGATGGACATTTGCTGAATTATTAACAAATATAGGGGAGAAGAATGGGAAGAATAAATAAAGGGAGGGAAGGGAGGGGGGAAGGGGAGGGAAGGGAAGGGAAGGGGTAGTTTAAGCATTAGTTTAAAAACGAGAACTGGTTAAGTGTCAGTTGCAATTTAAAAAGGGACTGCTAATTTGCCGAGAATTGTTTAAGCCTAGGAAGAAGCAGAAGGAGGAGGACAAAAGGCTGGAGGAGAATAAACCCAAAAGATGAGAGGTCAAGTGAGTTGTTGGTGACAACCGTTGACAGCCGTTTTAATGAAAGATCAAGAGTTTTGGGGGGAAGTAAAGGAAAGAAATGAGGGAAGAAAAGGGGAGAAATATGGAGAAAGGAAGAAATGAAAAGATGAAGAAGTAAAGTTTAAAAAAGATGAAGAAATAGGGAATAAATGAAGATAAGCAATTAAGAGGAAAAGGAATGGAAGAGATGAGGATTGAGATAAAGGAGGAGAAGAATAGAAGGAATAAAGCTGAGAGAAGAGAGAAAAGAGTGAAGATAGGAAGAATAAAAGGAAGAAAAGGAAGGATGAAAGAATGGGCAAAAAGTGTAAGAAGATGAAAAAACTAATATAAAATTCCAACAAATCTCGACAGTATTATAAAGGATAATTTAATATTCAAACATGTTTAAAGCCTAAATGTGAGAGAATTTCAAATTTCTTAAAGGATTAAGAGAAAGTAGATGTCTTAAAACAAAAATAAGGACAAGCCAAAGATGCCCTTATATTCAAAAAATTTTATAAAATAAAGGGAAGGTATTATTTTCGAGAAGATTTTTTTGATTCATTTATTTTCGTATAGATTACGAAAACTTTTACAATGTATGTACATAAAGCGGTTAAAATAAAAAAATGGAAGGGATTGGGTCATCGCAGTTAAAAAATGTTTTTGTTTTCTTCTAGTTTTAACCAAAAAGTTTTGCGGAAAGGGAAGAGAATAAAAACAAAAATTTGTTGAGCCATAAAATTTTTTTTGTTCTTAAAATTAAGGGAAAGGAAGGGGTTGTTTAAAGCCTCTATTAAAATCGCTGTCTGTTAAGGGAAAGAGAGGAGAGAAAGTATCACGAGAAATTGTGGATCCCCTTCATATGAATGTCATTTTCAAGACGCAATCCGATTTCCTAGATCACGGCATTTTCAAAAGGGAGTGAGTAATCCCGAGGCATCTTTCCCTCACTCAACCTTCTAAAAAGCAAAAGGAAGGGGTACCAAACTGACTTCCGAGATCACTCCACTTCTAAAGAACGGAGTCCCTTAAAATTATTGTGAAAATCCCTTAAAATTCCTTAAATCCTGGATCGTTAACTTAGAGATATATTGAATGGGATCTCGTAAAATCAAGCTGGGATCCACTTCTGTCCCTCACTCTAGTGTTCCTAATTAAGAGCCTTTTTGTTGAAATATACAGTAAAACTCTCGTTATAACCACAAACATATCCAACTTCTCATTGTATATCGATATTCAACTTTAAATTTATTCCAATCTACTTAATATATAAAAAATCAGATAATTTTTAATTTAATTAATTTTTTATGTTTGGCAGTAATAAAAAAATAACTGGATAATTTTTGGGACTGGAAGCTTGCGCAAGCCTCCTAAAAGTTTATTCGAAGGATCTTTTCCCTTACTTAATTCACAAAATTCACATTCCAACTCGTTAATTTTGAAATACAAATTAACCCACAACGATTACCTCCATCTACCAGTACCTGACTTAAATTGGAGCTATAACAGGTGTCACCTGCAATTATTATTTTTGTACTATATTTATTTTTTCAACGCTTCAAGGGAAGTTTGTGAGATGACAAAATCCTCATTACCCACAGGCTAATACCTTCAAAAAAATTTTTTTCTTCATTTTTCCCCCATTTTCTCCTTTAAAGTTATCGGCAAATCAAAAAAAAAGATAAAAAAATAAAAAACACCCCTTGGGGCCCAAGCAATTTTCTTGTTTTGTAATTTACTAGTCGGAGCGACAGAGCAATCAAGCTTGCGCTGAGTTAGCAAATTATAGCTCATTTGTTGCACTAATATATTAGACTAGATAAATAAAAAAATAATAAGAGAGGACAAGTGTGACTGAAAAAAAAATAAAAAAAAGCTTGATGGAAATTAATGAGGGAGGGGGGGGGGTTGTGAGGGAGAATTTTTTATGAAAAATATTTTTTGAGGAAAAATTTTTTTGAAATTTTTCAAAAATTTTCAAACAAAAATTTTATTTTTTTTCCAAATTTTTACATGAAACTTAAATAATTTTTAAGGATATATTAAATAAATTACATGAAGTAAGGAAATCTAAAATACCTATATCAAATTTTACTAGCATCAAACTCCGTTAGGGATGGGGAGAGGATGGTCGTGAGTGTTTTTGCCGAAACTTCGACCTTTTCGATCCGAATCCCCTTGTTTCTTAACTCGACTCATCACCCTATTAATACGTCAACACAATTCTACCCCAAAGTGAAGTTATTAAAAATGCTCCGGAACAAAAATGCTCCCAATGCTCCGGAAACAATTAGCTAAAATCCCCCAAGTCTGCAGCAAAAAACATTCTTAAAATTCCCTCAAAATAAAATTTAAAAATAGAAAAATATTTTAAAGTTCTCGCATATGATTTTAGAAAATTAATTATTGAAAATAAAGAAAAGAATATTTTTTTCGATTCAACTACCCTATTTTTTTATTTTTTTTCAAAAAATTAATTTATTCAGATTGTGCTGACTGATGAAAATTATTCTAATTATTGTTCGCTGCGCAAGAAAAAAAAATAAATTTGAAAGGGAGGGAAGGGAGGGAAGGGAGGGTTGTTGGAGGGGGAGGGAAGGGGAGGGTTGTTTTTCTACGTAAAGGTATTCAAAAAAATGTATCGACAAGGAAAATGAATGAGAAAAATAGAGGGGTGATTGAGGGCAGTTTTTTTGTTCTGTTGGGTGGGTGGAAGGAACTCAAAACTAGTGGACGGAGAACTGAAGCAATTTTGGAAGGAATTGAAGAAAAAATAAAAGAAATTGGACTAATTGGGAATGAGGGAAAAATTAATTTTTAGACGAAAAAAATCTTTTGGGGGGAGAAAAGAAAGGAGAATTAGATTGCGGTAAAGGAGTGTGTTACATTTTTGGAAAAAATATTTTTCACAAGAGAACGAATCGAGATTATTATTTTTAAAATTGAAGTTTAAGGGTTCTAATGACATTATAAACATTAGACATGACCTAATCAAATACCCGGATCAGATTGAATGTTGGGGTCTCTCCAGGTAAAACACCGATTAGGGCCATCCAACGGTCAGTCCCTCTTAAAATAATACGGACTGATAAAAAGATGTTAAAAATCCTCAAAGGGAACAAAAACTTAGACCTCAAAAACTATTAAAAAATGGATAAAGAATAGCAATTAAGGAATAAAAAAAGCTGATCAACAAACAAATAAAAGTTGCAAATTGAGGAAATTAAATAAAAAAAGAGGAGGAATGTTTCCAACAGTGAAAATTTACAAATTTGTTTGGTTAAAAATTCAGCATGTAATTTGATTTGACGCACTTTTCGGTGTGAGATCAAAAGAAAAAAATAAATTTGTAAAAAATTAAAAAAGAAATTTTTAATTTGAAGGAATTTAAAATATAAAAATGAAAAAAAGAATTTTTGGAATTCCATTAAAGGTTGAAAAAAAACAAAGGAACTGCGCGAGCAGATATGTAAATATGGGGAGATTTAATCTACTTCTAAAATTATTTTGTCTTCAGTGAAATTTTAGAAAATATGAATGATATACCATTCGAAAGAGCTCTTCAAGCCAAATTAAACGAGACCAAGATCATCCTGGCTCGATGATTTTGAACAAAACTATGGGCGAATAAAACAGGCTTGTCTAACAGCTTTAGTGTTGCTACGAGGATAAAATTCACATGGAAAGTCTTAAATTAAATTAGAAAAATAAAATAAATTGAAGGATTAGGAATTAATAAATGGATGTTTTGAAGTAAATAAGATGGAAAATAATTAAAATTTAATTTTTAATGATGAGGAATAAATATTTTAAAATGCTAAACAAAAATAAGGTAAACATAGGGTCTTTCGTTGCTCATAAAAAGCATAGACAAAAAGCTTAAACTTGGAAGGGTTTCTATAAAACTTTAAAAAAGTGCCAAAATTCGTCGAACTAGGGTTGTTAGAATCACTTACTCCCTCAATATCCAAACACTTTAACAATCGAGGATATCGAGTGGCTCAATATCGAGTGGCTCAATATCCCCTTAAAACCCCAAAACAATCGCTCCAAAGGTGTCGAGACTGGGAAAGTCTGAGCTCATAGTTGCGGGCTCAAAAATTAAACTTCGAAGCTTTGTATCGAAAAATGTAAAAAAATTGTAATAAAATTGTAAAAAAATGTTTTTTGGACAGGCCAATTAAACAAAAAAATTTTTTAGAAACAAACAAAACTTAAGAACCCTAGAGAATAAAACATAGAAAAATAAATAATAAAACAAAATACACAACTTTAAATTTTAACTAAAAAGCTAGGTTAAACAGCTAAGCAAACAAAAAAAGGAAAATGTCATAAGGAAGAAGCCCGCTGATCAAACTGCGCAACCCTCAGTGATGGGCCATCACTCGTAGGTCAATTGGATTTTTTTGTTTATTTTAGGTGAATGAAGAGGAGGTAAATAATGAAGAAAATTTGTGTTAGTGGACGGAAGTGAGGAGAAGCAAAATATTTTTAATATGAAAGTTAGGCTATAAAGGACGGTGAAAGGTTAAAAAGGGCAAAAAAATATGGGGGAATGAACTGAAAGAGGGAAATTTGAAGGAGAATAAAGGGGAAATAGTAATAAAAGTTCAATATTTTTTGAAAAATCTAGGGGGATGAAGGAAGGGGAAGAGCTTCAGTTGAGCCAGTTGATAAAGCCTCGTGCCACTATCATTGTGTAAGATCTTGATTTTCATGATTATCAATGATTGATATGACCCTTAGGAGGTCTCAGTCTGATTCGCAATAGGTATAGAGCTGTTCCTTAGTCGAGGTTGCTCAAATTCCACCCCTAGGCAGGACCCAAAGGACCTTGTCCAGGTTCCGCAGGCCCAAAGGACCTTGCCCAGGTTCCGCGGGACCCAAAGGACCTTGTCCAGGTTCCAAACCTTTAGTACTCCGAGTCCATATCTTTTCTGTCTTCCCGGGTTTTCAAGGCTTGACGTTTGCATCGAACTATAAGATTTACTTATTGCCCATGTCTCAGGCTCATAGTTTGGTCCACAGACTTACATCCCAGTATTCTGCTTAGATCTATCCAAAATTATTATTTCTGTGCCTCTCACCTAGCGGCACATAACAAATGAGAGATTTAAACAAAATTCCCCTCTCCAATGGCAACCAAAAATAGCGCCCTTCCTCAATTCAAAGCAACAAAATCCCCCTCTATCCCCCAAACATTTATGGCGGAGGGCCACCAAACAAAACAACCTGCAATTCAACAATGAATAGGAGAGATGAATCAATGGAAAATTATTATGGGAAATAATGGGGACATGATGAATAAACGGTCAATAATGGAGGTAGAAAAATAGCGGGGAGAGTGACCCTAACCTTTATTCATTTTTGAAAATTGCCCTTAAATTAAAATTTTGGTGTTGTAAGAGTATAAGATTTTAAATTTTGGAGGTTCTAGTGATCAAAAGACAATAAGGTCAAGCAATGATAGGCATTGGGATCCATCTATCAGTCACCCTCTATGGCCGAATTTTGCTATCATCCCATGCGTAAGGGGGAAGTGACTTGGGAGGAGACGATGTTATAGAGAGTCACCAAGTTATCCTAACCTCTATTTTAGGGTAAACAAGTAATAAAGACTTGGCAGCTGGTGTTTCAAAGCTCACTTTCCTAGTGCCCTAATAGGAGTTGACAAATCATAATGGTCCGCTATTACGTAGGAAGTTCGTAGGGATCTGGAAATCGATGTTCCGGATTATTATAGATCCTATTGCCCTTATAGGAGGTGTCAAATCCCAATGGTCAGCTAACTCGTTGGAAGTTATTCAAGGAAGTTCCTCAATATTTAAAAATTAGCCCAACGGTTTATTGACTCTATTGTTTCAATAAGAGTCCATTTTTTCAACAAATGACCAGGAGAATGAGTGAAAAGAGTGACCGAAAGCATGTGCTCTCTTTACACTCCATCATCATGCAAAGTAGTTTTTATTGGGTAAGGGGTTAAAAAGACAATAGGGCGCCCTTGTCATTGCACCTGTTTAGAGTTATTGGCGATGTCGGCATGAAAAATGAATTATGTATTATATGTAGTCGCTAGGAGAGCTTAAAAATACAATTGAGGCGGAAAGGGAGAGAAAAAACGATTTAATAAATAGTCTAAAAACATATTTGTGAGGTCAAAATTTGTGTTAGATTGTCTAAAAATACAAAAAATACCCTGTATATAATATACCTCGATTTGAGATACCTCGATTTGAGATACCCTCAATATGTTTATTAGAGCCTTTTTTGAGCATGGAGTGTGGAGGTTGCTTAGGATAGGGTTGACGGATCTGGATATCTGGATTCCAAAAATGTCCGGATATCCGCTTTTCATATAGGATCTGGATCCGGTTCCCAGGATCCTCCAATCCTAGCCTTCTATTTAAGAGATAGCTAAATATATCGTCCCTAAAAGATAAAAAGCAAGATAAAAAATGAAAAATGCGCCCAAAATAATTTTCCCCATCTTTGAAAGGAACATTAAGAAGCAAGGACGGCACAAAATTTGAAAGAAAAAATAATATTAAAAAAATATGTATAAGAAACTAGAAAAAATGGCAAAAAAAAAATAAGAACATGTATCAAACAAAAAATAAGTTTATGGTTGTTTAGCTATGGCATTGAGCAAGGCCAACCCCAAAAACCCCCAGAAAAATTTTTTAAAAAAAACAAGGCGTAGTTTGTTGTTTGTTACTCAATGAAAAAATTTAAATTTAAAACAATAAAAAATGTATGTAGTTTGGACAATCAGGAGATGCCACAACTTACACGTGTTCTTACTCAAGAGCGCTACTCCCTCTCCCTCCCTCCCCGCTCCTCCCTCTCCTCCCTTCCCTCACCCCCTCCCCCCTCCTCGTATTGTCCGCTACCCTCCTTGGCTGTCAATTAATGCCTTCCTCTCATTGTCAATGCTTCATTTATTAAAATTTGGCGAGAGGAGAGACGTTAAAGCAAGGCATTAGAATTAAATTAAATTTTTTATTTATTATTTTAAATTTTATTTTTGAGAAACCCTGAAAGTTTCAATGAAACTTTATTCGTTTTTATTACTTTTATTATTTGATACCCTTTTAATTACCCCATCAAAGTCAGCAAAATTACAGGATCTTTTTGATCAGGGAAGTGGTAAGCTGAAATAATTTTTGGAATAATACCTATATAGTAGTGCTCATTCCTAGTCCCTTTAAGTAATCAAAAAGTTGGGCAGGCCATCGTACTGACTTCCAAATATCAAAATCACCTTTTAAGGATGAAAAGCTGATAAGAGGCTGAAATCTTCTCGGCCCTAGTTAGCCTTTATTGACACCGACTGGCTGGGGACAATAGTCGCTTATACCGAGATTTGTAATTATTTTTTAGATTCGTCCACCGATCATATTGAGGAAGTAATTCAAGAACGGAACTCGTCCTCCGATTCAATGCAAGTAATGGGATCGTCACCTGAAAGAAATGAAGGAGAGATTCAAGTAGCGAGTCCGTCTCCGGATTCAATTAGAGGACCGAGACCGTCACCTAATATAATTGAAGGAGAGACGTCTCCGGATTCGTCGTCTCCGGATTCAGTTAGAGGAACGAGAACATCACCTGATAGAAATGGAGAAGAGATTCAAGAATTAGAGAATTTAATTAGAAGAACGAGACCATCCCCTGAAATAATTGAGGAAGAAATTCAAGAAGAGAGACCGCCCCCCGTTATAATTGATATAACTGATCCATGTGGTGAGTATTTAATTGGTAATGACACTTTTCGGGAAAACGGGCTATGAATACGAGTTAATCTTCAAATCCTGAGCCTGATTGATCCTAAAAATTGTTCTAAAACCCAAAGGAAACTACCTCTATCACTAATTAACATTATTTATTTTAGGTACACCCAAGTTAATTACAATGAATCCGTGTGGTAAGTATTTTTTAATGATAAAATTTCCAAAAATGAAAGCTTAGACGAGCCGAGAAAGTCCATTGACTGTGGATCGCCTAAGCCACTGTGGCTCGCCTAAGCCATCCTAAATTCTCTCAATACCTCTGTTAATTCCCCAAATCCATTCATAATTGATCTTAATCCTTTTATATCATCCAATGGGACTAAACTTTACAACTTTACAAAAATTACAGTTCCGGATCCGGATATCCGAAGAGTTCCAACTATCCGGCAACCTTAGTCCCGACCTGATTGATAGACCTGATTCGCAGTCAATGGAATATCTCTGCTTCCGATCTAAACTATATTCTAAAAATGAACTGAAATATACCTTCAGACTTGGAGCATTAAAATAATATTTTTAATATTAAGCCTGCAAAATACTCGAACATTTGCCTGTTAAAGGCGAAACTGATGAAATACGTAAAAAACTAAGTGTTGAAGCACGCAAAAAGCATTTTGGACAAGTTAAAGTATTATGTGAAAAAAATATAAATGGAACGGGGGATTTTGTGAACGATTATTTAATTTTGTCGAAAGAGACTAAATTAGCTGAAACTTTGATTAAATGGAGAGAAATTTTTGAAGGTTCGAAGAAGATTTTGAGGGGAGTGAGGAAAACTGGAGAATTAAAGTTGGAATTTACACATGAGATAGTAAGGGTTTATCAAAAGTTAAGCCAACGGACCTACATGTTTTTGGGGATTTAGTCTTCGAGTATGGGTCATAGTGCCAGGATACCAGTACAAGGCTGTAAGTATGGTCTGAATCGGTGTTTCATCCTAACTATTTGCAGATATATTGTTATTCTGATAAATATTTTAGAGTTATAAAGAGGGCCCAGTCTATTTGAGAATGGGGAATAGATGTGGATCAGGGACCTTCCTCCACCTTCAGTCTTTCGCTTTTAAAGGACGTCCGTTCTAGAGAGGAGCTCGTTTCTAGAGAAGAGCTCGAATTTTCTATAAAAATTTATACGGCTTTTTGAGAGTGGTTGGTCCACCCATTTCGAGAGCGAGTTGATCTAGAACCCACTATGTATCCTAATTTTTTATATAAAAAAATTTATTCAAAGATGGATGAATTTAAAATCGTCTATAAATTTTTGTTGGTCCTTCAATTTTGTGCAACTGTCGATGTCAAATTTAAATTCGACGTACAAACACTGAAAAACTTAATGAACTTTTTTTGTAACAATGATGTAGTGCCTAATGCAAGAAATGCGTTAAATTCTGCAAGGATAAGTTACAAATTTGGCAATTATGCTATCCCAGATAAGGAAGAGAATGCATGTAGTAAGTTATAGTGATTGAGGTACTCTTGTGTTATCTCCCCCATTTTATTTTATACTTATTCGTTCTCTTTCCTTGCTACAAAAATGTACACATGGATCAGAATGTACACATGGATGCTCTTTAAGACAAATGATGCGGTACACACCAACGTTGTCTAATTGCAAAAGCTTCACTTTGACCCATGCGTACTTTTGTGATGGAGAAAGGAAGAACTTAATGGGGAAAAACTTAAGGAAGAACTTAAATGGGGAGAGATAACACAAGCGTACCGGGAATCAAAATTAACAAAAATCCGGATTATCGGGATGTATATTTGTTGAGATATCGATCTCAATCTCTCGTATAACCCTCCCAGTTCCTTTCCCATAACCCTCACTCCCAATAAATAGTAAATAATTTTTAAATTATTTGGCCATTGGGTGAGAGGAACAATCCCTAACCGATAGGCCAACTTTCAGATACTCCTCATTTTTAAGGCTATTTGTCTCGTCCACAAAGGGGAGTAGTTAAGAACGATCCAAGAAAAAATAATATTATTACTATTAAGAAATTCCTGACGAAAAAAAGACACACTTGCTTAAATTATTGAAGAATACGGATAAGAAGATAATTCCCGAATTTTTTACGGCATTAAATGAGATCTGCATAAAGAATTTAAAAGGAGCACGAAATTATATCGAAACAGCTTCGATTCTATTAGATGATAAGGAACGAAAAAGGAAGTTAGAAGGAACTTTGATTGAATCTAAAGGATTATTGAATGATTCTAGCAAAAAAATACCATCATTGTTAAATCAATTTAACAACGTCAGTGTTAACGACCAGCTCTCACATATAAACCAAGATGAACTGGTTAATTGAATTTTAAATTTGAATTTTTGAATTTAGGAAAAATTGCAAATTAATTAGTACTATAAATTATGAGAGAGAGATTGTTCCTCTCACCCAGTATTAGCCCGATTAACCCCATCTTAAAGTTTGATAGAAACCAGAGATTTTAATATTCGTATCCGGATATTTACGGCGGATACAGACGGATATCTGCAGGCATTTTTATAATGTCTGTATCCGTATCCATGCCCTAGTCTGATTAAAACAGCGGCGTCCGATACCTCTATGTGGTTCCCTTACTCTTATTTATCCTTAAATTTAAGCTGATTTAAACATAACTGTTTTTAAGGAGGAAGGATTAGGCGACATTTATGCATTTTTACATGTTCTTCGATTTTGTGCAACCATAAAAGACAAATTTCTTGAAGATATAGAACGGAATCAGCAGCAAAAACAAGAGCAGGAACAAAAAATAGAACGGGAGCAAGAAATAAAACGCGATTCAAAGGTTTTGGACTTGTATTGTAAACTTGATATATTGCCCAAAGCAAGAGAAGTCTTAAATTCAGCAGAGATACCTTACAGATATGACAATTTTGTAATCAAAATTGACAAAGATTTTGTTAGAGGAACGAAGTTGAATTCGTTGAAATTAAAAGATTGGTTGATCGAAGATGGTGAAAATTCTGATAAGAAAGCTAGCGCAAAGAAAAGTACTAAAAAATCAATTTGGAACTGTTTGAAAAAACCTCCAACAAAGCCCTTACAACCTTTACTTAAAAGTGAAAATCTAAATTCAAAATTGGGCACGTTTAAAATAGAAGAAGGATCAGAAGGAGGAGAAGAATGAGACAAATCTTCTTTTAAAGATGAAGAAAGAGAAAGAAGATGAAGAAGAGAGAAATTTATTTTTAACCATTATGTACATAGAACCTGATTAGTGATAAAACATTGAAGATAAAAGCCGCCGTCTGCTGTGTTACCCTTATCTTCAGTTTTAACCCTATCAACTTGGATATGTTCGTCATTTAACTCCCAACTCCATTTTTATTTTTATTTTAAAATTTGACACTTCTCTAACAATTTGAGTTCCCTAACAATTACACTTCTCTAACATGTCCTCCCTCGGATATCGCCTCACATATCACTTTTTACATTAACCTATCTTCATTCGTCAACTCATTTCGATGCCAGTAGGATATTTAGTGGTGATGCTCGGGAGAAGAAAAACCCCGGAACCCGGGAAACGGAGGTCGGGTCGGGAAATGACTCCGGGAGTTGGGATCGGGAGGCTAAAACTCGGGAAATTTCCCAAGTCTGGAGTCGGGATACCCGAGCATCACTAGTATTTAGCTCGATTAACTCCATCTCAGTTGCCATCTTTCCCTCATTGGTCCAAGGGGTGCTTAGTTAGAGAAGCTTGCTTTATACCTCAGTTTAAGAAAACTTTCTAAAAACTTTGTATTTTTTTATTTTTAAAGGGTATAAATTTATTTAACAACATTTATTGTCAGGAACAGGCATTTTCCCCATCCAAAAAAATTTCCAAATCTTGGGAAAAATTTTCGAAGAAAAAAAATTTTTTCAAAAATTTTCAGATGGATTAAATAGAAATAAAAGTCAATTTAAAATTAAACTAATTTTCAAATTTAAAAATTATTGCCAAACTTTTATTTAATTAATTTGGCGAAATGTTTATTTATTTTTCTTTTCTCTAACCGTCTCTTTCTTTCTAGTTATTTCTATTAACTAGGCGCGCTTTTTATTTTTTTTATTTTTTATTTTTCGATTACCTAATTTTCGTTTCCAATTTTCTTTTAGATTTTAACCTTCCCTTTAAATTAATCAACAAAAAAATTATGGAGAATGATGCGGATGGAATTATTTTGGCATTTGTATTTTTTCAAATTTTTTTAAAATTCCTTTTTCAATTTTGAATAGATAAATCTTCTCACATCCGAATTACAAATTGAGGAAATTTTTTCTTTTGATGAAATCCTATGTTTGCTGCCTATTCTTATTAAAATGATGTGAGTTTGGTTTGAAAGATTTTTTGGGAAATCCAAAATCCGCAAGTTTTCTGAAAAGTCCGCAAGTTTCGTCCGCAAGTCTTACAATGCCTTATCAGGAGGGGATTTTCGCCCCTTTTACTCCTTTGAGCCATATTATAAGTATCCCAGCCATCTAGCACAATTTTTGTATAAAATTCCCAGAACTTGGTTCTTTTCCCTTTTACCTTTAAAAAGTCCGCAAGTTTTGTCCGCAAGTCTTATGATTTCTTTTATCTGAAAATCCTAGCTTTTTATATTCCTACAAACTTTATTATACGCTTCCCGACAATCTGACAAACCTATTTTTAAAAAATCATGTTCTTCAGGATTAAATAAAATTTGCGGACAAAACTTGCGGACAAAACTTGCGGACGAGAACCAAAGAAAATTTTTTTTTTATAATTTTAGCCAAACTGGTGAATTAACCTTCAAAAGTGATTTTGACTTTAAATTTAAAGATGCCGTTGAATTTATTAAAAAAGAATTGGGAAGCAAGTCTGTGGAACTTTTGAAGCCTGAAAATGCGGATAATGGAGATAAACAAGAAATTGCTAATATTATATTTGCCCTCTTATTTATTTTGTATAAAAATCAAAGGGCTAAATTTGATCAAATATGTGAAAAATTGGATGGAAAAAATTCTGCTGGGATTAGAAATTTGGTATATTTTTAATTTTTAAATTTATTTTTTAATTTTTTTGTCCATGTTTTGTCCGCAAATTTCGTTCCCAAGATTTTTTTGGACTTTGCATGAATTTTAAAAATCCATTTGCGGGCAAAACTTGCGGATTTTTATTTTTTTAATTTTTGAATATCCGCAAGTTTTGTCCGCAAATTTAATTGATATGTTTTTTTTTAGTTTTTTGCAAACAAAATTTCTGTCCGTAACTTTTTTGCGGACACCATTTTTGTCCGCAACTGTTTTGAGGACAAAATTTGTGTCCGCAACTTTTTTGCGGACAAAGTTTGTTATCCGCAACTTTTTTCCAAACAAAATTTCTATCCGCAACTTTTTTGCGGACAACATATTTGTCCGCAATTTTTTGCGGACGTGATTTTTATTCGCAATTTTTTGTGCGGACAACATTTTTGTCCGAATCTTTTTTGCGGACAAACTTTAATTCTTATTTTATCTCGACTGTAAAATAACTTTTTATTTTTTTAGTTAAAACGTTTTGATAATTTTGATCGTCTTTCACCAATACCCTTTACTTCAATTTTAAACAATTCTTCTTCAAATAATTTATTTTCTTCGCAAAACTCAAATATTCAAATATTTTCTTCACAACACGAAAAAGAAAATTTGGAAGAAATATCTAAATATAAAATTAAATCGGCAGAATTGGAAGCTAAATATAAACAAATTGAGTCAATTAATTCAAAATTAAATGAACAACTTGGAAATGCTCAAAATGAATTTGCTGATTTGGAAAATAAATTTGAGAGGTTAAAACAGGCTGATAATGAAAAGGTTTGTGTGACAGAGATGAGTAGGGGTGGGGAATTGGGTCGGGTTTTTGTGTGGGTTTTCAATTATTTTTCCGCAATTTTTTTGTCCGCAAATATTTTGCGGATTGTCCGCATATTTTTTGCAGACAAAAATTTTTATTTTTTTTCCGTAAATATTTTTGCGGATATGTCCGCATATTTTTTGCGGACTAAAAAATTTTTTTCAGCAAGGATCTATTGAACTTTTAAATATTCAATTGAGAGAAATTACAGACGAAATGGAGACTTTACGTTATACAAATTCTGAATTACTTAAAGAATTAAAATCTTTAAATGAAAGGCATTCTCGTGCCGTTCAAAAATCGGCAAATGATTTAAAATCGAAGGAAGAGGAAGTTGGATTACTTTATATTAGGTTTAATTTTATTTTTTTAATTTTTAATTAGCCAAGTGTTGCTAAATTGTGGAATTTCTCAAAGGCTAGTTAGTTCATTCCTTCCTGTCTTCTATCCCCACTGGGCTTCCTATTTCATTGTTCACACTGATCTCACCCTTATACTAGTTACTTTTCAATTTTGTCCGCAAATTTCTAGCGGACATTTCATATTGTCCGCAACTTTTTTGCGGTCATTTCAATTTGTCCGCAAATAATTTTAAAAAATTTCAATTTATTAAAATTTCTTATTTTTAAAGATTAGATGCTTTAGTTAAACAAATAACAGAAAAGGACTCCTCTGAAAATAAATTGAAATTTATGGAACAACAAATAGCTAATCAACAGGGGACAATTGAGGAATTAAGGAGTGGTCTTGAACAAGCTTTGGATAGAGCTAATTTTGTAAGAAAAATTTATTTCTTAAATTGAAATAGAGCCAAAAATTTAAAATTTTCAATTTTTTTTGTCCGCAAATTTTTTGCGGACAAAAATTTTTGCGGACATCCGCAAATCTTTTGCGGACAATTTTTTAAAAATGCGGATAAAATTTTTTTCGATTATTAAAAAAAAATAAATTTTTACTAATTTAGGCAGAAAAAGAATTAATTAAATATAAAGGACTACACAACAATTCTATTAACCTACAAAATAACGCAACTTTTCAAAATGGTTTTTTTTTTAATTTTTGTTTTAATTTTTTTTTTATTTTTTTCAGATTCAGATAATTCTATTTCTCTTCATGATGATTTAACTTCTTGTAAAATTGCAGAAAATCATAGGTTTTATTTTTAAAAATTTTTTTGTTAAAAATAATTTGGGGGGAGAACTATATAGAGCGTGGTCAGGGGGATTTGAAGACTTCTCCTTCCTTCCCTCGAAATGGGGACATAATGAAAAAATTTTGGGAGGGAAATACTCAAAAAAGTTAATTCTTTTCGCATACACCCCCAAGAATTGTCAAAATTTTTGAAAATTGAAAAATTTTGGCTCTTGGCTTTCCAAATTCTGAAGGTTTTTGCCTGTGGCGCTAAGAAGTAAAAATATGCGTACAAAGAAAACAGGCGTTGGAACACAAAATTTTTGGCGTTTACCTCATCGGAATTGATCTCCTGGCTACGCCATTGCTCTTCTCTATTACCTCTTTTAAAGGGATTAATTTTTAAAAATTTTTATTCAGCAATTTTAACAACATTTTATTTGACCACCAAATGACTTCCCAAAGTGCTGATGATTTTGCAAAATTAAAGGCTCGTTTAGAATTAATTGAATATGAAAAAAGAGAATTGGAAGAATTAAATAATTGTCAATCAAAAAATATTTTGGAAAAAGCAAAAGAAATTGAAAGATTTAAACAAGAAAGTGAATTTAATTTAAATGAATTGAAAAAAATGCAACAAAAAGAAGCTTTATTTATTGAAAAAAATAAAAATATTGAAGGTTTTTTTAAATTTTTTTGGGGGAAATTCTTTTAGAAAGGAGGGAGGACTGTGATAAAAAAATTTTTTTTAATTTTTAGTTTAAAATTTACTTTTGTGTAGTTTACCCCCCACCATTTACTTGAAGTCAGTTAGTGTCCTCCCTATACCTGTGAGGGAAATTCTTCTAGAAAGGGGGGACTTTCTTTTAGAGAGCGATAAAAATAATAATTTTTTTAATTTTTAGTTAAAAATTTACTTTTGTGCAGTTTACCCCCCACCCCCTAGAAGACTGTGTCCGGTTGGTGTCTTCCTACAGCTGTCAGCAAATCAAAACGGTCACACATTAAAGGGCAGACTTTTTCAAGTGAGAAAAGGGTGGAATAAAGATAAACCTCCACGAAAGACCCTTTTACTCAAGTATGGGGGGTAAACTACACAAAAAAATTTTTTTAACTAAAAGAAATTTCCCTAGAACCCTATACGGTTTTTATATTCTAAAAAATTTTTTTAGAAGAAAATTCTCAACTCAAAAATACAATAAAAAGATTAGAGGCAGCTCAATTTATTTCTGATTATAATAATTTACATGTACAGCAACAACAACAGAAATCTTCTTTCTCTTCTACATTATTTAAAAAATTGTGAGTTTAAAATTTAATTAAAAAATTTTTAAATTAACTGTAATGGATCTGTTATTTATTTAATTTGGGTGGATTTCGCATTGAGTGAAGGTGTCGTAAGAGGCAAAACGCAGTCTGGACAAAATACCGTCCTAAACACCTTGAGATATTTCCTCAATGTCCCCTTTATATTGGTCTGTAGATTCCCCCCTCCTCCTTTTTCTTTTTAACCTACAGTCACATTTTTAATGCGCGGACTTTTTTATGTGAGAATAAGGTGAAGGGACCCTCCAAGTACGGGGTGGGCGGTAAACTACACAAAATCAAGTTTGTTGTTTTTCTGCTAACAATAAGTATTTTTCTTTGGAGGATCCTCCTTCCCTCAAGTGTGTAAAAACCCATGTCTTCCTAAAAAACCATTGCTGGAAAAAAAACCACCACGTCTTGTGCCCGTTATAGGTCTCTCATTATAAAATCTCTCATCTATATCATTTAAAAAATTCTTTTTCAAGTAAATGGATCTCAATATTTTGTGTATCTATAGCTCTTATTTTTTGGTTTTTGTGGTTTATTGAATTTACACTAGAAATAACTTATTTGCAAAACTGAGATTTTAAAAAAATATTAATTTATTTTATTCTATTTTACCTTTAATTTTAAATAAATTTTTACAAAAAAATAAATTTTACAAATTTTCTACATATTTTAGACACCCGTATTTTACTTAATATTTAATTTTTCTTTTTGTTCTTCCGCTAAGTATTTTTGGAGACAGTACCTTAAAAATATTTTTTATAAGAATTTTTATTTTTCTCGCGTTTAAAATTACCTTAATATTGCCCACTCCTCCATCACTCAAAAATCCTGGTGATAAGATACTTGGGGTCAAAACAGTGAAGGTGCAATACTGTGGTGAGCCGATGGGTATTTGAGCAAATGCTGTGAAGAAAATAATTTTTAAATTAAAAATAAGGGTTACAAGTGGAGACTAGACCAAGACGAGTTCCCGACGAAACTTCTCGGTTATCGAGAATGGAGGTTTTTCGAGATATAGATTCTTATATGACACATAGTTTGGTTCCTGTTGGAAGGTTCCGGTGAATCATCGGTGTTCCGATTCTCATATTACACTTATAGCCCGGTTTTTAGTTGGAAGGGGTCCTCCTTGGATGCCTTTTGGACTTCGAGTCTGTGGGACTTCGAGTTACAGTTGATTTATGCTTGGGCTAGTCCACCTATATCTATCGACTATACATGATAAATTCGACGTCCTACAGTCTTCCGAAGAGTTTTCTTTGTTTTACAAAATAAATACCGGGACTCAGCACTGTAAACGAAACAATAGTTGGTGTGAGCACACGAACTTCGAAAGCCTTTGGGTTTAAAATTTCCGCAACTACTAGTCTTGGTGAAAGAACATAGGCAATAAAAGCTCTAGGAGAGAGGATCTTGAAATTGAAATTTAATTTTAGAATGTTTTTTGGAGTTACTTTAGCATTGAAAGTTTGGGGACTGATTACTTCAACACGAAAAGCTTCGGGTGCTAATAGTTGTAATGTGAAAGCATTTGGCGAGAGTACGCTTAGCATTGCGGCGCGAGGCGATAGTATGCTGGGTACGAATGCAAACGGGCTGAGAACGTTGACCTTGAAAAAAATTTTATTATGGGGCATGTAAGAAGTATTTAGAAAAGTTGACAAACCTCGGATTTTGGCTCGGTAAACCGTGAGCGTTCAAAAAGCTCTTCGGACTAGACTTACTCATATGAAGTTCGTTCCTTTAGTGTTGGGTATTGAGCGTTTTTTGGCTCCGGCTCCAATTTTTTCAACTCTTGATTCCTGCTCCGGAGTTATAACTCCCTATTGATCATAACAAAAATTTTAAACAAACTTACACCCCCAAAATCAGGCGTCAAAAGTTGTAAGCTAAAAGCTCTCGGCGATAGCGCAACCCTTCTCATTACTTTCCCATCATTCACTTGATTAACAAAAAGAAAAGGATCAAGAATTCTCATCTGTCCTAAACTTTCAATTTCCATGAAACGCTTCGTTCTATTTTTAATCAAATATTTTTTAAATCCATCTCCAACATTGCTGGTTAAATTGGGGTCGTTCTCATTAATTTTTGATAATTTTTGAATGTCTTCTTCAAGTACAGCTTCCAATTCATCTTCATCATCGCCTAATTCGTCTTCATTTATTTTTTGGAGAATTTTGCCTTAAATTTTGGAATGGACTATTAAATTCGTTAAAAAGGGTCAGTAATACTTTGCCCATTATCTCCAGTAAGCATCATTTTAGACTGCTCCCTACTCAAAAAAGTGTACCCCCTCAATTCAAGCTCATCCCTCTGCCTTTTATTATGCCAATTTGAAAGTTTAGTAAATCTTCTATCAATTTCCTCCAACCGTTCAACAGCTGGAAGGATTTTGGTTTCAATTTCGTTTTTTATATTTTCTAGTTGATTTAATAAACGCTTCAAGGTGGAAGCAGCTCCACTCATTTGTAAAAGTAATTCGAGCCAAGGAAGTGTTTCTTGTTTGTTGTTGGTAAAGACGAGCTTAAATGGGAGATTCTAATGAGTTCAGTAGAGATGTTATGGACCGAAAATTTTTCAGGAGATAAGGCCGGGAATGTAGCTCAAACCCTAGTAGTCCCTAGAACACCCAAGAAACCCCTGACAAATTCCGCCTCCTTTTTCGAAAAGTTTATATCCATATCTGTCCGTATCAACGAATATCAGCTGATATTATCTGTATTCATGAACATGTTTATTCTTGAACACTCAATAAATTTTGACTTTTACTTTACCTTAAGCTTAGATTTTCGCATAAACCTCAAGATAGTCGAAACCAAGTCGAAACCTAACTAAGAGCCTCAAAACCCCACTAAAACGTCTTATAAAATTAATAAAAAACTTGCATCTAGTAAAGATTGTATAGAGTAATTCCCTTCCTCGTGGAAGGATAAAAATGTTGGGGACATCAACATTTCTTCAATTTCGGGATTTCTCTTTTTCGGATTTTCAGGCACAATATTCAACAATCGAGGAGAGAGTATTTCCATGTTATCCAGATGCATGGTATTTTGTAATTGAGATTTGACGGTATTAAGTAGGGGATCTGGTTGTACTGATTCCGTTGCTAAATTTACAGGCAATCCGAATTTTTTCATTAAACTGAAATTTTGGAATTATAATTCTGATTTTTGTTATTCTGATTTTTATCTGATATTTTTTCTTGTATTCTGATTTTTGTCAAAATTTTCTGGGATTCTGATAACAACAAATTATATTTTCATTTTCAGATTTTTAGTTTTATGGTTTTGTATTATTCTGGGTTTCTGATCTTATTGTCTGTTTCTTCTTATTTTCTGGTTTTTTGATGTTCTGGCTTCTGAAGTTCTGATTTTTCTGGGTTTTTGGGGTTTGTATCATTCTGGTTTTGATTTCCTGGGTTCTGATTTTTGATTTTTAGTTTTCTGGCTTTGTATTATTCTGGTTTTTGATCTTTTTATTATCTGGTTTTTGATTTTTCCGATTTCCGATTTTATGATTTTCCGATCTATTGGCTTCTGAATTTCTGTTTTTTTCTGATTTTTTAGGGTTGTAACATTTTGGGTTTTGATTTTCTGGGTTCTGGGTTTTCTGATTTTTCTTTATTATTCTGATTTTTTTCTGATTTTTATTTATATAACCACCTGTTTAATTGTTCTTCCTTCAATTTAATAAACTTATTACAACGCTCCACTTTATCATAAAATTGTTCAACCTCTAAAAGTTGCTTTACATTTGGATATTTTTCGAGTTTTTTCTCATCAATATTTTTAAAATTGTTTAAATTTTTTCTAACACCCTCTAAAAATTTTTCTTCTCGTTTATTTCTATTTTTTAATTTTTCCCTTCTCATTATTTTCATTTTTCTTTTGAATATCTCTATCTTTGATTCTTTATTAACTTCTTTTTTTAATTTTATGCCGAAAAATCTGAATTTAAAATTTAAATACAGTCATACAACCTCTCCTTTAGGATCACCCCTTTAGAGCTCAAAAACCTTATAAGTGTTATCTTCATGTCTTTAAATTGAAGATACCGAGAAAAACTGATTTATTTTTAGGCATTAGGGATCCTTCAGTCCTTTGTTTTTTTTTAATTTTATTCATTTTCCTTCCGGGTTTTTTTAATTTCAGTTAGACAGAGAACAATAGCGCCAGCCACCTATTGTTCCACCAAAAAAATTTTTTTTAAATGTTCTTATTGTTGAACAAGGGGTATGTAAAAATTGTATGTATTAGTACTGCACCAGGGTTCTAGCCGACATCCCTGGACTATATCTATACTTTCATATTTGATAATAAAAATTAATTTCTTAAAGTTACCTTTTTCTATTCGAACGTTGCTTCATCCTCATTAACCTCGCCTCATTTATTTTCTTTCCATTTATTTTTTCTTGCATTAAAATTTTAAAAATAGTAAAATTTCCTCTATGTTTGGGGGATTTTGGTTGAAAAATGTTTGACGGATTTTTAATTAAATTTTGATTAAATTTAAATATTTGTGTCCAAAAAGGCCATTCTTGATTATTTAAATAATTAATTTTCAAATTCTCTCTAAATTTTGTGTTCCTCCTTTCTTGAACATGCCTAAAATTATCCCGAACATTAAATAGAGAAACCATACATTTTGCTAATAAATTTAATTTTCCTTGAGTATTAATTACACATTGACGGAAAACAATACGTTCTGTGTGGGGCAATGAACGTAAAATAAAGTTGGCTTTGGCCTGGAATTTTTTCGAAAAATTTTTTTGAAATTTTTTTGAGTTTAAAATCGGACCTTAAATAAAGCAGAGACTGCAACTTGGAAAAAATAAATATCTAAGTTAGTTGGATCCATCCTGAGAATTTCTGTTTTCTGATTATTTTCTGCTTTGAGGGCGAAGGCGAACTTGCAGTACCATAATTGAGAGAGAAGGGAGAGAATTGGAATTATTATAAATATTTTAGGCATTTTAATAAGCAAGAAATTCAAAATTAATATAAGAATATGAAAATAAAAATTCTGAAATTCCAAATTAAAAAAAAGCCGAACGGGGGAGGGTCGTATGAGAATTAGGAAGGGATCGAGTTACACGAAACCCTGACTTTTTCAGTCCGAAAGGTGATTTGAAAAATTTTTTTGGAGATCTCGTTTTCGATAACCATGATTTTTGTTCAATATCATATCTACATAAATTCGATCTCTACTTAGAATAATTTAAAAATAATGAATCAGAAAAAAATTAAAATTAGAGGTCGGCGCAGGTCCGGATCCTGCACAGGATTTTCAGGATCCTGTCCGAAATCATGCCTTTTTTCAGTTTTCAAGATCCATCAGGATTAATCCTGATGGATCCTGATACAGGATCCTGCAAATATGATTTTACCTTACCGACTTATAATTAAAATCAGAAAAAATTCATAATTAATCTAAAAATTTTATTGCCTTCGAAAATGAAGATACTTTAAATGAAGATTTAAAAAACCGATTTATTTAAAAAAATTTTTTTTATAATTTTTTAAGAAAAATACAAGTTTGTTTAGTTATTTGTTCATTAATTATTTTGTACTTCTTCCGCAACTTCTCTCTAACAGTTATTTTTTATATTTTTTAGAGTGAACGCTTATATTTCATTAAATTCTGGTTAATTAAAAGAAGATTACCGCTAAACAGTTTATTTAAAAAATAATTGAATTATTAATTTCTCAAGTATTGAAGGAGATTAAAAACGAGATTTTAAAGCGAGAAAAAAAATTAATAAAATTAATAAAAAAATCCCCCATTGAACTTCATCAAAGTTCATCTTCTCGCGCGACCGCTAAGTATTCTTGGAGACAATATCTGAAAAGGAAAAAATTTTTGGGGGACAATATATGAAGAAAAATGTTACTCGAATGTTAGAAATCCCTTCATTAAGAAATCCGGGTGAGAGAATATTAGGGCTCAAAATTTGTAGAGCATAGTTTTGTGAAGAAGCGATTGATACTTGTAAAAGTGCTGAAAATTTATTTTTGATTTTGATGAGGATTTTCGGTTCATTCTTACGGCACAAATCCGGACTGAGTTTTTTCAAATATCTCAACTCGCTTTGAACCCAAACCGAGGACTTTTCGGGAACTGGTTATCCAATTTTTGGTTATTTCCGAATATCCACAGAATATCCGAAGATTTCCAGGAACAGACAACCCTGATTAACACCATTATTAATCATCTTTTAGTCTTCCAAGTCAACAGAATTAAAATTTAAGGAGGCAAACTTCAGTCAGAATTTATTCTCCCAATAATCCCATCAAAGCCTTTTCTGTGTAACATTAAATAACCTGGACTAAGCACTACAAATGAAAGAAATGTAGGGCTAAGAACACGCATCTCAAGAGCCTTTGGGGATAAAATCTCTGTAATTAACATCCTTGGTGACAAAACATAAGCAGAGAATGCTCGAGGGGAGAGGACCTTTAATAAAAATTTTAAAATAATTTTTGAATTTTTTGTGTCTACCTTCGCATTGAATGCGCGTGGAGAGAGTATTTCTGTAGCAAAAGCTTGAGGTGTTAATAATTCCATAGTAAACGCATTTGGTGATAATATATTTGCAATAGCTGCACGTGGGGATAATACACTGGGGACAAATGCTGAAGGGCTCAGAACGGAGAGCTGAAAAAGATTTTCTTCACATGGGAGTCGAGATGATTCATAACATGATTTCAAATAATTTTTGGGTGTTTCGGGTTTTTTTTCAGAACTTTTTCGATGGTTCTGGACATTCGAGGGGTTGAGGGTCCGGATTCCAGGCTTTCGGCGGCCCCGGACAATAGCCCCAAAAACAACAAGTTGATTACTTACACTCCCAAAATCTGGAGATAAAATCTGTGCACTAAAAGCCTTTGGTGATAGCGCAACCCTCCTCAATACAGCTCCATCCTTCACTTGATTAGCAAACAGAAATGGATTTAAAATTCTCATTTGTCCAAAACTTTCTGTTTTAATAAAACGTTTTGCTCTATTCGAGTAGTTTTTGGGGGAAAAATATTTTTTAAATTTCTCTCCAAGATTGTGACTATTATCTTCAAGTTTTGAGATCAATCGAATATCTTCTTCTAGAATTGCATCTATTTCGTTTTCATCATCACTCAATTCCTCATTTATTTCTTGAAATATTTTGTCTTAAAATACGGAAGAAAATTTTTATTTAGTCGAACCTCGCTATAAGATCGTTCCTATAATTTAGTAGGATTCGGGGGAAGATATTAGATGAGAGAGAGAGAGAGAGATATTGAGTGAGGTATTGAGATACTGGTTGACTGGTTAAGGGGGAGAGATAATGGATGAGGAAAGAGATACAGTGGAGATGAGAGGAAGATTTTGTATGACAGTGAGAGATAATGAATGTGGGGAGATACTGGATGATTGGAGCGATACTCACACCTAATCTATGCTCTTTATAAGATACCATTTTTTGTCCCAAATGTGAAACTTAATGTGATTGATTATGAATGTGGGGAGAGATAATGAATGTGGGGAGATACTGGATGATGTGGGGAGATACTACCTGCTTCATTTAATGCTTTTCCATTAATCATCATTTTAGACTGCTTCCTACTCAAAAAAGTGTACCCCCTCAATTCAAGCTCATCCTTCTGCCTTTTATTATGCCACTTTGAAAGTTTAGTAAATCTTCTATCAATTTCCTCCAAACGTTCAACAGCTGGAAGAATTTTGGTTTCAATTTCGTTTTTTATATTTTCTAGTTGGTTTAGTAAACGCTTCAGGGTGGCAGCAGCTCCACTCATTTGTAAAAGTAATTCGAGCCATGGAAGTGTTTCTTGTTTGTTGTTGGTAAATACGAGCTTAAACGAGAGGGATTTTTAAACCATGTGAGTTGACAAAAAATTAGGATCGGGGTTCGAGTCAAAAAGTCTGTGTATCGGAGTTTGTGTAAGCCGAACTATCCCTGGCTAGTAGAAGCTTAGGCTATAGGTAATATTTTTATAGTGGGAGGGGTAGCTAAGGGAAGATTCAATTGTACCCCTCTTGAAGAGAACTTACATTTAACAAGTATTGTATAGAAAAATTCCCCTCTTCATGGAAAGATAGAAAAGTTGGTGACATTAACATTTCCTCTAGTTGTGTACTGCTTGAATTTCTCGTTTTTGGAATTTCAGGTATAATAGACAATAATTTAGGAGAGAGTATTTCCACTTGGTCAAAATGAACGGTATTTTGAATTTGTGTTTCTGCTGTGTTAAATAATGGATTTCGTTGATAGGATTCTGAGGATAGATGAACAGGCAATCCAATGTTTTGAAGTAAACTTAATTTGTGTTTTTAGTATTTTTAGTGGTTTTTCTGATTTTCTGGTTTTTTTCTGAATTTTGTGTTTTTATTATTTTTCTGGTTTCCTGTTTCTGATTTTTTATTTGTTCTGATTTTTATTTCTGATTTTGTTATTTGTTCTGATTTCTTCTGGTTTTTTATTTGTTCTGATTTTTTTTATTTGTTCTGATTTCTGATTTTATTTGTTCTGATTTCTGATTTTATTTGTTCTGATTTCTGATTTTATTTGTTCTGATTTCTTCTGGTTTTTTACTGGTTTTTGTATAGTTCTGGTTTTCTGATTTTCTGATTCCTGGCTTCTGATTTTCTGGTGGCTTTCTTTCTGATTTTGTTTTTTTCTTTATTTTCTGATTTAATTCTGATTTTTAAATTTAAATAACCACCTGTTTAACTGCTCCTCCTTCAATTTAATAAACCTATTACAACGCTCCACTTTATCATAAAATCGTTCAATTTCCAAAAGTTGCCTTACATTTGGATATTTTTCAAGTTTTTTCTCGTCAATATTTTTTAAACTAAAATTTTCTTTTCCGCTTATTTTTCGTTTACTTCTCATCCGTTTATTTATTTTATATATTTTTTTACTCCTCGATATCTTCATTTTTGCTTGATTATTAAATTTATTTCGATTATTTTCTTCTTTTAAATTTGTAAAAACTTCAAAATTCCGTTGAATTTTAGAGAAATTTTTTTCATGAATTTTTGAGGAGATTTTCGAGGGATTTTTTGATTTAATTGAAGTTAAGTCAGCTAATTCATTCAATTCTTCAAATTTAAATATTTGTGTCCATAGAGGCCATTCTTGATTATTTAAATAATTAATTTTCAAATTCTCTCTAAATTTTGTGTTCTTCCTTTCTTGAACATGCCTAAAATTATCCCGAACATTAAATAGAGAAACCATACATTTTGCTAATAAATTTAATTTTCCTTGAGTATTAATTACACATTGACGGAAAACAATACGTTCTGTGTGGGGCAATGAACGTAAAATAAAGTTGGCTTTGGCCTGGAATTTTTTGAAAAATTTTTTTGAAATTTTTTTGAGATTAAAATCCAACCTTAAATAAGGCAGAGACTGCAACTTGAAAAAAATAAATATCTAAATTAGTTGGATTAATATTAAAAATCTCTTGGGTTCTGTTAATTTCTGGGTGAATAAAGGGGGCAATAAATTTAATTTCTGGGATAAGTGCTAGAATAATCAGAAATTTAGTAAAATTAAGAATTCTATACATGACTACTGGATGGTTTTGGATTATTATTTTCGTTAGAATTTTTAGGGGTTTTTATTTATTTACTTATTTTTCTGATCAAGGAAGGAAATGTAAATAAATTCCAAAAAAATATAGGTTGAGTTCTATAAATGAACATATTTTCTTCTTCCGCAACTTCCCTCAACTTGTTTCTATTTTTTAAAGAGGGACACTTGTACTATATCTAGAATAAAACAAACAAATATGCCATTTAGCCTTTTGTTTTTTAAAATCAGTCTTTCAAAATCAGTTTGATTGGCTCATCCACTTTAGTGTACAAACTCATTTTAGTTTACGAGCTTTTTGGCCACAGGAGATACAGGCTTTTTAGCCGCCCCTTCTCTCTCTCTCTCCCATATCCCCTCTTCCACCCACCCAAGTTCAACTCAAAAATCTTGCAGCTTCAAGTATCTTTCTAAATTTATTTTGCTTCAAAATTTCTGTCTAAAAAATTTCTGTAAATAATTAAAAATAAAACTAACTATATTTTCATCAGTTTAACTAAACAAATTTTTACTTAATAAATTTTAATCCAATCTCCGTTATTTTTTCATAAAAATATTTTTGTTTTTAACACATTTTTTAATAAGAAATTCAATTTCCCGTGTATATAGCGCATTTTTTGGCATTTCCCCCTCATTTTTAGGCCCTTCCCTTCCCAAAAATATTTTTATATATTTAATATTCATCCATCTAATATTTCTGGCTAATTTAATTTTCATTTGTATACACTAAAAATATGTTAAAAAACGTAGAAAACGTTAGTGTTAGTTAAAATATAATTATTATTTTGTCGGGTAAATTGAAGAATAAATTTAATTTTGAATGTTAAAAACATTTTTTTGACTTAGCTGTTTATACAAAAATTTTTTTTATGTTTTTACTAAGTTTAATGGATATTTCGTAAAATTAAAATACAGGCAGGAGAAGACAAGAGGCTTTATGATTTTTTACTATGATTTTATTAGGACCTCCAAGGCTCTTGGGTTGATCAAGACTTTTCTTGGGGGTTTTTTTTGGTCTTGGTCTTAGTCTTAGGGTAGTCTTGGTTTTGGAGGCTTGATCAAGAGTCTTTGGGTTGGTTGGTATGGGTCATTGGGTTCTGGTCATTTGCGTCATTTTGGTCATCACCAGCTTGTGTCCTGGTCTTGAGTCTTTGAAAAATTTCGGTCTTGGAAGTTTTTACTATTTATTTACCCTAATTGTTTTCCTAAAGAACCAGCTAAACTTCAAAATCAAAGCTTTTTGATCCATCTATTTAAAATTAATTTAATCGAAGCTTCCTTTTACTGTCTCTAAATTTCTTTCCCCTAAAAAAAGCAAATAAATACTATTCCAAAAAACTATTAAAAATCTTCAATTTAATTAATTGTCTGGTTAAAATCTACAAATAATTTTAATAAAAAATTTTTAAAGGTCAGGAATTTTTACAAATAAATCCTTTTTTGCTCAGTACAAATTCTTTAGCTCATATAAATAATTTTAAAAAGAAATTTTAATTTTCTGAATTGCTTCGGAAAAAAATTTTTTTTAATAAATTTATATTTCAAAAATCAGTTTTTTTAATTTAACAAATTAATAATCTTCTTATTTTTTTAGCAAAAATTTTTAAAGATAAGCTTTTCTTTCTTCCTTCCTGCCATTTTTTTCTAGTAAATATTTAAATTAAATTTTTAAAATATTAATTTATAAACAATAAACATTTGCTCCAATAAAACATCGAAAACATCACTATTAATTGTTTCTGTTGTTAAGTTAATTAAAACATATTTTGTAAAACATTCTTTTCTTTTTCTTAATTTATTACTAATTTTAAAACTTGTTTGTTACAGCTTGTTTAAAGCTTTTTTCGTTAAATTCACTTAAAACTTGTTACAACTTATTTAGAACTTGTTTTCAACTTATTAGTAGCATGTTTTCAACTTGTTTCCAACTTATTTACAGCTTGTTTGTAACCTGTTTCCAACTTGTTTTGTGCTCACGTTTTAAGTTTATTTCCAACTTGTTTGCAACTTTGTTTTAACCTGTTTCGAACTTTTTCCCAACTTGTTTCGAACTTTTTCCCAACTTTATTACAACTTATTTCCAACTTTCTTCCAACTTTTTTCCAACTTTTTTTGCTAACGTTTTCGAGTTTATTTTCTTATACTAAAATAAAATAATAATAAAATAAAGCAGCAGAATTTATTCATTTAAAAAATGAAATTTGAAACGCGCCATAACTTTTAAATTTATTTATTTTATTCTTACCATTTTTGCCAATTAAAAACATACACAAGTCTATTTTATAGGATTGACGTTTTAGAGAAGCTTTTCTTTTTTTAATTTTTGTCGCCTGGAAATATTATTCCCCAAAGTCTCCCCTTTCCTCTAAATTATTTTTACTCCTTTTGATGAATTTTTTACTTTTAAATGTTTGTTAAAAATTTTTTTTTTAATTTTGCCAATTCTTTTATTTTATTTTTTTAATATTTAATTTAAAAATTAGAGAGGAAATGAAAAAAATAATAAAGTCTGTTAAATATGTCTTTACTTTTTTTAATAAAAGTGACTACAAGTTATTATTAATTTTAAAATTAATTTTGTGAGGTAATTTTTGATGATTTTATATTTCATAAAAATATTCCAGTTTTCTGTTGTTATTATTTTTGTATAACTTGTCTCTGCAAAGTTTATTTTATGTAAGTTTATTTATTTGAAGTTTTATTTAAGTTATAAAAATAAACTTGTTTGAAAACAAGTTCATTTTTTCAAGTTTATTATTTAAGTTTGTTTTTACAAGTTTGTTTTAAATCAAGTTTAATTTTTCAGGTTTAATTATGTTTTTTGTTCTAGTTTAGTCTTTTTAAAACAACTTGTTTGTAATCAAGTTTTTTTTGTTTTTAAACAAGTTTATTTTTTCAAGTTTTATTTTTAATAGCATTATTTTTTAAGTTTATTTTCAAGTTTATTTTTAGAAAGTTTATTTTTCATAACAAGTTTATTAATATTGTTATTTTATTTTAATTTTTGCATTTGTTTTTCACACACAATTAAATAGGTTGTTATTTCACGCTATTTTAATAAAATTTATTTAAATGGGAATTTTATTTTTATTTTTTAATTAGTATATTTTTTAATTTTCCTTTTTTGTATTTTTATATTTTTTATTTAATATTTGATATATATTTTTAATTATTGTCGAAGCTTGGGTTACCTTAAACACGATATTTTCAACCCGACCTGTTTTCCAATCCGAAACCCGATCTGGAGAAATTTTGAAACCTTGACCCAACCTTTTTCTCAGCCTGTCACATTTCTGGACACGATATGGCAAACTTAAGGGGGCTGAAGATAAGGTTCCTTATATCAAGAAGTTCGTTAAATCGAGGGGTTTGATTGTATAGGCCTATTTTCTTGTATTTTTATCTGTATTTTTTTGTATTTTTCCCGTATTTTTAATTTTATTTTCCAAATTCATTTCTCTCCCCCAACTTTTCTTTAAATTTCCTCCTCTCGCGCGAACCAAAAAAGTTTTTATTTTTAATTTATTTATATTTTTCACTAGAAAAAAAGTTTTTCCATTAATTCCCATGGCATAGGAGGAGGAGACGTCCACCCAATTTACATTTCAAATTTTTATATTTTTCCCTTTTTTAATAATTTAGACTTTTTGTTTATTATGCTCTCTCATTACTTTTAATATAAAATTCATTTTTAGCTTTTTAAAGGGAAGAGGGGAAGGGGAGAATATTTAAAGCGAGAAAAAAAATTTTTTTTATTTGAATTTTTATTTTTCAATGGCATTTTATCCCAAAAACTTTTTTCCTCTTTTACACATTTCTTTTAAAAAAATAATGGCACTCCATTAATTATATATTATTTATTCATTATTTATTTTTAATTTTGAGAGAGGGAAAGTGTGAAAGGAAAATATAAATAAAATTTTTTTATGGCTTAATATAGGCAGGAGAATTTTAAAAACTTGCGGAAAACACATGCGGACAATACAGTATTATATGCCTTAATATAGGGACCTCTAGTTTACATACACCCAATAGTAGATTGATATACCACCGAGCGGGGCAGATGCCTAAAATGATTGAGAGACTTGTCGACAATAGCGAGGGTTTTATTCTGTCAGACCTCGAGTTTACATAAACCAATATTAGGTGATACGTTTTGCAGATTTATTTGGCACCTAATGAAAAATCAGCTAAGCTATACTCTCAATCTAAGTAAGAAAATACTCATTATAGGATAAAATTTTCAGACCAAAAATCTTTCAAATAGAAGAAACAAGACAAAGAAGTAAATTGAAGATAGAAAATGCTTTTATAAAAAAACCTTTTTGCAACACATAAAATATTTCTTTTCTAAATATTCAACCGGTATATTACACTAAGCTTCCTGGGCAAAAATGTGGAGCGCAGTGTTGTGGAGGACATAGGACAGCTAAGCATTTATTCACTCAGCCTCATTGCGAGGTTACGGTGGAATAGGAGCTCTTGCTTGTAGCGACGTAATTAAAAAGTTTCTGTTCAACGTGTTCTCACGTTGAACTCGAGGCCGGGAGGAAACGGCTCCTTATAAAGGAGTCCAAAAACTCTTAAGGAGAGTTTTGTGGAGGATTGCAGGCTGATGACTAGGGACAGCCAAAATATGCACGGAAAATTGCCAAATATGCGCATATATATGCACCGAAAAAGCCCAAAATATGCATCAAAATATGCAAAATTTGCCAAAATATGCAGTGAAATATGCACCAAAAAATAGTTAAAATATGCTTTAAAAATCAATATTTTAATTTAAAAACACTAATTTAGCCTTTAATTTTACATTTTATGAACACTTCTAAAGGATTTAATATATTTAAAATTTCTGCAAAAATTTTGGGGAAAAAAATTTTCCCCAAAAAATTTTCGAAAATATTTTTTCAAAAAATTTTTATAAAAAAATTTTTTTGACCAAAAAATTTCAAAATTTTTGTCAATTTTTGGCAAAATTTTACAAAAAATGCCTAAATATGGACCAAAATATGCAAATTTTGCCAAAATATGCACAAATATGCAAATATGCACGAAATGGTCGAAATATGCAAATATATGCATTAAGAACCGGGTCCTAAAGTGCCCGTACTTATGTAAAAACACCATTTTTGGGCTTCCCACTTCAAGACATATCCGCATACAAAACATGCATTTGCATGTTTTGGCTGTCCCTACTGATGACTAATATGCTATATGGAGGTTGGAGGAGGCCTTAAATAATAATATGCTTAATAATGTACCGATGTTCGATGAAGCGACTGCGCTCCTAATTTTTTAAATCATTTTTTGATTTAGTTGAAGTTGTATACCTTCTATGGTCCGTAATTCTAAAACGTCAACCACAGAAAATAAGAGTATTCAGTGAGGTTCAACACTCTCTCTCTCTTCCAATTTTTAGTAAAAAACACAAATTCCCATTAAATTTTACTCAACAACCATCCGTCTTCTCCCAATTTTATAAACTAAAATTTAAAAGAACCGGAAGTTTCTCTATGGTCCGTAATCCTCATTCACACACAGCCCTAATTCCTATCTTAAATTTAAAAATTTTTTAAATTTAAAACGGCTCACTTTCATTTTTAAAATAAAAAAAGTAGGAGGAGCTTTAAATAAATAAATTTTAATATCACACATTTTTTAATATATTTAAAAATTTCATTTAAATAGCCAAGACCCTAAAGCATTGCTCCATCCGGCTCCGGAGCTCTAGAAGAGACCAGACTAGATGGCTTCAGCTCTGGGCCATCTAGGCCCTTCAGCTCTGGGGCCAAACCAGATGGCTTCAGCTCTGGGCCATCTAGGCCCTTCAGCTCTGGGGCCAAACCAGATGGCTTCAGCTCTGGGCCATCTAGGCCCTTCAGCTCTGGGGCCAAACCAGATGGCTTCAGCTCTGGGCCATCTAGGCCCTTCAGCTCTGGGGCCAAACTAGATGGCTTCAGCTCTGGGCCATCTAGGCCCTTCAGCTCTGGGGCCAAACTAGATGGCTTCAGCTCTGGGCCTCTGGGCCTTTGGGCCTCTCTGGCCTTGCCAAGCCAGCTGATGGCTTCAGGTTTGGGGCCTTCTTCTAGAGCTATATAAAAATTCAAGTCTGGTTTTAGATCGGGGTTTCCTCTTCAGCAGTTTTTCGGCTCCTCTCCTGCTCCAGCAACTCAAGGAGATAGGGGTAGCTCTCAAGCAACTCAAGGAGGTGGGGGAATTTTGAAAAGTTTGCTTATTAATTTTCCTAAGTCATAGCTCAGCTCTAGCTCCATCTTAAGCGTCTAACTCTGCCTTGCACGCCCAATGCCCAATTTTATTTTTATAAATATTTCTCGAATTATTTAAATAAAAATTCAAAAAATTTTCCTCCTATCCTTTAAGTAATAAAAAAATATTATTTTTTTAAATTTTTTAATATTCCAATTAAATATTCCATTTTTCTTAAAATGCCGTCAAAAAAAACTTTTTTTTTATTTTCTTCCTCATTTTCAATTCTCCACACGCCACTTACCGTAATTTTTATTTTTCAAAAACCTTTTTGGCTTAAAAATAAATTCACACAAATTTCACACTTTTTTTCATTCTCTTTTAAAAATTTTTTTTTTATTTTCAGAGTGCTCGTCTGCCCACAGTTTTTTTCATTTCCTCTTCTTTTTAAACCGCCCAATGAGAGAATGGGGCAAAATTAAAATAAAATTTTTTTTAAAAAGAATTTTTGTTTGACGTAGCTACTATATTATTGTAGTATTTTTAAATGGATTTTAAAAATAGAAAAAAATTATTAGGAAGCTTTTTTAGGATTTTTTAAATAATTTTAGACTAGACTAAACTACTGGGGATTGTAGAAAGATAATTGTAACTTACAGGCTTAGGAAAATTTTAAAAATTTTCTGAGTTGGTCTCTAATTGATACGATAGTTGTTGAGCTTCTACTATTGTTTCCAGAGATTTTCAGCCTCTCTTCCCACTTTTTTTTAATTTTTATATTTTTTGACTAGAGACTTCGAATAAAATAAATTGTACCCTGAGGGCTTATGCTTTATAAAAAATTTCGGGTTAAAAAAATTTTTCCAAGAATGATTCCAGTGTTTGTGAAGCTCCCCATCTATTGTTTTCCCCACCCTTTTTTTCAGATTTCCAAAAATTTTTTAAAAATTATTTTTTTATATTTTATTAAATGTGAGAATGATCCAATTATTCTTATCAATTATTACACTTATCATAAAAAAATTTTTTTTATTTGAGCCCCTATATTTTTAAGTATTTGTCTTCTCCTTTTCAATCGTTATTCGATTATTTAAAATTTTTTTAGAATTTTTAAAATAAATTTTAATAACGCCTCTAGTATCCCTATTAAAAATTAAAATAATATTATAGGCTTTACCAACTCCTCATTTTATATTTTTATTTTTAGTTGGGGCAACTGCTATTGCAAATTGGCCAAATTTAAATAAATTTTTGTGTTAAACGACTATTATTAAAATAATAAAATAAAATAAATTTTTTAAGGCTTCCAAATCCTAAAATATTAAAAATATTTCCTCTCTAACTCTCATTAAAATTAAAAATAAAATTGTGAGGAAATTTATTACTATTTTAAAATTAAGAATTAAACAACTACTATAAATATTATTAAGTGCCGAAAGGTATATCTTCACTGAATATTGACTACAGACTTCGATTGTTCCCCAAATACATCGGGGATAACATTTTCGTGGATTGGATCCCCCTCTCCCCTCCCCCCCCCCAATCCTCTTATGAACTGTAAGAGGACATGGGTCGGGAAATGATTTAAAAATCATAGTCGGGCCGGGATGAGGAGCAACCCTCCTTCAGACCAAGGAGGATACAAGCATAAAGAGTCTGATAGGATTTCGGATCAAATAAGCAGTGATATCCCTACTACAGACCATTACTAAGTAATCGTACTCCACTACCTATTTTTTAAGTTACCGCTCCCATTTTCAGTCATTCAAGGAGTTCCTAAAATATGTAAAATGGGGTATTTTAGATTGAAAAATTGTGGGGAGCACCCTTCCTACAGACCTTTTTTTGTTTAATTTTGCTCCCTTAATTATTTGTATTTTTAATTTTGGACATTTGACTTATTAAAAAATTTTTTTTATTTTCCTCATTTTTACTAATTTTCCCCAATTTTTTTGCCAAATCCGAAAAAAATGGATAGAAAAATTAATTTTTTTTCTTATTAAAAAATAATTTCTATATTTTCCCTTTTCACTTTTTTTTTCTTTCTGTCCCCGCCATTTAACAAACGAATTTTTTGTATAAAAATTTTATTTTTATGTCCTTCAACATTCCGCCATATGGTGTGATTTTGTCTTTTTTTTATTTTTTAAAAAGTAAAAAAAAGGAAATTTTCTTTGAAAAAAAAAGAGAAAATTGGAAAAAAGAGCCGCAAAAATCATTTTAAAAAAATAAAATATAAAAAATGATAATGAAAAAAATTGTGGGCAAAAATAGAAGAAAAAATAATATATAATTTTAAAAAATGCGCGGAATAAATAGAAAAATAATTTTGAAAAAAAATAAAATTTACAAGGTTGTGGGAAGGTGTTTTTTTACAAAAAAAATGACAAAATTAAATTTGATTTTGGAAGTAATTTATCTAAAATAGAATATACTAAACTTAGACCAAATTTTTCGGATATCCAAATTTTCGGATATCCTGTATTTTTTCGAATCCGGATCAGTCACCCTTACTTAAGTATAAGCAAATCTTGATAGGGCAATAAGAAATTGAGACAAAATGGGTTGTAACCTTTATTGGGATAATTTGAATAGATCAACCTGCTAAGAATGATGAGCTAGATCCATGATTTCCTAATTAATATACTTAGATAGTAGACTGGGAGAGAGACAAGAACATCGACTGTGAGAAGCTGAAAGGGAACTACTCTCTACATGGTTTCGGTTTATTTTGTGTTCCGAATTTAACTCGAGGTAGGACTAATCGAACAGAACTCTAGATTTTTGAATATCGAGATTTTTTGTGGCATCGTTCTTGATTTTTGTAAAGACACCCTTTTAGTCTAGTTTGAGAAAAATCAAAGAAATCCCCCAAAAATCCCCCAAAAAACCCGCAAAAAACCCACAATAACCCCCAAAAAACCCCCTAAAAACCAACAACATTTCAGTCTAGTTTGTATTTTTAACTGCTTCTTTAACCATTTTTAGACTATGGCACAACTTTAAAAATAAAAATTAGCCATTACAATATTCCTTCTTTATTTAAATTAATTATATTTTTCCTTCTCCCCATCTCCATTGGCCCATAAACTAATTTTAAATTAATTTCCTTCAAATATACTGAAAAATATACACATATTTATTCAAAATTTAATAGGCACTAATTATTATTTTTTTCATATTAAAATAATTTTTTTCTATTTAGTCACTCATTATGTAATGCTTTTTTGGACAAAAAAATTTTTTTCTTCTCTCAAAAATTTTTTTTCTTCTCTAAAAAATTTTTTTCTTATTGCAGATGGTCTTGATTATTAAAATAAAATATTATAGCTAATTTAATTCATTTTTCTCGCTATTTTTTAAATTTAATTATTTGAATTTATTTAATTTTTTAAATTTATTTTTACTTTATTTTTAATTAAAAATTAATTTTTAAATTTTTCAAAATTATTTTTTGACTACATATTTTAATTTTACGATTATTCAGCAGCTTGTTTTACTTAATATTTAAATATTTATTTTTAATTGGAGGTAGATAAGAACATTTTTAATTAATTAATTAACTTGGAAATAAACCTGTAATTTAAATAAACTTGGAAAATATTTGTAAAAAATATTTAAACATTGAATTGAAAATGAGGTTTCTTTAAAAATTAAAAAACTTGGTAAAGTATAAGCAAATAAAAAAAAATTTTTTTTAATTGGCAAGATGAGAAGGTTCAGACATTTACCTACCTATATTTTTTTAATTTTTTTCATAAAATTCTTTTTTTAAACTAAAATAATTCCCTAAACCTTCTCATTTTGCCAATTAAAAAATTTTTTTTATTTGCTTATACTAGTTTTATAATTTTTTAAATTAATTTTTCCTATAAATTTCCAAGTTTTATTCTTTCATATTTCACTAAGATACATATTAATTTTTGAGAAAACTAAAAAAATTTCTTAATAATTCCCTTCTATTAACCTAATTAATTTCTTTATTAAACTATTTATCTACTAAATAATTTTATTTTAATTATAATTAATTCCCCCTCTTTTTCAAATTAAAATAAAAAAATTTTCTCATTAAATGACCACTCGTTAGTATGGGCTGACCACTCGTCCACTTTCAGGGTCATCATTATTTTCTAGAAAAAAATTTTTTAGTCATTTCTACAATTTTATTTTTTTAGTTTTTTCTCTCTTCTCTATTCTCCATTTTTTAATATTAAAAAAATAGCCATTCATCTCTCTCAATTTTTTAATAAATTTTTGGGAAAGGTCAAATAAATAAATAAATAAATAAATAAATAAATAAATATGTAGATAAAAATATTTTCTTCTAATTTTTTTTCGTTTTTCGTTGAACGCCAAACCTTTTTTTCTATTTATTTTATTTTTTGTTAAACTGACCACTTAGACTCTTTAAAACAAATTTTTTATTACTTAAAGGGAGCACTAAGAAAGATAATTTTGGTACCATTCGACGCAGCTCGAGGAGCTCTTTCGAAAGGTACCAAAAGTAGCTAGATAGGATTTTTACAAGTCTAGTTACAAGCCCTGCGGTAGACTGACCCTGCGCTTGGTCTGTATGTATCACTTTATTTAATCTACTAAAAAAAGTAAAAACTCACTTAGAAAGTCGATTTTGATAGCATTCGACGCAGCTTGAGGAGCTCTTTCGAATGGTACCAAATTTGGCCAGATCCGACCTTTCAAGGTCTAGTCATAGGCCCGGCGGTAGACTGACCCTGCGCTTGGTCTCTACTATGTGTCCCTTTACTTAATTAAATTATTTTTACTTCACTTTTCTCCTAATTTTACTATTTTTTGTAAAAATATAATACTTTCATCTCTAAAAATAATTAATTTTATATACTATCGCTAGATTAAATAAATAGGGTGGTCCCTCCAAAAAATATTATTTTTATACCTACTTTATTTACCTTAAAAATAAAATTTGTTTAAAATTGATAAAAAAAGATAAGCAATTTATTTTTGCAAATTTTTAGATTTTTTGTTAAGACTAGTAAATTTGTGCACTCTAAAAAAAATTTCTGGTTTCCTCTCCAAAGGTAAGGGAGAAAATTGTGAAAATTTTTCTTGAACTCCTCCATAGTCTTAGTTTCAGGATACCGCCTTTCTCTTTTAAATTTTTGGCTCCGACTTCGGAGTTTTTTACCTTCTGACACCAGAGCCGAATGGTTTTTGAAGCTGCTCTATGTTGGCTCCGGGCTCAGTGGAAAAATTAATGACCGCTCCAGGCTCGTCGCAGCCGACTCCTAGGCCAGCTCCCAGAGAAAGGCTAGGCTAGTTCCCCAGAGAGAGTGGTCAAAAACCTTATCCCCCTCACTGTATCAAAGCTTTCCATAATTTTTAAAATACTCTCTAATAGGACTCTAAAATGACCCCTTAATTTATTTTCTTTCTAATTTTTCTTCTAATTAAATAAAATATTTTTACTCTTTTAATTGAACATCAAAAACAAATACAAAAAATGGCCAACATAAAAAATAAAATTTTTTCTCATTGAGATAAGCATCTCTTTCTCTATAAAATTTATTTTATTTTTTTCTCTAAAAAACTTTATATTCATTTTTTGGTGGTCATTTAATGACCCAATTTTTTTTTCAAAATTTTCTTTATTTTCAACATTTGCCCTTTCCTCCAAGCGTTATCCTCTTAAGAACGATGGTGGTCAAAAAACCTTATGTCTCTGTCCCCCCTTCTCATTTTCTCTCTTCAATTTTTTTTAATTTTTTTTTATTTGTTTTCATTTTTCTTTCAATGAAAAAATATAAAATTCGGCGAGAAAGCTAGATGATCAATATGGACCATTTGAGTCTTTTTATAGTTGCGATCAAATGTCTTCCATTACTCTCGAAAATAACGACTTCATTTCTTGAATTAGAAGCTTTTACGAGACCGATCACCCACCTAAAAGGGAATAAATTCTTTTCGGACTATGGGGATGTTCCCTTCGGACTATGGATGTTCCCTTCGGACTATGGGGATGTTCCCTTCGGACTATGGGGATGTTCCCTTCGGACTATGGGGATGTTCCCTTCGAACTACATATGATGCTTTTCCTTTCGGACTATAGCTTTTACTTTAAAACTGGGGATCTCCTTTTCGAGCTTGGATATGTTCCCTTCAAACTATATAATGTTTCCTTCACACTATATGTAGATCATCCCTTCGGACTATTGATCACCCCATTTTAAACTCTTGGCCCCCCTCCCCCTCTACTATAAAATTTCTCTTGGTCATTTAGCTCATTTCTAGTTGGTCATTTCATTCTCTCCCACCCATTTTTCTTCATTTTCACTTTTTTTCATTTTTCTTTCTTCAGTGTTCGTCCTGTCCCTCCCCCACCCCGCAGCGTTTCGTCGCTCTCAACAAAATTTTTATTTTACATTTTTTCTTTCATTTCACTCTCATTTCACTTTTCCAAATGTCCACTCCCTCCACCACATTTTCAATCCCCCCGAAAAATTATAAAAAAAAAGCCCCCACATCCCCACACATCCCCCCTTTGAGTGGACAGACATTTGAAGGTCAACAGAAAAAATTGATGTAAAATTCATAGTAAAAACTAGGGGGAAAAACTGAATAGTAAAAAAATAAAATTTATTTTAAAAGAGAGAAAAAAGGGCTAAGTGACCCGAAAAATGCCTGTCTACTTTTTCTCAAAAAAAATTTTTTTAATAAATCACTCTCCATCAATTTTACAATTAAACTATTTAAAAAAAATTTTTTCTCATCCTACTTTATTTAATTAGTCTATGATTTATGCTTATTTTTGTGCACGATTTTAGTCAAATTTTCCTTTCTGGAACCATTTTTTATTTAAACCAAGAATATTTTTTTCAACGTCCCCCTTCAGAATATGCTTGTTTCTTTAAGACAAGTGATATTCTTTAGGGCTAGATGGCCACTACAAAATTTAGAGTTCGCTTTCGACTTTTTAAATGTACCCTTCGAACCTTAGACGTCCCCTTCGGACTATAGATGTTCCCTTCACATTATATGTAGATGTTACCTCTGTATTATGATGTGTTCCTTCAAACCAGACCCGGTCACGGATACTGATTTCGGTATCCTTATCCGAATATTTACGTCGGATACAGGCGATATCCGCAGGCATTTGGTATTATCTGTATCCATATCCGTTCCATGACCAGGTCTGCTTCAAGCTATGGATGCTCTCTTCGAATTATGGACATCCCATCTGGATAATAGATGGTCTCCTTCGGATTTTAGATGTTCATTTGGCTTTACCTAATGTTCCCCTCAGACATTGTATCTTCCTCTCGAGCAGGATCCTTTCGATCAATGGACTATAGATGATCCCTAAAACTATGGATGTTTCCTTTCGAGCAAGGGGTTGAAATAAAAATTTTGTAACTACTAATTTATCATTAATTTAAAAAAATTTCTTCTTAATTCTATGTGACCCTTTAACATTCTACAGTTATTTGCTCTATTTGCACAAGAATTTTTGCCTTCATTTTTAATTCATTTCTGACCTTGGTAAAAATATAAAATGATTGGAAAGTACAGATAAATATTTGTAAAATTTTCCGAAAAGTAAAAAGAAAAATATTCATCAAATCTTCACATTTCTCAAATTTGTATATTTTTATTTTTGGGGGTTTTGAAAATATTTTTCTGATCATTTTATTATTTTTCTTTTATGTTTGATTTGATAAACCGCCACAAAATTTAAATAAGAACTATGGATGTTCCCTTCCGACTAGGATTTCCCTATAGATATTGGATATGTTCCTGTACAGACTAGGAATGTTCCTTTCGGACCGAGATCCTTCTTTAGTTCTGACCGGGAATTAAAGGTGTTCCCTCCGACCTATACGTATTTTCTTCAGTGTTCTTTTCGGACTACCTTCTTTCGAAATACAATACACCTCCTTTAGTCGAAGCAATTTCCGGCTCTTTTTTCAGACTCTACCTTCTTCCCTCCTTCATTAATTTTCAATTTCTTAATAAAATTTTAACAAAATAAAAGTCATCACATCTTAAATAAAATTCTAATCACATCAATTAACCACTTCCCTCTAAAACAAAGCATTAAAACAAAAAAATTTTTCTCGTCCATCCACACCCACAAAAAAAATAAAAAAAAATTTCTTTTAATTTTAGCACACCCTCCCCCAATCTTTTTTAATTAATTAATTTATTTCTCGCTTCTTCCTTCACAAAAATTCCGCTAAAAAAATAATCCTAAAAATAATTTTTATAGAAAAAAAAATTTTTTTCGGCTGTCTTTTTCCTTTAATTTTATTTATATTCCCAGTTTTTTTTTGTTTATTCTCTCACATCTTTTTGATAAATTAACCAAATTATAAAAATAAATTAAAAACTAAAAAACGTCAAAAACTCGAATTAAATGTGACTATTTAATTAATTAAATAGATTTATTTTTAAATTAAAAATGGACTTTTTAGACAATAAAGCTAGGGGATTGAAGTGACTCCATTAATTAATTCCTAATTTAAATGAGCTTAAATTCAGTCCCAAGATAAGGGTAATCCGAAGACTCATTACTACATTTTATTTGTTCGACTGGAACATCCCTAGTCCTTGAAGAACATTTCAAGTCTGGAACATTTATAGTTTGAGATGAACCTTCCAGGTCTTCAGGGAACATCCACAGCAGGGAGGACGGGTGAGAAAAAAGTCGGGTCCGGTTTTGGAATTTTTCTCGGGTCGGGTTTCTGGTCGAAAAAAAAATCCGGGTATCGGGTTTCGGGTCCACAGTCCGTGTGGTAATTTCAAACTTTGATGGAACATACCTAGTCTCTCTAATCATCCTTGATACATACTTAGTTCGAATTTCAATAATATTTCAACAATTTCAACAAATCCTCGGGGTAGCTCGTCTCCACAGTAAATAAAAACCAATTTTACTAAAAAACCCCCCATTTATTTATCAGCAATTGCAAAAAAAGTGTATTAATTACCCCTTCCCCAATTTTATTTCCTTTCTTCAATTAGCCATTTTATTTTTTTCTATTTAAAAAATCCACTAATTTTTCTACTCCTTCACAGATGACACATTTTTTTCTTTGAAAAATTTTTTCACTCTTACGCCAAAATCAGGCGCTGTCAGCTTCTATAAATAAAATATATTATACTTTTTTCTATTTTCTTTTTTTAATAATAGCTTTTATTTTTCTTTCAAAAAAATTTTTTAATTTAATTTATATTTTGCGTCTGGATTGGGCGATGTTTTGGCGCTGACGTCTTTGGAACAAAAAATCATAAAATTGATAATTGGTTGTCTAAAATTCTGAAATTTTGCTAGGATGTCTTTTATACCTTTTAAATTTCACCACTAAAAATTTCAGAATTTCTGGTTTATTATTTCAGAAATTCTGGTCGAAAGTGTCTCTGTTAATGTTAAAAAATTCGCATTTTATGTGATTTTTTCACTATAACTTTTACTATACTAAATCAAAAATTCTGAAATTTTCAGAGAACAAAGTTAATACTTTTATTTTCCTCCTCTAAAAATTTCAGAATTTTTGGTTTATTATTTCAGAAATTCTGGTCGAAAGTGTCTCTGTTACTGTTAAAAATCAAGCATTTTATGTGATTTTTTTACCATAACTTTTGAGATACTAAACCAAAAATTCTGAAATTTTCAGAGAATATAGCTAAGACTTTTACAAAATTTACAAAATAATTTCACTTCTCCAATTTCTCTTGATCAACCTCTTTTTTAACCGCGCGCCTAAACCTTTCCCGCGCCCTAAAGACCCTTTCATTTCTTTTGATCGCTTAATTTTTCTCCTCCTTTTTGCCCCCAATTGCCGCTAATTTTCCCTTTCTTCCAAAATCTTTTTCAAAATCCTTTTAGCTTTTTTTACTACTTTAAAAAAGGATTCATTCAATCATCAAGGAATTTCATTCAATCATTTAGTTTTATTTTGCTTCAAAATATTTTTTTACTAAACTACTACTAGTTAGTTTAATTCATTTTACTTTTTATTAATTTCGTTTTTCCTTATTTTTTAAAACGGATGTAAAAATAAAAAAGAATTTAAGAAAAAATAAAGTGCTAATTCTTTTTTAAATTTTATATTTTTTGTTGAGACTCTAATAGGTATATTTATTAAAACTTTAATTTATTTGCTTCAAGTTTTATTTGCTTCAAGTTTATCAAGTTTATTTTCAAGTTTAATTATTTTAAGTTTATTTAAATTTAATTCAAGTTTATTTATTTTAAAACAAGTTTATTTATTTCGTTTATTTTTCTTCAACTTTTTTACAACTTTATTCCAAGTTTATTTTTCCAAGTTTTAAATTTTATTTGTTTCAAGTTTATTTTTAAGTTTATTTATTTGTTTATATTTAATTCAAGTTTACTTATTTCCCAAACACTTTGTCTATTTCCAACTTGTTTAAATCCAAGTTTAATTTTTAATTCTTCTAAAAACTTGTTTATATTAAAGTTTAATTAATTTCCAACATGTTTTTTACTATTTTATACCCTGTATTTTTCCCAAGTTTATTTATTTTCCAAGTTTATTTTATTCATACTATAAAAGCTATTAATATTACAGCATTTTATATTCCCCTACTATTTAAGCATTTTCGTGCGCATTTAATATTTTCTCATTTTAAAAATTTTTTCTCATTTTAAGAACAGCAGCAGTATATTTGCCCCTTTTATACCCCTTTTTAGCTTGTTTTCTTTTTTATTTTTCCTGTTTATTTTTAAAAAAAATATTTTTGTGCTTACATATTTTTTATAAACAATTTGCGCTCTTTAATTAACTCAGGGCAACATTCAAGTATTTAGTAGACATAGCTAGAGGGGAGAATTTAACAGGGGATATAGTTGGTAGCTAGAGTAAAGCATCGAGATATATAATTTTTTTATTGGAAATTTGCCTCTGGCTATTTTTTTTATTTTTTAAAAGGAAAACAAAAATGTGCTAGGGACAGCGATTTTTTTTATTTTTAAAAATTCCCTCCCTTTTTTAAATTTTATTTTTTTTTCGAAAATAGTATCCTTTAACACTATTTTTCTTTTAACACTATTTTTTTAATTCGAATTATTTTTCAAATTTTATTTTTAAATTTAAAAAAAAAATTTTTTTTTTCCAAGTCTAATTCACTTCCCTTAAAACATCGCCTTAATTGACACCCGAGAAGTGTCGTTTTGTTTCTGACCAGAGATGGATCGGAATTCCGATTTCCGGCGTTTTTTCCTTTCGATTTCCGAAAAAAATTTTATTCCGATTTCCGAGTTCCGACATTTGAGCCAGTTCCGATTTCCGGCTCTTCCGATTTCTGGCTTTTCTGACTGTTCCAACCCACCCCTGTTTCTGACGAGACCTTTTTTTTTAATTTTTTGTTTTGTTGGAGTTTCCGAAGGGTGTCGTTATATCGAGGGCTTATTTAAAAATTTTTTTTATTTTTTATTTAATTTAAAAATAAAATTTTTATTTTTTTTAAAACAAATAATAAACCTTTTTAACGTCACAAATATTTATATAAAATTAAAGGAATTTTTAAATTATTTATTTTTATTTTCCCTATATAATGCTTATTTATGTTAACATATAAATATATTTTTTTTTAAATTTTCTATTTAAAGAAAAATTATTATTAAGCTTTTTAATAGCTTTATAAAATGCTGGGGGGATTTTATTAAAAAAAATTTTTCCTCAATTTTTTAATTTTTTTTTGAAAATTCTCGCGACTGCTTGGCCAATTTATTTATTTCCCCCCTTCTCAATATCCCCTCCTTTTCTCAATTAAAAAATAAATAAAAACAAAAGTCTTTATTTTTGTCCAGTTAATTTTAAAAAGTTGGTAAGAGTGAGAGGGAGCACCTGCCGTTTTTTGGTGTTGTTACTCTGCTAAAAAAATTTTTTTTTAATTTTTAAGATCCAAAAAATGTAAAGGAGAGGGTAGAAAGGGGGCAGTTAGTTAGTCGAGGAGAGAGGTGGATTTAATTTTTATTGGAAGAAAGGGACAGCTGTTTCTGCTCTCGATTAAGTGTAGTGTTTTTTCTTCGACTGGACTAACGTTTTGAATTTTTTGAGGAATTTAAAAATTGTTTTTCCGTACTTTAGAGTCTTGGATTTTTTCTTGGTCATCCTTAGGCTTCTTCTAGAATGATTTTTTTCGAAACTCAAAATTCTTCTCGAAACTCGAAACCTTTACGAAACTCGAAGTCTCTCACGAAACTCAGAATTTTTCACGAAGTTCGAAAATTTTTCCGAAATCCGAATTCCGAAATTCCGAATTCTTCGATTCTCTCCTTCTCTCAGCTTCTTCTCTCAAGTAATATATTTTAGAAATTTCGCTTTTCGATTTCGACATTTTATCATTTTTTGCGAAATTTTGATTTTTGAAAATTTCTAGCAGCTTTTACAAAGTCTTTTCGACCTCCAGAAACCTTCAACTAAAATTTTCAACTCTTCAATACCCCCAGACTCTAACGCCCAATATTTCTTGGCCATTAAAATCATCGGCCATTGAGCGAATTTTTGTTTGTTGGTGCAACTGTGATGTGTTTTTATTTTGGTCTCGCTATTTTATAAAAATAAAAATAAATTCATTTTATTTCTTCGGACGATGAAAAAAAAATAAAAAAAAATAAATTTACACACCTTAAGAAAGAAAGGGAAAATCTGTTAGAGGAGAATTTCGAGGAATCATCGGTCCAGAGAGGAAGAAAAAAAATTTAAAAAAAAATAAAAAAATGTGATGAATTAAAGAGGGGACATTGGTGTATTTTAATGAATTGAAGGGGGGATTTACTATTTTTAATTTTTAATTTTTTTTAAATTTTTTATGGGGAAGGAAATATTTTTATTTTTTAATTGAGAGAAAAAAAAGGGGAGGGGGGGATTTTATTTTTAATTTTAAATTAAATCAAAAATTAAATATAAAAAAGATTTTATCTTTTCCTCTAAATTAATTTAATTAATTGAAATTTTAGAAAGCTCCATTTTTAATAGATTAATTTTTTATTTTTTTTACTAAATTATTTTATTTTAAATTTTAATTCTAAAAAGCGTAATGTTTAATTTTAGACATTTTATCTTGTTAAGATAAAAATTTTTAAATTTTATTCTGTCTTAGTTTCTCTGAATTTCTTTAATGTCTAATGACCTGAAAGATTCCTTAAACTCGAATTTTTTCGAAACTCGAAATTTTACGAAATCCGAAATTTCGTAAAACTCTAAACTAGAAAGTTTTTCGAGTTTCGAATTCTACGAAGCCCAAAATTCTGCGAAACTCGGAAATTTTCGAAACCCGAAATTTCGTGTTTTGATATATTCGAAATTTAGTTTTTCGAAACAATCTCCATTATCCCTCTACCTAACCTTCACAATTAATTACTAAATTAATTTTAAAATTAAATAAAGACCAAAGAAAACCCAAACCTAGGGACCTCTTCTCTTTAAAAATTTTTTTAACTGAGAAAGCACCTTAATTTATTTCCCCCTCAAAATTACCCACTTTTATTTTTAATTTTTTTTTCAATCAAAAAAAAATTTTTTTTTCGATTTTAAAATTAAAAGTACAAAATCCGTCGCCAATTTTAGCACAAAAATCAGGACAAAAACACACACACCCTCACACAAATTTTAGAAAATTTTGGTAGCGCGCTTTCACTATTTTCTTTCTTCTTTTTACTTCTTGCCCCCGATTTTTCTTTAAAATATTCTTTGCGAAATTATTTTCTCTCTCCAAAAATAATTTTCTTTTATTCATTTCATTTTAAATTTTTTGAATTGTTAAATTTTTACTTTAAAATTATTTTTTAAGTAAAATCCTTTCATTTTAGTAAAATTATTTTAAGTTTTTGTCTATATACCCTCAGGGCAAATTGAAATTTTCGACCTATAACAAGAGGTGTGTCGAAACTGATTTGCGCAGATGATAGGCAAGAAGGCGAATTTTGTCAAAAATAAGCGAAATACGAAATTCGAAAGCAAAAATCGATAAAAATGCGGAACACGAAATGCGAAAGAAAAAGGCGAAACGACAAAAGAGGCAAAATTTGGCGAAACACGAAAAGCGAAACATTGGGGAAACGAACTTGGAGAAAGGCGAAATGAAAGTCAACAATATGGTTGCCGGCCCGGTCCGATCCGAAAGATCGAATCGGGCATCGATTTTGGCCTGAAAAAGACTCGGTTGGGCCGGCCCGAAAAATTGACTCGAAACGTCGGCCCGACTCGAAAACGGCAACCCTAGTCATCATGAAAGGGCAAAAGACGTAAAACGGAAACTAAAAACTAGCAAAATTCGGCAAAAAATGCAAGCCGAGATTGGCGATTCCCTACCCCCATAACCCGACCAATTTTAAATATTTTTCAACTTTTATTTTTTACTATATTATATAGTGCTTTTCACATGTATATTAATTGCAAAAATTGTTGCTTTTGCCATTTAAAAATTTTTATATTAAAAGAAATGTGTTTGTATTCTAATTTTTGGTTTTGGCATTTATTAACTTTGTGTGTCGCGCAGAGCAAAACACACAAAAACATTTTTAATAAAATTTTCTATTTTTGGATGTAAAAAAAGAAAAAATAAAATATTTAAGTATTCTCTCATTTACTTATTTTTATTTAATAAGTAAGCTGCTTTTTTGATCTTTTTTAGTATGCTTTGTAATTCTTTTGCAATTAAAATAGGCGTGTCCTATACCTTTTTATTCGCGAGATATTTATAAATGGATTGAGACTTGGGATGTCTGGGAGGTTGAAACTTGGGATAATGGAAGGGATTGGGATAACAGGGAGAGTGTGATTGAGATAACTGGGGGATATTTGGGCGAAAGTGGTGTCTAGGAGTCTGGCATAACCTGGAGACTCTGTTGGCTTGAGACTTGGGATGTCTGGAAGACCAAAAATTGGAATAATGGAAGAGGCTGGAATAATTGAAAGAGTGGGATAATTCTGAGATTGTGATTGAGATAACTGGGGGATAACTGGGGCGAATAATGCTTGAAAAAACTGGGCAAAAGTGATGTCTAGGAGTCTGGCATAACCTGTAGACTCTGATAAGCTTGGAGAGAGAGAGAGAGGAGACTGAGATAACTGATACTTGGAATAAATTGATTAGATAGCTGGGAGATTGAAACTTGGGGTAATTGAGAGGCTGGGATAATTGGGAGAGTGGGATAATTGTGAGACTGGTATAGATGGATGACTGGGATATTTAGGAGAACTCTGAGACTGGGATAACTTGAAGTATGGGATCGCTAGAAGATTGGGATATCTCGAGACTGGGACAACTGGTAACTGGAGGATTGGGATAATTGGAAGATTGTGATAGTGGAACAAATGATAGACTGGGATAACTAGGAAACATTAAGATTGGGATACCTGATAGCAGATTGGGATACCTGGTAGAGCATAATTAGAATACTGGGGTAACTGATAGATTGGGATAGCTTTGGATTAGGAATATCCTGAAGCTTGGAATAACTAGTGTTCTGGACCTGGAATAACTTAAAGATAGAATGATGTATATCTTAATTATACCTCAATTTGTTACCTAAACATTAAAATCTTTTCGGGAGAATTAGCACAAGGATAGAAGAGAGTTTCTCTAACATTTAAAAATAATTGGCTAATACTGTCCTTTTTATTAGAAAAATATTTTTTAATAAATTCTGCGATTAAATGGGCGTCTTTAAAAAAGGTTTCCCTCCTCCCTTTCGCAAAATGAAAAAAAAATAAAAATTAAAAAAGGCAACTTTAATTTGGCACTCAAAGTCCAAAAATTAAAAATAAAAACAGCCGTCTTTTTTACTTTATTTTTAAATAAAAAAAGGCTTTTTGTAGCTTGTCTTTTTAATTGAATATTTTTATTTTCTTGGCTTAAATGAAAAACTCATTTTATTTTAATATTATTGTTTTTGTTTATTTTTATTAGCTAGGCTTTTTATTTTTTTTTAATAAAAATAAATTAAGCTCAGTAAATAGGGCATATAAACTGAGGTGTTAGCAAAGCTCCTTGCAAAAGTTGAGAAGAAAGTTTTCCAAGTTTATAATCACCAATGTATACGGTTTTTGACTGATCGAAATAAATTAAAAAAAATTTTTTTTGTCTTTATTGGAGAGACGGGGCGCTTTTTAAATTTTTTTGAAAATCGAAAAAATTTTAAAAAATACGGTAAAATTAAATTTTGAAACAAGCCGTACTTTGCCTTAAAAATGTTTTTCTCTCGTTAAAAAAATTTTTGGCTCTAATAATAATTAAGGGAAACCCTTCCTTTGTTTTTCTATTTTTTTGGTATTTTTCTGATATTTTTTAGACAATCAGAAAAAATCAAGAAACAAGAGAGGGCAAAATAAGATTTTAAAAAATCAGGCCAAAGGACACCCTTTTTAGGAAGGAATTTTTTGACATTAGGCTTTGAGCCTTCGAAGCAGTATTGGTTATATAGAGGATTATCCTTCCAACTTTTAGGCCTGTATTTTGCCCTTTATTTTAATTTTGAATTAAAAAATAAAATTTAAATACAAGCAAGGGACCGACCCTTAAGGCTAATGGACCTTAATAAGGCTATTGGACCCTTTCATTAACATCGAGCCAACAATCTGTAACAATTCTCTGTTTTGTACTAAAACCAAACTTCAAATTTACTTTATTATTAATTTGTTTTCTCATTTAATATAAATTTTCTCGAATAATAAAATGTGTCCCTGCGCGCTTTAAAAATTATATTAATAATATAATAATTGTTTTGCCAGCTTTTTTGCAGCCGTCAAAACATTTTTGCAATTTTATATATTTATTTTTATTGCTCTATTTTTGGATTTATATTTTCTGCTCTATTTTAGACTAAAAATTAAATTTTTATTTTAATTAATTATATATTTAATTTTATATATACAGTCGAAATCTAGCAGTAATAAACTCGAGTTATTAGAGAAAAAAAAACTCTCATTAAGAGACTAGGCTGTTTCGACAAGCTTTTTCTAAATCGAGAGGTCGAACCAACCACCGGACACTAACCTAGACACCAAAAAAGATACCCCAACCAGACATTTACCTTTTAATTTTGTTATCTTAATTCGTTTTAAACAAATGATACACTCGTATCTCGTTATAGCAAACTCGAATTACCAACGGAAAATGTCGTTAAATTGTAGAGATCCAGTGTAGGTTTCGAGAGTCACTTTTAAAAGTTTATTTTTTGAGTGTCTATTAAATCGAGGGGTCACTATATCGAAGGGTTGCTATATCGAGCTTTGGCTTTAGACCTCTATATGTTGATCCTTATGGGAAACAACTCGAGCACTATATCTTCTATTAATATACACCTTATAATAAGAGTACACCTTTTCTGTCCTAATGGGTGGGTGTTTATAAAACAGAGATCCTCCTGGGCCCGTAGAATAAATTCGAGGGTAAGGTTACCCGGGTAGCGGCAGCGCCGACTTGACCCTAAGCAAAGGGTTTGGCGCCGCTACCCGCTTCTTATTCTCCCTATTTAGGAGAAAATTCATAACTTTTTTTTAAATGGCGATAAAAATTTTATTTTTATGCCAAAACATAGATTGGAATGTTAACTATGTTTTACCAAAAAATCAAAAATTTTGACCGACCTATCTAAAAGTTATGAATTTTCTAGCAAGGTACTACTTTTCCTTAAAAAATGACTAAAAAATGAGGTACTTTTTTCTAAAAATTGCCATAAATTGATTTTCCAAGAAAAAATTCCAAAATTTATATCATTAAATAGAGGACATTTCAAACTATCCAAAAATATTAAATTTATAATTTTTCCATGAGATCTCGATTTTTAAGGATTTTTTAAATAAAATGTCTACACTGCCCCTTAGCAGTGTAACAATTTTACCCTCCACCTCTACCGTATTCTTTTCCTCTTTCTTTTCTTCTTCATTTCTTCGGCGCAAGGATTTTTCTCTTTTCTTCGTTTTGTGGGGGAAAAGTTACTCGGGTAACCTAACCCCGAATTTATTCTACGGGCCCTGAATGTGGGATAAACACAATTTTAGCTATGATAGCCAAAATTAATTTTATTAATTTATTTTTGTTTTTACCTCAAAATATTATTTTTTAATTTTTTTGCCATAGCTTTACTTCTTAAATTTTAAAAAATCAATTTATTTTCCTTTAAATTTTTTTTATTTTTTTTTATTATTTATATATTTAAACCCTTCTTTGAATTTTAATATAAATATTAATTTTTATATCTAATCCCCAAAGCAATTTTGACTTTTTCAATTTTATTTCTCTCAAAAATATCCTTTTTTAAGTATTTTTATTTTTTAGTCTTTTTCTTAATATTTTCTTCTCTTATAAATTTTTTTTAATTAAAAAAAATTTTTTTTCTTCAATTTTTTAATTTCTAAAGGGCAGACAAAATATTTTTTAAATAAAAATTAATTTTTTTTAATTTCCATTTATAATTTTTACCTTAAACCAAGGGCATTTTTATATGCCTTTTGGAGGCTTTATTTTATTCTTTTTTAACTTGCCGCCTTTTTAACCTTCCCAAACTTTTTTTTTAATTTTTCCTTCTCTTATCCTTCTTCAATTTTTTTTAATTTATTAATTTTAAATATTCAATTTTATATCTAAATTTGTTGATACTCCCGTATTAGGGCATGCCGAAAATTTTAAAAAACGAAATTCTAAAGTAAAAATGCGAAATGCGAAAGTAAAAATGCGAAATACGAAAGGCGAAAAATCAAAGACGAAATTTAAATACAAAGGCGAAACACGAAATAAAACGAAAGCCGAAATAAAGCGAAATTTTGTGTTTCAAAAAATTTCGTATTTTGTCTTTCGTATTTCTATAAAATTGAAAAATATAAATACGAAAGGCGAAACTCCAGAAAAGGCGATATTAGACGAAAGACGAAACTGGGACAGATCCTATTGTGAACCTTATATAAATTGGGGGACACGCGCAAAACACCGAACGGCTATAACAACGCAAAACCATAACTTCAAAATTTCCAAATCTTAACAAATTTTGTATTAAACGATTCCTCCAATCGAGCTAAAGAGATTGGTACCAAACTTGAAAAGGGCCAGAAATTTGCCGGTTAGTTATGGCTTTGCGTTGGTATGGCGTTGTTTTGGGCTGTACCTATGAATTGGGTATGGCCCATATTTTTAATAATTTTTTAATCTATGGGCATCGAAATTAGAAAAAAATTTTCATTTTTAAATTTTCCACTAAAATAATAATTTTCCTCATTTAAACAAAACAATAACAACATCATTTTCCTCGTTTTAAAAAATTCATTTTTTTTCGTCCGGTTATTTTTTCTATTATTTTTTAAAAAATGTCCAATTCAATATTCTCTATAATTTTATTCACTTCACTTTGTTCATAGAAGCACTAAAAAAATTTTTTTTATTTTTGAAAAGGCCGAAAATTAAATCTTTTTTTTTACTTTATGAATTTTGAGTGCATTTTTATTTATTTTTAAACATGTCGCGACAAAAAAATTGTAAAATTTTTTAGGAAAATTTCCATAAATTTTAAAAAGGAAATGCAAGTTTTTTGTTATCTTTTTTTTTGAGCAAAATTTTATTTTTATTTTTAAAAATATGATCAAATTTCGACATATTTTTTTCTCGGCATCGGTTGGATCCCCAACTTTGGCTTTGGGGATGGTCTTTCTTTTCCGCCTTTTAACTTCCATCTTCCACAATTTTAACTTCCATCTTCCGGCCCTTCCTTGTTGTACACATGCCTTTGCGCGATGGGAAAAATGAGGTGTTAAAATAAAAGCCGTACGTAAACTTAAAGGTTCCGATTAGGCGCTCCCCTATCCAGTGGCCAACAAGACTCCTGATTTAAAAAATCAAGCGTTTCCCTATTTTCGGGTTCCATGTGGCAGTTCCAAAAATATTTTTTCTCTTCCATTTTTGTTTTCTTACTTGTTCAACGGTCTCCCGTTTCCAAGAACAGAGAAAAATCGCTCTGCTAATAAAATTAAAAAATTAAATTTTAAAATTAAAATTAAATTAAAATATCCCCCCTTAATATTAGCCATTCCCGACACCAATATAAATATTAAAATTCCTGCCGCGAAAATTTTTTATTTTTTCAATTCGTTCGTAATTTTGTAAAAAATTTTTTCTTTTTATTATAAACACCACAAAAAAATATTTTTTTCCTCTCTTTTAAAGCTAAATAAATAAAAATAAAATTTTGGGCAAGGCTATTTTATTTTGATCCAATGGGCAGCTCCATTTTAATGGATGGACCGAGAGGAAAAAAATTTTTTTAACAATTTTTAAAAATGCTTTTTCTATCAAAAACATGTTTTTATTTTTACTAAAATTAAATTGGTAAAAATGGGGGAAAAATTTTTAGAAAAAAAATTAATTTTTAGGCGTTCCCCTAGTTAGTGGAGATCCTGCGAGTTTCTAAAATTCATAACTCAATGAAATCTTAATATTTTTTTTTGATTTAAATTTCATTAAATAGAGGAAATAATTCTCTATTAAACCTTATTTAATTAAAAAAATTTTTATTTTACAAAAAGAAGTTGAATAGCCGGAAAGCTTCTAGCAACCAACGTTTAATGTAGGTCCTGCGAGCTTCTAAAATTCATAACTCAGCGAAATTTTAATATTTTTCTTAGATTTAAATTTTGTTAAATAGAGGATTAAATTCTCTGTTAAATCTTTTTTAAATCGAAAAAAATTTTTATTTTACAAAAGAAATTGAAGCCGGAAATCTTCTAGCGACATAACGCTAGTGGAGGTCTTTCAAGTTTTTAAAATTCATAACTCAATGAATTCTCGATATTTTTCTGTGATTTAAATTTTATTAAATAGAGGATTAAATTCTCTATTAAACCTTATTTAATTAAAAAAATTTTTGGTTATAAAAAATAGAAGTAGCCGGAAATCTTCTAGCGACCTAACGCTTAGTGGAGGTCTTCCTAATTTATAAAATTCATAACTCAGCGAAATTTTAATATTTTTTTTAGATTTAAATTTTGTTAAATAGAGGATTAAATTCTCTATGTAAAACCAAAAATAAAAAAAGATTTATATTTTTAATAAAAATTTAGGAGAGCAAAATTAACACATTGTTATTTTACGTCATTGTAGTCTGTTGTATCTTTTGTTCATAATTTTTTAACTTTTTATTTCCGTCTATTTTGTAGCAAATTTTTTCCTTTATTTAAAAATATAAATTAAATTTCGAGATTTTTATTCATTAAAAAATTATAAGAAACCAGATCTTTATTGTCTATATGCCTACAAACAATGTCTGCCTTTTTTAAATATTTTTAGAGTAGACCTAAGTTAGTCCCGACCCTTATAACTTATGAAGGATTGGATAATTTTTATTGTTCATGGTACGGTTGGATAGAGAATTAAATGCATTATAAAATAGAAAAAAATCATAATTTTCCACTGATTGATAAAGAAGTTATGATCGATAAAGCTTCGAAGATACGCATTTTTTGAGAAATTTTAGGTTTTAAATCATAACTTTTTTAACAATCAGTCGAAAATTTTTATTTTTTGGTATCTTATAGTGTGTTTAATTCTCTATCCAAAGGTACCAAGAATATGAAGAAGTGACCATCCCTCGATAATTTATAGGAGTCTGGGCTCGGCACGCGGAAATATCGGGATATTTCAATGTACGAACAGTTACCCTACCGATTTCGGGACTTACGGTCACTGGGTCTTGGAATGTGTGTTTTTATATTTAGAACAAACGTAAACACGCAAGAAATTATTTTTGTCATCCCAATCCCGAAATGTCCGTCCCGATATGTCCGCACACCTTGGACTCAACTGAACTGCTCCGATATTTTTAAATTGTTTTTTATTTAAATTCCTCTTTCAATTTATTTTTTTCTTTGCTTTTTGGCATTTTTATAATTTTAATTATTCCCTAAAGAATTTAAAATTTAAAAGAGAAAATAATTTTTTATCAAAAAAAAATTTTTTTTGGGGAAAAAAAATTTTTATCAAAAAATAATTCAAATTAAATGCCTGACATTTTATTTTTATTTAAAAAAAATTTTATTTTATTTTCTCCAATTAAAAAATTTAAAAAATAAAATAGCGATAAGGCATAAAATTAAATATTAAATTCTTTTATTGCATTAAATAATTCTTTCGATTTTTCGATTTTAAAAAATTGACAACTCAAAAATAATAAATAATTTTAAAAAGCATTGATTTTTCAAGTCAAATTTTTATTTTTTTTTAAATTAAATTTAAAAAAATTAAAGAAAAAAATTTTTTTTAATTAAAAAAATATTTTTTTTAATTAAAAAAATTTAAAATGTCAAGCTTCCTCCGCAGCGCCAAAAACTTTTTTCCTCGGATTGCTAGACTCTTTTAACCCTTTTTGCCCAGCGGTCTTTTTTCCAGTCGGTCTTTTGTACCGACTGGATTTATTTGCTTTTTGGTCATTTTCATTTTAATTTTTTTCAAAAAAATTTTTTTTGACGTTTTCTAATTTGTTTAAAATTAATTTTTAAAATTCTTTCAATTTTTTTAATTATTTTTAATTTTCTTTTTCTATTTAATTCTCTCCATTTTTAATTCCCCCCATTTTCCCTTAATTAATTTAAAATTTAAAAATTAATTTAATTTTTTTTTTAAATTTCAGAATTTATATTAGCTTTAAAAACTAATTTAATATTTAATTGACAACATAGTCTACTTGCTCTTTCAGTAAAAATTTAAAAATTTTTTTTAAATTTCAACAACAACAATTAAACAAAAAAGAGTTGGTTGGAGGAAAGTGTGCTTGCTTGCCTTCTTTGCTTATTTTGTTTCTCGGTGGGGATTTTTTAATTTAAAAATTATTTTATTTTTCTTGTTTATCGTTGGATAGAGAATTAAATTTTCTACAAAATTTTATAAACGAAAAAATTTTTTTATAGACTTTTAGACTTTTTTGAATAAATAAGCCATTTTTGGTCGATTACTGCTAGTTTTCCCCTCATAACTCTTTCAATTAGAAGACTAAATTTTTGAGTTAACTTCCATTTTGTAGCCAATTTTCTCCTCTATCCAACGATACCAAAATTATCTGGAAAGGTCCATTTATTCGCGAGATATAGGGTAAAAACTTAACTAGGTCGTTATTTACTTTAAAATATTCACTTGTAGTAAATCAATCTTAAGCTTCTAAAACTTGTTTTAAATAAACTTGAAAACAAGTTTGTAAGCTTAAAAACAAGTTTATAAACTTAAAAACAAGTTCAAACCTAAAAAATGTTTTAATTCAAGTTTTATTTCCAAGTTTATTTTAATGTTTTATTTAAAACATGTTCATGTTCTTTTAAAGCAAGTTTATTTTTCTAGTTTAAAAACTTGTTTTAATTCAAGTTTAATTAAAACAAGTTTAATTAAAATGTCAAACATTCCTTTCCTTTTTTGTAATATGTATTCTTCCTTTAAAATTTCTTTAAAGCGTCTCAAAATCGCTTTGGCATTTTTATTTAAATATTAGGGGAAAAATGGCGCCATTTTTACATTTTTATAGAAAATAAATTGTTTTTAAGTAATAAAACATTTTTTTATATAAATTTTGCATTCATTGCTTGGCTTTTTTTGCCCTTTTGCGGTTTTTCTCTTTTATTTTTGTATTTTATAAAAATAAATTTACTCTATTTATAAATAGAAAATTAATTTTTAGAGTAATATTTTTTAATCAGAATTATTAAAAAAAAATTTTTTTTAACAAAATAATTTTTAAAATATTTTTCATATATTCTCGTCTATCACTAGGACTATTCCTCGACTTCGTTACGCCTCCTCCACGGCTTCAGAAATTTTTTTACTAGTCCCCCATGGCGATTTCCCTTTAAAATTTTCCCTCAAGTTCTCCGCTAGACTTGGAACAGCCCTACATATTTATTACTAATTTTCTTAGCCTACTAAATTCATCTCATTTTTTATCAGTTAGTTTTGTAATAATATTCTCAAAAATACTTTCCAAAAATTTTTTTTGATATTTTTTTTTAATTTTTATGTAACTAAAAAAATTCTTTTTTCTGTCAATTTTATTAATAAAAATCAAATTTCACTATAATAAATTTCTACAAAAATATGTAAATTCTTTTTTTAAAGTGTCCTTCTCTCTTACATTTTTTCCCCTGAAATTTTTATTTTTTTTTCCATTAAATAATTTAAAAAATAATTTTTGCATTGAGAGATGCTCCAATTTTTGCATTTTTTAAATTTTATTTAAATAAATTTATGGTCGATAGTTTAGTGAAAAAATAATATTTTAATAACATTTTTGAATAATTCTTTACTTCTGCGAATATATGGGGCGTTTATACTGAACAATTATACAACTTGTTTTAAACAAAGTTTATTTTGTTTTGATTAAAGTTTATTTTGTATTAAAACAAGTTTGTTTTAATTTAATGTTTTATTTCAAGTTTTATTTTATTTTTCCAACATGAACAAGTTTTGTTTAGGTAATATTCAATTCAAGTTTTATTTTTGTTTCCAAACAAAGTTTATTTTAATCTAAACAAATTTATTTTAATCTGAGAAAGTTTATTTTTATCCCAACAAGTTTATTTATTTGTTTATTTAAACAAGTTTATTTTGTTTTAATCAAAGTTTACTTTTTTTGTTTAAATCCAAGTTTTATTTTTTTAATTTATTTTAATTCAAGTTTATTTTTATTTTACTATTTAAACAAAGTTTGTTTATTCATAAAGTTTATATTTAATTTCACCAAGTTTTATTTATTCCAACAAATTTATATATTTATTTTAACAATTGGCTATATTTTTTGATATACAATTTAATAATAAAAAAAAAGAAAAATTGTTTTGAAATATTGATTTTTGCTATTTTTAAACTTTAAATGTTTTTAAAGTTTAAAAATGTAGTAAACACATTTTAACACCCCCCTTCTCTTTTCTTTTTTTATTTTAAATTATTTTCTGCTTTTTTTAAATTATTCACTTGTTTGGCTTTTTAAATTTTTTACACATTTTTAAATTTATTTTTTTTATTTTATAGTAGCCTATAAATATTTGATTAATTCAAATTAATTTTATTTAAAAATCTGGGGATACTTAAATAGCCTATATTTGTTTGTTTTGTTTGGTTTAATTAAAACAAGTTTATTTTGTTTTAATTCAAGTTTGTTTAGATTAAAATAAGTTTTTATCATCTAAACAAGTTTATTTAATTAAAACATGTGTATTTTGTTTTAAACATGTTTTCTTTAATTAAAACAAGTTTATTTTAATCTGAACAAGTTTATTTATTTTAATTCAAGTTTATTTATTTGTTTTTAAAGTTTATTTAAGTTCAAACCAATTATAATGTTTTATCAGCCCATGTTTCTTCCTTTTTATTTGGTTCTCTTGGATCAAATAGTATCTTCCAACTAATTTTTAATTTAATTGTATAATTTTAAACAATTAAATTTTTAATTTTAATTTTATTTTTTAATAGATTAGAATTATTTTTTTAATTAAAAAATGTAAGGAATTTTGTAATAAAAATTTTTCAAAGAGCAAATGACATAAAATCATATGTCTTCAAACTTTTTTTAAAAATTATTTTAAAATTTTTTTGTGTTATTTTTTCACGTGTTTTTAAATAAAAAAAATTAAAAAAATAATGTCAATTTAATTAAAATTTAAAAAAAATTAAAAATTTAAAGATTATTAGTTGTTTTATGTGTTGTGTTTGTATGGATGTTTAGTGGATGTGTTTAAGTTTGTGAGGCTCTTCCTGACACTGTCTGACACATTAAAAAAATTTTTTTTAATTTAAAATTTTTTTTCCTAGTTTTTTCCTAGTTTTCCTAAATTTTCTAGCATTTTAAATAATTTTTACAATAATTTCATAAAATTTTATTTTAACAATTTTTACAACATAAATGTATGATGAATTTATTTAATTTTACCAAAAATCATCAATTTTATGTAAATCTTTTTTTTAATTTTATTTTATTAAATACTTTATTTCTTTATATTTTAAAAAATGAAAAATTTGACAATTTTTACCAAAATAAAAAATTTTCTTATTTGAGGAATTTAATACATTTTGTGTATTAATTTTTAGGTGTCACTTGTTAAAATTTACATTAAAAATATTTTTAAAAATTTCCTAAATATTTTTTTTTAATTTTTAAAATTAATTTTCAATTAAATTCAACCCCAAAAATAATTATTTTTAAATTTTGATGAATTTTTCTAAGTTATTTTTCGGGTTATCCCAGTCTTTTTTGAGAGACATGGCATGAAAAAAATTTAAATTAATTTTCTAACACCTTTAAAATTAATTTTATAAAGAATTTTAATTAATTTTAAAAATTCCAAAAATTTTTTAATTAAAATTTTTTAAGAAAAATTTAAAAAATTTAATTTAAATTTTTTACGTATTAAAAAACTCCCTCTCCCTATTTATTACTTTTATTCTCATAAACATTTTTTTAAAACATTCTTTGTCAAATTTAATTGTTTAAACTATTTTACGTACATAATTCTACAAACATTTTTATTCTTAAAAACATTCAATGTTCGTCAAGTATTTGATGTTTTCCTCGTTTATTAGTTTTTATAACTTCTCTAAACATTTATAAACTTGTTTTCCAAACAATGTTTTTTATGTTTTGTTTGTTTCTCCCTCTCTTGTTTTTATGTTTCTCTTTTGATGTTTTCCTTGATGTTTTTCTTAGTGTTTTTCTTAGCATTTTTCTTTTGTTTTTCTTGATGTTTTCTTTGATGTTTTTCTTGATGTTTTTCACAGTCTAAACTTTAATTGTTTTTAGATGTTTTTGTATGTTTTGCTTATGTTTTCCTCTCTTTCCTTGTAAGTTTTCCTTGTTTTTCCTTTGATGTTTCTCATGTTTTTAAGTTTTTCTTATATTTTCGTGTTTGTTTTTGTATTTTAAATATTTTTCTTTCAGTGTTTTTGTTCTTAAATTTTTGTACATGTTTTTATGTTTGTTTATTTCTTCATTATTTTTTTCTTTTGTTAAATTGTTTGTTTTCTGTTTTTAACTGTTTAACTAGTTTTGTTTGTTTGTTTATCTCTCCTCTTTTATAATAAATGTTTGTAACAGGCCAAAAAGCAGTCAAAAAATTCAGGAAATAATTATTAGAAAAAAAATGACAAAACGTAAAAATATATATTAAATAAATAAAAAAAATATTTGTTTGGCTCATAAAAGTATTAAAAATTGTCTCTAGACAAAATTTATTATTTTTTAAAACATTTTTTCAATCAAAAAATGAGAATTGAAAGAAAAGAATTTTGCTCATTTTTAGAGGAGACAACACTTTGCTTTATTAAAAAAAATTTTTTTTCGTGGCGAAAAAAATTCTAAAAAAATTTTTTTTTATTTTTCTGAGGCGAAAAAATATTTTTAAAATTTTTCTGAGGCAGAAAATAATTTTTAAAATTTTATTTTTCAATAAGAGACATTATTGTCTATTTCCCCTCAGGCTATATATTTTTTTCAAAAAAAATTTTTTTTTAATCTGTTCATTAATTCTCTTTGTTTTTCTTTAAAGTAGGTCATATTTTTCAAGTTTGTTTGTTTAAATTTCTCTAGAATTCCATCTATAATTTATTTTATTATTTCAGTTTAAAAATTAAGTACCCATTTCCCAGCTTTGTATTTTTGCTGAATATTTCTACTATTTATTTTTTTATTTTTAATTGCTTTTTTTAATTTTGAAATATTTTCTATATTAAAGACTCTAGGTTATTTTTTAAAGTTTTAGATTGTTTCAAAATTTTTTTGGGTTTGGTTTCGGGTTGAAATTTTTCGGGTCTCCTGGGCCCTTCAGAACCTTAGCAAAGACTCCCTTATCCTAAACCTACAAAGCCCATTAACTCATAATTTCGTCTCTTTTTTATCATTCAGTGGAAATTAGACATACGGCTTCAAAAAATTTTTTCTAACAAAATTTTTCTAGTTTGTAAAATTTTATTTTCTGAAAATTTTTTTAATGCTTTACATATTGTCCAATTTTTTGTCATTTTATACAATTTTAAACAAAATTTTGTGACATACTTTTTTAAACTTTTTTTTATTATTTTTTACAAAATTGTATAGACTACTTAAAAAAATGTTACATTATTCCTATCCCTCTCTACAATTTGTCCACCATTTTTTTTATTTTTCCAGTTTTTCAAAACTAACTAAAAATTACTCATATTTCTGTTACCCATGTCCATTGCATAATTCTCGTAATATTTACTGACTTTTTGTCTTTTTGTTTTTATTTTTTTTCTAAAATTTTTACTTCATCCGATTCAGAAACGCTGATCTCTCTTAGGGAAGGAAGGAAGGGAAAAAATAAAAAATTTGTATGGACTAGAAAAAAATATTTTTTGAATATAATATACCTGCTAAACAAATTATAAAATTATTATAGCAGGTTAATTTCAAGTTTTTTCCTGATTATTAAAATATTAAAATTAAGCAGCTCCACAACTTACCAAAAAAATAACCTTTTTTATTTTTTTGTTAACCCTATTCGAGCCAGATCCCAGCCTCTTTTTCGTTCAGGATCGGTTTTAGGGATCTCGGTTCCTCAACCTAGAAACCTCCCTTTAATTATTTAAAATTCTCTTACCGTAACCTAGGTAGTTCTCTCTCTCTTTTCTCTAAAATGAGAGGAGGGACAGGCTCTTCAAACATAATTCTGAGTTGAAAATTTTTTTTGTTTTTGGAAGTAAAATAAAAAACTGGAATTAAAAAAAAAGAATAATAAAATGAAGAACTAAGAAAAAAATTTAGGTAAAGTACAAAAAGGATTTTAAAAAAGAGTCAAAAAGTGTACTAGAAGAAAGAGAAGGAGGGGAGGAAGGGGGGGGGGGGGGGGGGGGAGGTGGAGGGAGAGGGAGGAAGGGGGGGAGGGCTATTGGCTACGTGATCTCCCCCCTTCCTTTCTTTTCTCTTCTATTTTCTCAATTGTTATATTTTTTTTATTTTTTTTTATTTTTTGCGAGAGTTAGATGTACAAAACGTTAAACACATAAATATTCACATAATAAAATTAACAAAAAAAGTATACAAAAAATATCAGGACCGGTTATTTTATAATTGTGTACAAAAGTATATATTCAAGACAAATCTCTCCTCTCTCTTAAAAAAAATTTTTTTTGAAGCAAGCAAAGTGCACAAGGGATTTTGTCATTTTTGTATGTCATTTTATGTACTGTTTTACTTTTTGAGAGATTTTTTTTTTGTTATATGGCATTTATTTTGACTTTTTGTACTTTTTTCTTGTTTGCTTGAAAAAAAATTTTTGTAGAGAGATAAAATAATATTTTTTTTGTTTATTTTACAAAAATGAGAGGACACAAACACATCATTCTTGAGAAAAAAATTATTATTTTTTTATTTTTATTTTTTAGCTTTTTTTATTTTTATTTAAATAAATCTTGAATATTTTCTACATTTTCTTCACTATAAATGTTTTTAAAAAATTTTATTTTAATTTATATTATGTTGCTGTTGCGAGATCTCAACACCTTCTTGTAAACCTATTAAATTTTTATTTTTTTCAATTAAAAATTCCTTCAACTATTTACAAATTTTTAATAGCAACATATTATTTAAAATATTCATTTTGCGTTTTGTTTATAGTATTGGCGCACGACAAACACTACTTTTTAATTTTAAAAACATTGTTTTGTTTAATGTTTGTTGAAACATTTTTTGAAACAAACAAAACATTTATAAACAAAACATTTGTTATTAAACATGTTTTCTTAAGAACAAATGTTCTTCTTAACCATATGTTTTTTCCATTTTGAAACGAACAAAACATTTGTTTCAAACTTTGTTTTTATTATCTCAAACATTAAATAGTTTAAACAAACAAACACAAAACTTGTTTTAATAAAAACACAAAAACATATGTTTTACTAAAACACAAAAACATTGTTTCTAAAACTTTGTTTTGTATTTTCCTATATTTACTTTTTCAGTTTGAAACGAACAAAACATGTTTCAAACATGTTTTTATTGTCTAAAATAAATAATTTAAACAAACAAACACAAAACTAAAACACAACTAAAACAAACTTTACTAAAACACAAAAACACATATTTTACCAAAACACAAAAAAACACATGTTTTTAAAACTTTGTTTTGTATTTTCCTTTGTTTACTAAAACATTGAATAAAACTTGCAACATTTTCAACATTACTATAATTATTGGAACAAACGAAACACAGTAAAAATATAGGCGTTAATCATCACAAAATTTTCGTAAAATAAATTTTTTTTTATTTTACAGTTGTTTAAACATTAAAAATTGTATATAATTATTATTTAAATAATATTTTTGGCCATATTAAAAAATTTTTTATATTTTATTAAATTTTTTTATAATTTTTTTATATTTTAGAGTCTCTCGAACTGACCAACTTTTATTTAATTTTTATTTAATTTTTATTTTCTCTCCTCCCCCGCCACCTCCTATTTTTTTTCTAAACGTGTATTTTTGTGTGTGTTTGTTTTTGTATTTTTCCAGAAAAAAATTTTTTTCTTTCCCCTCCTCTTCTTTTATTCCTTGGCCATCTCCTACAGACCCTCCTCCAGACTTTTCTTTTCAACGAGAATATTTTGATAAATGACGAGGATTTTTTGTTTGCCAATTTTTATTTGTCCCCTATTCGCTTTGCAAAATCATCCTCCTCTTTCTCGGTTGCTCTTCCTCGCTTTCTTGCAGCCAGATTTTAAACAAAAAAAAATTTTTTTTTGTTCCCCCGTTCCTCATTTTTTAACTTTAAAAGAACCTTTCTTCCTCTTTATAATTTTTCGTAATAAAAAATTAACAAAAAAGATAGCAAATATTTATACAAAACTTGCTTTTTCTTCTCTTACTACCCAACTCATCTACTAAAAAATTACAAAAAATTTATGGGTGGGATAAAATGTTTATAATTTTTATTGTTTACTTTTTATTTTTTGTTTCTTTGTTTTTAAAATTAAAAAATGAAGGGAAAGAAGCTTCTGGAAGAAGCTTGGAAAGAACAAGAGTGGGAGGGAGGGGGGAATGTAGATGGGAGGGTTTGGAGGAAGAAGCAAGTTTATTATTTTTGAGTTTAAATTAAAAAGGAGGTGGAGAGGGGGTGTTTTTGGAGGCGTTTATGAAATTATTAAAAATTATTTTAATTAATTAAAAAATTAATTTAGAAGAGGAAGGGGGGAGGAGTCTTGGAAAGGCCTCTTAAGTATTTAAATAAGACCATTTTTGGTTCACACTTATTTTTGTTGACCACCCGAGAGAGGAAGAAAGGGACAGAGCAGGAGAGAATGAGAGAGACCATCCAAGACCTTTCAATAAACTATCGGCTTATCGGCTGATGTTTTTTTTATTTCAAAAAAATTTTAAAAGGAATAGAAATGTGCTGAGTGTGTGAGGTGTCCAAGACTCCCCCCGCGATTGTCTTGCTCTAGAAAAAAATAAAAATATCAGTCAGTCCCTGTCTCTCTCTCATTTGTTCAAAGCCTTCCCTGATGGTCTCTTGCCTTGCTCTAGCAAAAAAAAAATAAAAAAAAAATAAAAATATCAGTCAGTCTCTGTCGTCTCTCTCTCATTAACCCAGTTCCTCCCCCCCCCCCCCCCCCCCTTTCTTTTTTTTTCTACAACTCTTGGCCAACATCCAAAAAAAAAACAACGTTGTTTTTAAAATTTAGAGAGAAAAAAAAAGATTTTATTTCTATCGGAGACCATCGGCTGTCAGCAAAATAAAAAAAATATTTTTCCACCTGCTAGCGATTTTAAAAATGTAAAAACTGATTGATAATTAATTTATTTTTGACTCATTTTACTTTTAAAATCATTAAAAAATCTAGGAAAAATTTTTTTCCTAAATTTTGCTGACAACCGGATACTTACTTTTAACTAGTGATCGGACCGTACCATACTGCGGCCATATTTTTGGGTATTTACACTAATCCGTATCGGTATTACGGTATGATACGAGATTCCGATCACTACTTTTAACTATTATTTTCTTTAATTTTAATTTTGAAATTAATTTTTTTTTATAATTTAAATTACTATACAACCCCCAAATAATTTTTTAAAATTTTTATGTATTGATATCTGACCTAGGCTGCCTCAACAATTTTTTAAAATTTAATAGAAAAACCTTCCGGTTGGCAAATATAATTTTTGTATTTTTATTTAATTTATCTTAAATTTAAAAAATGTTTAAATTTTGATTGATCGTCCCAATATTAAAAATTAAATTTTATTTTTTGTTAAATTTTTTCTGAGTTGCTATCTCCCCGTTTTCCTCTTTCCTCTCCCCCCAAAAATTTTTCTCTGAAATTTTTTTTTGATTTTTATTCTTGTGAATGTTCATATATTTATTTTTGTACATTTTTTAACACATGATTTAAACCCCTTTTTTAAAATTCTTTTTTTTTTAATTTTAATTTCCTTTGCCTCCATCCTTCTCTTCTTAATTTTAATTCCATTTAATTTTTCTTTTTTTTTTTAAATTAATTTATTTTTCCTTCCATTTTTTTCTACTTGCTCCTCTTTTTGCTCCTTTTTTGTAATCAGTCAAAAAAATTAAAAAAAAATTTTTTCTCATCAAGAAAACTTTTCTCCTTCTACATACTTTATTAATTCTTTTTTAGCTCATTTTTAATAGTTTTTTTAAAATTTCTCTTCAATTTTTTAAATTCTTAGTTTGCCTGATTTTACCTCTTTGCCTGTGTTTTGTATAAAAATTTTTTAATTAATAAATTTTTTAAGGTTTACACCGGCTGGCAGCAATCGCCTTCCCTACCTTTAAGCTTCCTCGGCTCTCTCGACTTCTTTCTCAATGTTTTTTCTGTCCAAAAATTTTTGGCCGGACTTTTCTTCCCTTCTCTCGTCCCTTCTCTCATCACTCCCTTGTTCCCTTCGCCCTACCCTCTTCCCCCCCCCCCCCCCAAAATTTTCGTTCCTTTCCCCCATGGTGACCAATCAACACCCTCTCTTTTTTTTAAATATTTTTGTCTACTCTCCCCTTTATTTTTTTCATTTTCACTTTTAATTTCTCGTCAATGAAAAACAATTTGGAAAGGAAAAAATAAAAAAAAATTTTTTTTGTTGAAGCAAGTCAGCAGCAGCAGTTGGCTAAGTAAAGGAGGAAGATGAAAAGCGACTTTGTGCCCTTTTTTTAAAAAAAATATTTTTTTTTACGTTTCATTCTTGCTCTTTAAATTTTTTTTGGACATTTAAAAATAGACAAAAACATTTTTATACTTTTTTTTTGATTCATTACTTTTCAAAAAAAAAATTTTTTACCTTAGTTTTTTAAGTAATTTTGTAAGCATAATTTTAGGTATATTTTACTTCTATTTTATTCGTGAAAAGAAATTTTTTTTTCTTAGGGAAAATTTTTTTAAATTTTTTAAAATTTTTGCTATGGAAACTAGGATTTACCTTTATTTTTTTTAATTCAAAATTTTTTTTAAAAATAGGTACTTTTAATTTTTAAATGGTGTTTCCTTTCATCTTATATTTATTTTTATGACTAAACAAATCCCTTCAAGAAAATCTTCCAAAAATATTTTTAATTTCCGGGTTTTGATCCCTTTCACCTTCTAAAGGTCATTTCTTAAAAAAAAATTTTTTTATGTCCTAAAAAAATTTTCTTTGCTGTAAGTCTTTGTTCATGTAGTCCATAAAGACCAAGTTCAACTAAAAATATTTTATTTTTTTAAATTAATTGACTGCTTTATTGGCCTTAAAAAATAATAACAACTACTACGACTAATTTCCTCCACACCTTTGTTATTTTTTTAATTCACAAAATTTTTATCAAAAAAAATAGTAAAAATTATTTTTTGAGAAATTAAATTATCTTTCTTAATATTTATTTTTAATATTTTTAACAACCCAATCCTTTTTAATATTTTTTAACTAAAAAAATAATTATTTTTTGAAAAATTATTTTTTTGTAGTTAAAATAAGTTATTTTCCCCTTCTATTATTTATTTATCTTTTTTTTGCAAAAATTTCCAAATGCAAAAATTTAAAAAAATTTTTCAAATTTTTTTCCTATTAAAAAACCCCTTCCTCTACTATAAGAAAAAAAATTTAAAAAAAAATAGAAAAAAATAGTTAGCAGTTTTGACAGCAAAAATAGAAGGGGTAGTAGGAGAGAAGGGAGAGAGTAGAGGGGTTTTCATGAATTTAATTAAATTTTTAAAGGAGGGGGGGGGGGGATAGGGGAGGAAGGCAGGCAGGCAACTCTCTGTCAATGGCACACAAAAATAGGAGGAGGAAAAAATTTGAAAAAAAAATTTTTTTTCAATTTTGTTTTGTTTGGCTATTTTTGCGCTTTTGTTTTTTTATACTAGAAGATGGGAAAAAATTTTTTTTTAATTTTTAAATTATTTTTTTTTTGTCCTTTCAATTTTCTCCCCTTTGTGTTAATGGCATTAATAAACAACATACTATTTTTTCACTTGAATATTTATTAAATTAAAATTTTTTTTATTTTTTTTGCCTTTATTTTTTAATTAAAAAATTTCTTTTCATAATTTTATAAACTGTCCTTTCTCTGTCCTTTTCTAGACCCTAAAATTATTTTGCAAAATTATTCTTGTTAAAAAATATTTTTTTTAAAATACATACATATTCTAATTTTATAAATTAATTTTTGTATATTTTTTTTTCGAAATTTCGATAGCATAAAAACCCTTTTTTATCTGCTTGTTCTGACCTCAAAGCTAATGTTAGGTCAGCTTTTGATTTTTTAACTATTATTTTTCATGATTTTACATCAGGTTTACATACATCATTAATTTTTTAAATTTAAACTTTTTAATTTTTTCTAAATTAATTATGAAGAATTATAGTGTATTTTTCTTTTCAATTTAATTTTTACAAATTTTTTTAATTATCTCTTTACTACCCTATTTTTTCTCTAACTTTTATTTGTGTGCCTTTCTCTTAAATTTATTTTTTGTTGTTGTTGCTGTGCCCTAAATTCTCCGCTTTTAATTTTTTAAAATAAAAATAAATACAATTTTTGATAAGAAAAAAAATTAAAAATAAGACCCTCTCCATCCCCCCTCCATCCTCCAAAAACAACACAAATTTGTGTGTGTGTGGTTGTTGAAAAATTATTTTTATTTAATTTTTTATTTAATTTAAAAAGAGTGTTATCTCTAATAATTTTTGAAAGAATTAAAAAAAAATTAAAAAGGAAGAGGAATTTTATTTTATTTTATTTTTGCTGAAAAATAAAATGATGTTGATCCATACTTTTCTTACTTCCTCTATCTTTTTTTTAATATTTCTTAACTCTCGTAATTTTTAAAATTTTGACGTTTTATTAAATTATTATTTTACGAAAAATAAAATTAAAAAATATCAGCAAAAATTATTTTTTTTTTGGAAAATTTGTTAGGATTATAGTATTTAGTAGACTGTCTTTATTCATATACACAAACCATGCTTCAGTTAGACTCCTATAACTCAGTAATTTCGAAACCTTTCTGAATGATCTTATTATGATTCGAAAGAGAATTGAATTTGTTACAAAAGGATATGTAAAACAAAATTTTGGGTTTTAGTAAAAAAATGTTACGGTCAAAAAACTGACTGAAACTTTTGTTTTTCATCAAAAAGTGTCTTTTTTTTAGTGAAATATTTTTTAAAACAGTTTTTAAAAGTTTCTAAATTTCTAAATTTTGTAGTAAATTTAATCTTTTACTAAAATTAATTTTAAAAATCTGTCCACTTTTTTTAAAATTTTTTAAACAAGATAATTAGGGTTATTTTTCATGCTTCTTTTACTATGCTTGCTTACTTAATAAAAATAATTATTTTTTCAATTTTAAATTATTTTCCAATTTTAAAAAAATAAAATGACTAATATAAAATTAATACAATTAGTTTCCCCTTACTAATTTTTAAAATTTTTTTTCTAATTTTAAAATAAATTTAATTTAATATTATCATTAATAATCTCTCCCCCTCACCCCCACTCTTTTACAAGTAATTTGTGCTGAAATTTATATGTAGTAGTCTTGCGGGTCAGGCGCATTTTTGGGGGAGAAGTTTTTAAATAATATTTAATATAATATTTTTTTGAAAAAGAGAGGCACGAGACTTGTGTAAAATATTTAATTTTTAATTTTATTTTTGCTCAGAAAAAAAAATTTTTTTTATTTGCAAAACTGTGAAAAATTAAAAATTATTTTATTGGTGGTGTGGGGAGAGTTTAAATAATGTTGATACGCCCGTAGACCATAAATTAGCCTGAAAATAACCTTTGGCCATATAATTTTGTGTTGACAATCTGATATGTGTTATAGAAGCGGTCTAAAAATTTCAGAATTTCTGATTTTGTATTTCAGAATTTCTGGGCCGGAAATGTCACTGGAGTCGAGTTTTTGGTCAGAATTATGTGTCAAATTTTGTCATTTTTGCTTATAACTTTTGAAATTGTAAACCAAAAATTCTGAAATTTTCAGAATAGTTAGTTGACACTATCTAGTACGTTTTTGCAAAATTTTACGATTTTACCTCTTAATTAGGCTATTTTTTAAGCCCACGCCCTAACGTTGTCTCTTAACACCATTTTTCTTACCTTTATGTTCTTTTTTTCATCTATAACCTTTGAGATAATAAACCAAAAATTCTAAACTTTTTAGAATAGTTAGTCGACCATATCTATTACATATTTGCAAAATTTTGTGAATTTACCTATTAATTAGGCTATTTTATAAAGCCGCGCCTTAACGCGCTCTTAACTTCCCTTCTCTCCCTTAAGTCCACTTTTTACTCTGTTGTTTTCTCCTATAACTTTTGAAATATCAAGTCAAAAATTCTGAAATTTTCAGAATAGTTAGTTGACACTATCTAATACGTTTTTGCAAAATTTTGTAATTTTACCTCTTCAACTGACTATTTTATAAAGCCGCGCCCTAAGGCATCTTGTTACCCTTTTCTTCCATTTTTTCTTTCACTTTTCATATATTTTTTTTCTAAAATTAAAATAAATTTATTTTCTTATCTTTTTTTCAAGTTTTTTTGACGTGTTCTAGTAGTAATTGCTCTCAAATATTTTTAAAAATATTTTTAAAAATTCTTTTTGATTAATTAATTTAATAAATTACTCGTTTAACAGGCTTAATATAATTTTTGTGTTTTATGATTTTTTTAGAGTTTGTATCGGAAATTACATAATAAAATATTTTTAAAAATTTATTAAAATATATAGGAAACACTAAATAAACTTTTTGAGAATAATATTTAATTTTTAATAATTTTTGATTTTTTGAGTGTTAAAATTCTTTGGTTGTTGTTCCATGGGTGTTCATTTTTACTACATAATTTTTTTTTAATTTTTAATTTTTCTTAAATTCAAATTTTTATTTAAATACGAGAAGGACATTGAAATTTTATTTCTATATGCCCCCCCCCCAATAATAAATACCCTCTATTTTATTTTTAATTCTTAATTTGGTTGGCCTATGGATGGGAGGATTTGGATGGGAGGCCTCTGGATACCTTTCCATGTATTTTCTTCATGAAAATGCAAATTCAAAAAGTTATCTCATAGAGAGAATTGACTGTATTCTTCTAAATTTAAGCCCCGGTCCTTTAATTTGAAAAAAAGTTTCTGAATCCTCCTCCATCTCCCTTCACCTTTCTCCATCTCTCCTCCAACTCTTAAATTTCTGATTTTAATTTCTGAAATGTTCTGATTTTTCTCTGGAATTTTTTCTGGAAACATAACTTATCAATAAAAACATTTTTATTAAGATTTTATCAATAGAGTATTTATCACTTCAATTTTATCAATTTAAAACCTTCTAGTGTTCGCGCCCAAACATCCCCTTTAAACATTTTTTGATTTTATAAAAAATTAAAAAAAATTCGTGTAACTTTCATATCAATTAATTTTTGATGAAATAAAAATTAATTAAAAACATTTTTTCTCTCTATTTTTCTAAAAATGTTGCTTAGCTGCGCGAATTTTTTTTCACAGTCATTTTAATTTATTTTTAGTCAAAAACCGTTCCAGGGTCTTTTTTCATTTTTAAAAAATTTTTGAAAAGGAAAAAAATTTTTTTATTAAAAAATGTGTAAATTAGTGTTGGTGTTAAATAAAAAAATAAAAAAAATTTAATATTAATTAATTAAAATTTAAAAAATTTATAAACTAAAACACACTAAATTCACAAGTCAAAAATTGCAAAAACGTAGTTAGAAAATGGACTAACAAAAAAAATTTTTAAATTAATTTATTAATAAATTTATATTTATAAAAACAAGTTTTTTTGAGCATATATTTCTGGCCATTTATTAATTAAAAATTTTTTTGAAATGTTTATAAATTTTTATGAATTAAAAATGAGACTTTTAGGGTCGCGTCGGCGCACCTTAACTTTGGCGCCAACTTGTTTTTCCTCCTCAACATTGTTTCTCCCCAACTTTGTTTTCTCCCAACTTTGTTTTCCTTCCAACTTTGTTTCTCCCCAACTTTGTTTTCTCCCAACTTTGTTTTCCTCCAACTTTGTTTTCCCCAACACTGTTTCTCCCCAACTTTGTTTTCTCCCAACTTTGTTTTCTCCCAACTTTGTTTTCCTTCCAACTTTGTTTCTCTCAACATTGTTTTTCTCAAACATTGTTTTCCCCTAACTTTGTTTTCCCCAACATTGTTTTTCTCCTAACTTTGTTTTCCCCTACATTGTTTTCCTCCAACATGTTTTCCTCCAACATTGTTTTCCCCAACTTGTTTTTCCCCCAACTTTGTTTTCCACAACATTTTTCTCTCAAACATTGTTTTCCTCAAACATTTTACGCTTCAAGTTGGAACAACAAGTTTATTTATTTTTTTTTCCTGCGCCTAAACGACCCCCTATTTTTATTATTTTTCTACTATATTTTTGACTACACTTTTTCTTTGTTTTTTTTGTTAAAATTTTGTTGTTATTTTTTTTTTCAAAATTTCTTTGTTTTGTGTACTTTAATACTTGTTTTTCTTCATTTTCTTTTATTTTTTAATTAATTTGACTTTTCATTTTTTATAAAAAAATTTTTTCCTTAAGGCTAAATTTATTTTTCTTCCCTTTATTTGTTTTTAAACAACACCCCTTCTTCTAACTGTTTCAGCATTTCTACGAAAAAAAATTTTTTTCTTTCTTTTTTTTTCAACTTTTTAAAGCATTTATATTTTTCTTTAATTTTTATTTTTCTGGTTCTGCACTTTTTTTTGAAAAATAAATTTATTTTTATTTTTTAATTTCCCCTCTCTCTTCCTAAAATAGCAAAGAGGCAGTTTTAGCTTTAAAAGCAAAAAAATTTTTTTTGCTATTTTAATTCTCCGGACTTTTTTTTTGTTGTTGAATGTTGTTGTTGTTTGGATCGCGCAAAAATTAAAGAAAAATAAATAAACTTGTTTTTATTTATTTTTTAATTTTCGTAGAAAATTAAAAAAATAAAATTAGATTGTATTTTTATTCAAATGTTGGTGTTAAAAAATTATTTTTTTATATAAAATTAGAAAAAATTGGTGGAGAACAGGGATGTCACGAGTTGAGAAAAATGTCGGATCGGGTTTCCAAAATTTTTCTCTGATCGGTTACCAGGTCGAAAAGAAGGCCTGGTTTCGTGCAGAGTGGGTTGGAACAGTCAGATGTGTTGGAAATCGGAGCTGGCTCTATTGTCGGAACTCGGAAATCAAAATTTTTTTCGGAAATCGGAAGGTGGAGAGGAGAGAGGATTGACTAAAAAAATAATTTTCTAAATTTTGTTAAATAACCTTACTAAAAAATACGATTAAAATCAAAATCCTGATAGGTTTGAGCTCGAAAAAATGCTGCTAATTTCGCCAAAAATATTTGAAATTTTGAAAAAATTTTTTGCAAAATTTCTGAAAATTTATAAAATTTTTAAATAAGAATTTCTATTGCATTTTGTTTTTCCGGTTTTTATTTTTTTTTTCAAAGAAAGGAAGTAAAATTTGTAATGTATGTTGTATATTTTTATAGAAATAAAAATAAATAATTAAAATTTATTTTCAAAAAGATTTTCATTTTCCAAATTTAAATACTATTTTTAATTGTTATTTTTTAATTCAAAAAATGCTTGACTCACAATTTATTTTTCAAAAATAAATTTTTTTTATTGTCAAAATATAGAAACACAATTTTGCAAAAATATTGTATCCTACATAGTCTCAAAAAAATTTTTTTTGAATTAAAAAAATTTTTTTAAATAGAGTTGTGGTAAGGAAAAGGGGGGATGTTGTGTTTAGTTTTTTGTCCATAACTCTTAAAATTTTAAACCTAAAATTTTAAAAATTTTTAGAATATTAAACAAATGCGCTATTATTATCAGTGCAAAATTTCAGAATTTTATCTTATCATTTTTTAAAATTTTCTTTTGGTCGCGCCCGCAACGTCTATGGTAGTTATTGTTGTTTTTATGACGACTACTAAGTTTTAAAATTTTATAACTTTAATTATATATGACAAAAAAATCTGAAATTTTTAAATTAGTTAGATAACACTCTCAATTATATCTGTACAAAATTTCAGAATTTTATCTCTTCATTTTTTATTATTTTTTTAAGTCGCTCTCGTAACGTGTAGTTTTTGTTTTTAAGACGACTACTAAATTTAAAAATTCTATAACTTTTATTTTATATGACAAAAAATTCTGAAATTTTTAAATTAGTTAGATAACACTCTCAACTATATCTGTACAAAATTTCAGAATTTTATCTTATCATTAAATAATTTATTAAGCCCGCGCCGCCTGCGACGCTCGCGCCTAAATGTCTATTAATAATTTTTATTTTAATTTATTTTTCCTTCCAAAAAAATTTTTTTTCTTGTCTATGTTGTTGTAAATATACTGTTGCTAAAATATATATTTTTAATAGAAAAAAAATTTTTTTCTTAAGACTTGATAGAAAAATTATTTTTATTATTTTTAAGAGTGTCAATTATCCTTATTAGTCCATAAATTATTTATGTCTCCTTCCCCTCTATTTTTTAATATAAAAATTAAATTTTTGTTGCAAAAGGATTTAGGGTATTTTATTACTAAATATAGGCTATTTTTAAATATTTTTGTTTAAAAAAATAATTTTTTTTGAATTTTTTTTTTCGAATTTTTTAGATAAAAGGGCATTAAATAAAAATAGAGGAGGCATTTTTAAGCCTTTTTATAAAATTCCTTTTAATTTATTTTAAAAAATGTCAATTAAAAAATTAAAATATACTAATTTATTTTATTTTTAAGGATTATTTAATTTAATTGAAAAAAAAATTTAATTTTTCTTGAATTTAAATAAGCTTAAAAGTCATTTACTTATTAATTTTTTAAATAAACTTTAAGCTTTATATTTAATTCACATCATATATTTACTGGCCTTCTTAACATTTATATATTTTATTTTACGAATTTTGGGTTAAAATACAGTTTATATACCTTGCTTTTTAATAGAAATTTTTTCGGAATTTCGATTTTTGCTTTTTTAATTTTTCGATTTTTTAAATTTCGTGTTTCGAGTTTCGTTTTTTTTAATTTTCGAATTTCGATTTCGTCTATTTTAAATTTTATTTATGAATAGACTACCTATAAGCTTTATAAATAAAAGTAGTTTATGGTCCCCCTCTTAAACTCTCCAAAAATAAAAAATTCGACACTCAAAAAAAGCGAACCAACTTTAACCCAAATGATCTTATTGTTAACCCCGAAGACTTTAAACTCTTGGTTTTTAAAGAAACATTTAAAACTAAAAAAAACTTTTTTTGTAGTGCCTTAATTAAAATTTTTTTTTCTAAGTAACATTTAAAAATAAAATTTTTTTGTATCTTTTTTAAAATGAATCATTATGAGAAAATTGAAATAAAAAAATTAATATTTTTTTTTCTTGTTCATTAAATTTTAATTTGAAAACTAAAAAAAAATTATTTTTTTCGAACCAATTTTAAGCTTGGAAGAATTTTTAAATTAATTTTAATTTATTTAAAGTGAAAAAATGTTTTTGAAGGCAAAAATAAATTAAAATAAAATAAAAATTATAAATAGACATTTCGGCGCGAGCGTCGCAGGCGGCGCGGGTTTTAATAAATAATTTTAATGATAAGATAAAATTCTGAAATTTTGTACAGATAAATTAGAGAGTGTTATTTAACTAATTTAAAAATTTTAGAATTTTTTGTCGTGTATAATTAAAGTTATAAAATTTTTAAATTTAGTAGTGCAGCAAATTTTAAGCTTGCAAGAATTTTTTAAATTATTTTTTTCCATTTTTCTCAGTAAAAAAAAATTTTTTCAATTTTAATTTTAACTTAAAAACTCTCTTAAAAAATTTAATATTTCATTTTTCTATATTTTTTGAGTACAAAAAAATATTTTATTTTTATTTTATTTTTTCATATTTTATAAACAACACAGAAAATTCCAATAGAAAAAAATAAGAGAAGCAAAAAGCAGCCAAGTAATATCCCTCTCCCCTTGCCTCCTTCCCCCTTCCCCTACCAAAACTTTTGATTTATTACTTTTTGGACACAAGTTTTTTTTCTGCTTTTCTTATTTTCAAGTTGCTTACTTAGTCTGGCTTTATAAAAAATTTTTTTTTTTAATTTTAAAAATAAAATTGGTTTGGGCGCGGTTCTTTTTAGGCGCGCCTTCTTTTTAGGCGCGGTTTTCTTATTAAGGGGTAGTTTTTAAATTCAAATAACTTTTTTGTTGGATAAAGCTTTTTGTCTAATTTATTTTTCTAAAAATAGTGCAGAGTCTTGGCTACAGGAATATATTTTCTAAAAATTATAGTTTATCAAAAATCATTTTGTAATTAATTTTTGAATGGTTTCTTATGTTGTATTATTTAGCAATACCTTTTTTGTCTTATTTTTTATTTTTCAAAAAAATTTTTTTGTGATTTCTAAATTTTATTTTATTGTTTTCTCGTGGCTCAGATTAATTTTTGTCTTAAAATTAGAAATTTTATTTTTAATTTTAAAAAAAAGTTAGAAGAAACTTCCCCAGCTTCTCTCTCCCTTATTATTCTCTTAAATTTTTTTTATTGGGAGGGGGTTTTAATATTTTATTTTTAGAAAATTATACAAAAAACCCAAAGAATCATTCCCCTAAAAATTAAGAAATAAAATTGGCAGTTTTTTTCCAAGAAAAATTTTTTTCCTTTACAGCTTTTCTAATACACACATTTTTGATTTATTTAAAAAAGCTTGTTTTTAAAAAGGGAGGAAAAAAAGTTTTTTTTAATATTTAAAAGTTTTATTTATTTTTTTTTGGTGTGTATTTAGTCTAGTTGAGTTACATATAAAATATAATATTTTATTTTTTAAATGGAAGGGGAAAAAATAAAAAAATGTTTGGAAACTTTTAGGAGCTTTTCTAACCTTCATTTTCCCTCCTTATTTAGAAAAGCTTGGCGCAGACTAATATTTTTTTGGCTATTTTTTTTGATTTTAAACTAGTTGAACCATAAAAATAAATATATAAAAAATCTGTCCAAGCGTTATATATTTAAAAAAAATTTATAAAATCCCCCCACCTTTTAAAAGGATTATAAGAAAAAAAAATAAATTTTTTCAATGCGCGTTGCCTTTTTTAAAAATAATTTTTTTCTACTTTTTCCAGCGCAAGTAGATAAATAAAAAATAAAAAATAATGTACATATCTTGCTTCCTTCAAGTTGGAAAAAATAATTTATTTAAAAAATAAAAAGAATTTTTTAAATAAATATATAAGCTTGTTTTTAATTTTGCTAAAATTATATAAACTGGTTGAAAAAAATATTTAATTAAATAAATAAAAAAGAGCGCTTATAGGGAAGTTTATTTATTTTTTTAAATTAAAAGAAGATTATTTTTTTAATTTTTGGGTAGTTAATTAGATTAATGAATTAATTAATTATTTTGACAGTTATTTAGCTACAAGTTTTAATTAACTAGCTTTTTAAATATTTGATTTTTTAATTTTTGGCGTTCTGATTTTTTAAATATTTGAAAATTTTGGGTACCGCAGCGCGCGGCCAAGTAGGCGCAAAACACTAAAACTTGCTTCAAGATTTCCAAATCCTAACAAATTTTGTATTAAACGATTACTCTTATCGAGCTAAAGAAATTGGTACCAAAATTAATAAGGGTCAGAAATTTCCACGCTGGTTATGGCTTTGCGCGCCTATATGGGCGTGTCCTTAAAATTTATTTTAATTTTTTATTTTGTGAAATTTTGATTTTGAAAATCTGATTTGATTATTTTTGACTTAGTATATTTTTGATATTTTTAAATTTTGCCGTTTGGAAATTTTGAAATTTTATTATTTTTAAATTTTTATATACTTATATATACGTATTTTTAGAAATTTTGTTGTGTGTGTGTGTGTTTTAATTAAATTTTTTTTTGTGTTTTGAAATTTTAATGAAAAAATTTTATTTTTATTTTTTATTTTTTAAAAACAGTTAGATAAATATTTATCTACATATTTAAATTATTTATTTAATTTTTTTAATTAAAAAAATATTTTTTTTCTTTTTAATTTTTAATTTTCTTCCTTTCTTCTTTAAAAATAAAATATTTTTCATTCTTTGTATTTTTATTCGCAATTTTTTATTTTATTTATTTTTTATTTTTTTTTCGTCCACCCACCCGCGCACATTTCTTTTATTTTATTTTATTTTTAAGAAGCAATTTTATTTTTGCCCACCCACAGAATTAACAAACAAAACTTTTTTACCAGACTTTTTTTTTCAAAAAAAATTTTTTTTCGTATATTTTCTCTTTCTTTAGGCAAGAATAAAATTTTTTTTTATTTATTTTGTTGTGTCCTTCACAATTCTCAACACTGTAAAATTAATTTTTTTTCAAAATTTCAATCTTTTTTTTTCATGAAGGGTCTTTCCCCACTAAACAATTAAATTTCCTTCAAAAAATCTCTCTCTCCTTCCGCTCTCTTATTTTTTTTATTTTCACGCAGTCCACTTAAAAAAATAGCCGTCGGCTAGTAAAATGACATTGAAAATGGCGAAAAGTTAAAAAATTAATTTTTAATTTATTTATTTTGATTTTAATTTATTTATTTTTAATAAATTTATTTTTTTGCCCACCCAAAGTAATTAAAAGATTATTATTTTCAACATTCTAATCAGTGTTTTAAATTTATTTTTAAAAATTTTATACGGTAAAATCCAGGCCATTGGATAGGTAAAGCATTCAGAGTATTTTTTATTTTTTTTCCATACGAGCTTTTTGCACCCACTTTTTAACTGATGCATTAGCCAAGCTTGTTTTTGCTTTCCTACTCGTTTTCTTATTCAACATAAATTATTTTATTCTTACATTATTTTACTCTATTTTTTTAACAATTTTTAGACATCTTAAATGTTTATTTAATGTTAATTTATAGGAGGTGTCCTGCTGTGTGTTGTCTAAAAAATTTATTTTTTAAATTTAATTTTTAAAATTTAAAAAAATTAAAATCAATTTTTACATCCATTTTTTAATCGAATTCACTCTTTATATTTATTTAATTAATTATTCAGTGCATTTGAAAATATGCACTTTGCAAAATTTAATTCGCTAATTCATTAAAAAATTTTTATTTATTTCTCTTATCTCCCCTATATTTTTTAATTAATTTATTTGCATTATTTATTAAAAAATATTTTAAATATTTTAAATTTTTATTATTTATTTATTATAACATCGTTAAAATAATGCTGATTTATTTTTAATTTTTTACCCATACGAGCTTTTTGCACACATTTTTTAACCGATGCATTTGCCAAGCTTGTTTTTGCTTTCCTTCTCGTTGATTGAGATACCTGTTAGAATTTGATATTTTTACCTTTGACGCCTTGTAATTTGACATTTTGACATTTTTTGACATTTTGTAATTTTTGTCATTTTGAAATTTTGACTTTTTGTAATTTTTATTTTTTAAATTTTGACATTTTCTAATATCCGTATTAAATTATTTAATTTTATTTTTGATTTAAAATCGAAAAGCCCTTGACCCTCCTATACTGAAATCTCTCTTTCCCCTCATAACTTTATTTTTTAAATATATTTTTTGTTTAATCGCTCAACAAGCGGATCCCCCCATTCATCATTAAAACAAATTAAATTAAAAAAAAGCACACACACAAATTTCTCGCTATATCCGCGCCGTTTTTTTTTCTTTTTATTTTTTAAATTTAATTCCCTTCTATTTTAAAAATAAACGGATCTTTTCTTCTAGAAATTAATTTTAAAAATTTGAAAATTAAATACTTACACTACTTTTCGTTGTTTGAAATTGTGTCAACTCAACTCTTTTTTTCAAAAAATAAAAAATAAATTTTTTTGTCGGGAGAAATAATTTGGGCTGGAATTCTAAAAGATTGGAAGATTTTTCTTTATATTTTAAAATTTTTAAATATTTTTTCCTTTAATTTTAAAGAGGTTTTAGCCTCATAGAACAAGGGCATTTCTAAAGGAACTTCAATTTAACACCTTAAAATCGACCAAAAACTCGATTTAAAAATTTTTTACCAGTCTAAAAACCTTTATTTACATTATTTTTACTCTTTACAATCCTTATTTTTAAAAAATAAATTGATTGCCAGCACCCGGATTCGAACCCGCACCCCTTTTATTTTTCAAGTCGGCGCCTTAACCCACTAGACTAAAAAGTACATTTTTTGTTATTTTTGTTTTGCCGTTCCCAAATGTTTTTCTGTCTGCTTTTTTTGCCCTTTAATTTAAATTTTATTTACATTGAGAAAAAAATTTTATTTTTAATTTTATATTTGGCATGTTGCCCCCCTTCATCTTTAATCCGCTAATTATTTTTAAATTTGCACTTTATTTTTAAAATTCTCTCTTTTTAAAAAATATTTTTTCTTCCCTTTTATTTTTATAAAATTTAGAAAAATCTTTTTATGGATTTCTCTTTTTAAAATTTATTATTTTTAAAAATTTTATATACTTTTTTTTTATTAAATTTTTAAATTTAAGTTTGGCTGTAAAATTATTTTTTTTTTAAGTTTTTCGGTTGCTGCTTATCCATATTAGGCTAGGGTACTTCCCCTTTTATTAGGCTAGGGTACTAGCCTAATATGGATAGTCAGCAACCAAAAAAGATAGAAAAAATAATTTTACACCCAACTTAAATTTAAGAATTTAATAAGAAAAAGTGTATAAATTTTAACCTTCGGAGACGGGGGAGTGTCGCGTTTCGGGGGTTGCCGGGATAGAGCCTTGAAGGTTCGGGACGGGGTTTTACCTAAAAATTCGTTGGGGTTCAGAGTTTAGGGGGACTTGGTAATACCCTAATCCCTACCTCTCTACACGCTCTTGAGTTCTCCTCTTCCTTGTTGTTTTTTTTTAATTTTAAATTTTCGAGGCCTTGGAAAAATATTTTTCCTCCTTCATTTAATCAACTACTTCCTCTTCTCCGTTTTTTTTAATTTTCCATGTTTTTAAAATTTTCTGAATTATCACTTCCTTATTTTATAATATTTTTTAATTACAACGTAGCTACAATATGATTCCTTCACTACAACAATTTAAAAAAATATTTTAAATTTTAACTAAAAAAAATTTTTTAAACAAATAAACAATATTTTATTTAATTTTGCAGCCATTTTCCCTATTTTTAATATTTGCTTTTGCTAAGAAAATCGTTTTTTTTAAATTTTACAATTCGAAAATTTTTATTTTTTTTTATTGGGGAAAACACCAAAAAATTGTAAAAATAAAATTTTAGAATTTTGTAGTGTCAGAAAAAAATTTTTTTTGAAAATAAATATGTATCACTCTACAAGAGATGGGTCGGAATTCCTAGTCCCGATATTTTTACCTTCCCATTTCCGGAAAGATTTTGGAAAAATTTCCAATTTCCGAGAATTTAAGGCCGATTTCCAAGTTCCGACTTTTGAGCCATTTCCGATTTCCGACATTTCCGATTTCTGGTACCTTCGTTATTTCCGTCCCACATCATCTCCCTACACCCAGAAAAAAATTTTTTAACCACAAAATATTTTTTTAAATATTTTTTGACTTGAAAAAAAAATAAAAAATAATTTTTGGTGTTAAACCAGTTTTGCTAGAATAAATAAATAAATTTATATTTTTATTTATTTTTCATTTTTGCTTAAATTTATTTTCTTCAAAAAAAGTTTTCTACCTATGTGTTTTAAATCTTTTTATTTATTCCTTCTATTTTCATTCAAAAAATTTTTTTAATTTTGTCTAAAATTTATTTTAAATATCTTTGGGCGCAGCAAAGCTTTGGCGTGCGCCTATAAAATTATACTTTAATGTCCACCTTTGAGCATGAAATTTTGCAAGGATATACTCACTAGTATTATCTACTAGCTCTAAAAATTTGAGAATTTTTGATTCATTTTTTGAAGAGTTATCAACATTAAAGTGGACACGCCTTTAATTTTTCCACGCCTCTAGTTCCTCTTCTCAAAATTTTCATAACTTTTCTTAAACATGGTCAAAAATTTTGAAATTTTTAGAGAACATAACTAACACTACATCCATAAAAAAATCCACATCTCAATGACTTCAATTTTTTAATTTATAGGACCAGGGACTTTGCCTTGTGTTGGTTAGAAACAACTCTTTTTTAGCCTACAACTCCACTTGTCTTAATTCCGATAATTTCCCTTCTGCAAATTCAAAAATTTTGAAATTTTTAGAGGGTATAGCTAATACTATTAGCTACATTTATACAAAATTTCAAGTCTTTATTACTTCAATTTTCCAAATTATAAATCCTAGAATTTGCCTTATTGCGTCTTATAGCATGTTTATCTCCCCTCCTCAAACTTTTTATAATTTTATTCCTACAAATACAAAAATTTATAAATTTTTAGAGAACATAGCTAACACTCTTAGGTACATCCTTACAAAATTTTAAGTCTTAGCGACTTCAAATTTTTAACTTATTAATCCTGGGACTTTGCCTTGTTGCGCTCAGAAACAAGTCTTTCTTTATTTCTTCTAAAATCTCCGCTTCTTTTTTTTCTTTTAATTTTATTTTTTTGTCATAAAAATTTTTATAAAAATGCTTGTTGTGTGAAGTATCCATGAAACTAGTTATTTTTATAAAATTTATTTTTATATTCTTTTCGAAGAAAAACACTCCTCCCCCACCAGCCAAAATAATCAAATTGCAAACTTTTTTTTTATTTTTATTTTTGCGCTTTGCTTTAGCGCGCTTCTTCTTCTTTGCTTTTTTTTCTTCCAAAATCGCTTCTCAGTCAGCTCACAATTTTTATATATTTTATTTTTTAATTTTTATTATTTTGTTTTACACACCAACTTGTTCGCTTAGCGCGAATAATATTTTTTTCTGGATTTTATTTTTAATAAATATTTAATTTAATTATAGGAGGCTATTTGAGTTTGGGAATTTTTAAGACTGTCATTTTTATTCAAATAATTCAAAAAAAATTTTTGGGTTTTATTTTTAGTTACATGTTTAGATTTAAATATGGGGTTGTTTAAGAATATTGTTGGGAGAATCTTTACTTACCCTCCTTCCAACCAAGATTTCTGTTATAATTGATAACGTGTAGCCTTATTAGTATTATTGCCGTTTTCGAGCCATGTCGACGTTCGAGTCATTTTTATTGGATCGGACCGACCGAGTCTTTTTCGGGTCAGAATTCGATGCCCGCCGACTCGATCTTTCGGACCTACTTTAACTCTTGAGGCCGGAGTTGGTTAATTTAAACGACCAAATGAATACCTGACTTTATTCTTCATCTTTTTATCTTAGAAAAAAATTTTTTGCAGCCTCTTTGATCCAATCACGTAGCGTGTAGTTAAAAAATAAGCTAGGGAAAATAGCAATTTTATTATACATAAAAAGCATTTTGTTTTCTTTCAAAAATTAAAAATATATTTTATAAAAATTGTGTGCTTTAGGCGACAATTAAAAAATAATATTAAAAAATATTTTGTTGTTATTACTGTCATTTTTAATTTTTATTTATGTTTTTTGGCCTTCTCTTTTCTCTCTCCTCCAAATCAACAACAACATGCTTTTTTAAAAATATTTTTTAAAGCTATTAGTTGTGAGGGTCCGACGTCTAATTTTTTCTTTGATTTTTGCCTCTTTAAAAATTCTTTTTTTTTATTTTTTGATTGCCAGCAAAACTATGCATGAAACGGAAAAAATATTTGTGTATGTGAATAAAAAATGTGGTAGGTGGGGGGTGTGATAGTTGCGCGTTGGAAAAATTAAATGAAACTTGGAAATTTAAATTAATTTTTAATAAAATTTTTGATTTAGAAAGGGGCTTTTTAATTAATTTTTTCTATTGACCAGCATAGAAAAAATCATAAAAAATCATGCTAGACTCTCTTCATAGCCTAAATCGGTTCTAATACGATCCCCCTTTTAAATCCTCTGAAAAAATCAACGATTGCCCGGACTTGACAGCTTATAACTCTTTACAGAATGATCGTATCATAGCGGTCTTCTTAGGAAAAAGAATTGGCACATTCAGGGCTTTCGAATGATATAAGGTTTATTCGAAATGGTCAAAAACTTAAAAAGTTATTAATCGAAATAGGACTCTGGGAAGGCGGGATTCTGTCTCTCTCATTTTTCTATGCTATTTCTATTGTCTCTCGCGCAATAATATTTTTTTAAATTAATTGTAGTTGAGCCAAACTTTTAATTCTTGGCTTTTAAAAAATTATTAACTCTAAACATTTATTTTCTTTTAATTTTTATTTTTTTCCTCCTTTGAAAAGTGATCTTTAGAGAGAGAGAAACTGCGCAAAAAAACACGCACCGTTTTATTTATTTTTTTTAAATTAATTTAAAAAATTAATTTTTATATTTTTTCCTTCTTTTCTTTCCTCTGTGTGGCGTATAATTAATTAATTTTTTATTTTTTTTAATTTTTGCGCTGCAAAACACACACAAATACCCAACAAAACAACAATGTCTGCGCACTCTCTCATTTTTCTATGCTATTTCCCTTTTGTCTGCTTAACTAAAAATTAAAAATATAATTTTTTTGGCTTCTGTTGGATTAAAAAAAAATAAATAAAGGAGAGGATAGGGAGAAAATTAAAAATAAATAAAAATACTAGAAAGAAAAAATTTTTTTCTGTTGAAGCAAATTAGTAGAAGAAAAAAAAATTTTTTTGTCGTTTTGTGGGAAAGAAAAACTGGAAAGTTTTTTTTGTTGTTGAAGTAAAAGGGGGAAAATATGTGAGGAAAAAGAAATTAATAAATTGAAAGGCTTTTCTAGCGCAACAATAAAAATTAATTTAAATTTTAAATATTAAAAAAAAATTTTTTTTTATTTTTTAATCCCTCATTCTGTGTATATTTTTAATCTTTTAACTTTCCCTTTGTTTTCTGTTTTAGTTTATCTAGCTGGGGATAAGTACCAAAATTGTTGGGAGGAGAATAAGATAAAATGGGGTATGGTAAGAGATAAATATAACTAATTGTGTTTCACCGGAACTGATATTTTGACCGGAAATAAAAAGCCGATCCAATTTGAGTTCCGGTCGAAACCAAAACCAAAAAACTCCAAAACTTTCCGGAACCGGAACTTCCGGAGAAACTCTAATAAATATAGGATAATATTATTGTTTTGGTCAGATCTGGGATAAGTTAAAAAATATTAAGTTGATTCTGATTAAAAAAAAGAGAGTCATTGGTATAATGCCAATATTTTGCGTTATGTTAAAAAATTTTTTTTCCTAAAATTCTCATTTTTTGATTATTTCAGAGCCAATTTCCTCCCTTTTTCTTTATTATAAGGATAACGGAAGGGATCCTCAAAAAATAACAAACAGCCTCTCCTAATTAATTCCCTAATTTAAACTTAAGGGGACTCGTTTGCCCCCCCCCTAGCAATTAAATATAGTAATTAGACCAATTTTAATTAATCATAAATCAAAATTTTTGGGCTATTTATTAGTTTAAAATTAGTCTTTTTTACTCTTTAAATATTGTTGCCTTAAAAAATTAATATTTTACAGCCCTCTAAAGTTTGGTCATTTTTAGGGTGTTTTTGGTCATTTTTTTATATTTAAAAAATTATTTTCTCCCCTATATTTTTTATTTTACCTTCTATTTCTCTTCAAGATTGATTACAAATCGAAAAATACACATATTTTCTGTCTTGCCATGTTGTAAATCAAAATATGGCATTCATCATTTTTATTTTTATAAAATGTCAAAACTTGGTTTCCCCCCTTTATTCTCCCCCTTTTTTTTTACTTTTACAAAATAAAAACATTAAATTGCAACATAAACATTTATTTTTATTTTTAAAAATAGCCGCACGCAGAAATAGCAAAAACAGCCTCCTCCTTTTCCTTATCTTTTTTAATTTTTATTTTGTAATTATTTTTAATTTTGTTAATTTATTGAGTTGTGAGATAAGCTTGTTTAGGTAATTAATTTTGGGCTATTAATTTAATTATTCTAATTATAGGACTTTTTAAAAAAATTTTTTAAAGTAAGGAGGACTAGTACTCCTGGAACGGTGACTTGAGTTGCTTCTATTTTCCATAACTCAAGTTGAAATTGTCCAATTGGAAAAATTTTGGGCTTTTTCGATAGAGAATTAAATTAGATACAAAATACATTTATTAATTAAATTATTCTAATTGTAGGACTTTTTAAAAAATTTTTAATTAAAGAAGACCATAGGTTCTGAAGAGGGTAACCTAAGTTGCTTCTTTTGTTCATAACTCGAGAATGGGAAGTCCTTTTGGAATAATTTTAGGCTCATCTTATAGGGAATTTAATTAGCTACAAAATACTAGAAAATTGAAACTTTAGGTTTACCGACAAAAAAAGTTTTGGTCAAAAAACTAAACTTTTAAGTGATTTTTTGGTTATTTTTCGAACATATCATTTTTATTATTTTACCTATAATTTTACTTTTTATATCATTTTCAGACAAATTTAATCCTCTATTTTTTAATACTTCCTAGAAAGTTTAAAAGATTATTTTTTGAAAAAAGTTATGGGGGTTAAAACATAATTAGGTCTGGGGCATTTTAAAGGGGTTTTCTCCTTTTCCTCTTTCTCCCCTTATTTAATTTTTGACTTATTAAAAATTTAAATTTTTAGTGAAATAAAATATTCTTTCGTTTTTTAATGTTTGACATTCTCCCTTTTTTTAAATAATTTATCAAAAACCATCTTTGACCCTTTTCTGCATTTTAATCTTATTTTAAAAAATTTTTAATCGCCGAACATACGCACACAATAATTTTAAACACAAAATTTTATATAATTTATTTGAACATTTAGTTAAAAAAATTTTTAAATTTAATATTTTATGTAAAACTGTCAAAGTAACGGAAATGACATATTTTAGTAATTAATGGGGTTTTATATTTTAATTTTTGGGAGTCTCTCCATTAAAATATTATTCTCTCTTAAAAAATGCGCTTAAATTTATTAATTTAAAATTTAATTCTGCAAACTTAAGATTCCGGAAAGGGGTGTATTTGTTTTTTCCGGAAACGGTTAAGAATATAATTTTATTCTTGTTCCGGAAGAGAAAATACAATTTTCCGGAAAAGTTAATATTAAAGTTTGCAAACTTAAAATTTATTTGTGTTCTAGTTTCCGGAAGAAAATATAATATATATTAAAGTTTTCCGGAAAGCTTACAACTACAAACTTTAGAAGTTTACAAACTTAAAGTAATCCGGAAACCTTTCCGGAAAACTTTAATTATTATATTAAATAAATACTGTTTCCGGAAAACTTATTTCTATAGGAGAAATACAACTTTTCCGGAATCTTAAGTTTGTAAACTTTAAAGTTTATAATCTTAAAATTTTTCCGGAAAACTAATTTCTTTTTTATTCTCTTCCGGAAAATCTAATTAAATTTATTTTACTATTTTTACCCTTCCATTTCTCACGATAATTTATTTATTAAATTTACCGAATTGACAATTGACCGATTTAATTTTATTTAAATTTATAATATTTTTTAAATTTTTTTTTATTAATTTTTCTTTTGTTCAATTTTTAATCATTTTATTTAATTTATAATTTTATTTATTTTTCAGTAGATAGATAATTCTCATATGAGAAAAAATAAAATGATGGGCATTACCATTAAAACAACAAAAATAATATCAACAAATTTTATTAAATCAGTATCATCATATTAATTTTTAAAAAATTTTTTCACTCATTTAAAATTTTGACTTTCTACACATTTAAACAACGATATATTTATTTTTTCTTTCAGAAAAAAAATTTTTTGAAAAATTTTAAAATCCCGTATTCTCTACAATATATTTTTTTTAAATTTGACTACACATCCAAAATTATTTTTTTTTGTTTAAATGCAAAATTTAGCTGCTTCAGCAAATCTACAGCTTTTCTCGAAGGGTAGGCAAAATTTAAGAAATTAAAATTAATTAAAAAAAATTTTTTTCTTTAAAGCTCTTCAAGAAACTGCCCAACAACCAAACGACACTTCAGAACATAAACAACAGCAGCAGCAAAATCCTGTAATTTCTGCTGCTGATTTGCAACATTATATGTTTCCTCATTTGGAAAATCATTTGGATCAGGCAAGTTTTTTTGTAAATTTATTATAATAAATTAAAAAAAAATTTTTCCGATTCTTCTCCACAGCAACATAACCTGCAACTTAGAGCCGTTTCAGTGGCACTGAAATAAATAAAAAATTTTCTCTTTTTCTATATCGCTCTATTTTTTTCGCATGCTATTTCTCCAAAGATTTGATGTATAATTTCGAGAAGCCTTATCTCGGAAAAAAACTTTGAGAAAAAAATTTCAACTTAGCCAAATCGTTAAACAAAGTCTTATCTTTGTTTTAAAACCAAATTTATTGATTTTTAATATGTTTAAAAAAAGTTACATATGGCTTTATAAGTAAATTTAGAAAATGAAAAATAAAGGAAAAAATTGTTTTGAAAAAATTTATTTTAATTTAAAATGACATTAAATGTTAATTAGAAAAGATATTATTAGGATTTCCTTATTATATAATTAATTTTCACTGAAAGGATTCGAACCTCTTGCATTTTTCGCTGCCACTAACCAACTAAACCATACTCCCGCACTGAAACGCTGGTTGCACCCTCTGCCTGTTTTATGTTGCTGTGTTCTCTGCGTTTTTCTTACTATTTTTAAATTGTCGACATTTTGTCATTCTCTAATTTTGTCTGGTGTTCCGACAATTGCGGGTGATAGTTTCGTATTAACAATAGTGGATATAAAATTCAAAAAAAAAATTAAGAAAATAAGTAAAAGAGCAATTATGGAGTGGCTGTTGACAGATTCCGTCCTAACCCTAGGGTCTTAAATTATTTCTGACTTGATAGAGGGTTGAAAAAATTTTTTTTAATTTTACATCCACAATTGTCGCATCCGCAATTGTCGCAACACCATTTTGACTTGTTTTAATTTTTCTCTTTTTCTATTTTCAAATTTAACAGAAAAGTTTATATGTATGTATACGATTTATTAATTTAATAATAAATTAACAATAAAAGAAAAGAAAAAATTGCGAAATTTAGCGAGCCATTAATTTTCTTTATTAAAATTTATATTTATGAGTAATTTAAAGAATTTAAAATAGTTTTTGTGAAATTTAAAGAAAAAAGATATGTGGGGGAGAGCCTTTTAAACGAAAAAAAAGTAAAAAAATCATCATCACGCGCTATTAAAAATTCCATAAAATTTAAAGGAAAAAAAAAAGAAATTACTCTAAAAATAAATTTATTTTTATTTTAAAATATAATTATTTTTAAGATTTTATAACAGATGATAATTAAATTGTTTTTTTTTTAATATTTTTATTTTTGCAAGAATATATTTTTAATTTTTATTAAATATTATTATTTTTCCCCTTAAGAATTTATTAAAAACATTTAATGTTTTCAGAATACTTTTCAGAATTTTTAAAAAACCAGAATTTCAAATAAACATGTTTATAAACATGTTTTGTTTTCATATAAATATGTTTTGTATTAATTCTGATTTTTAAAATAAAAATCAGAATTTTAAAATTAAAAATTCTGAACTTGTTTTAAATTAATTCTGATTTGTTTTTCTCTAAATCAGAATTAAAAACAAACATTTCACAAACTCTTTTCGCAACAAGCTATTAATTCCGGTTTTTAAAATATAAGTTTGCGAAATGTTTATTGTTGTTACTTAATTCTGATTTTTATTTTTTGTTATACAAAACCAGAATTAATTAAATTCTAAATTATATTTTTTATGTTTTTTTTTGAATTTTGCAAAACTTATTTTTATTTTTAATTTATTAAATTAATATTATTTACCACTTTGCACGTTTTTAACATTCAAATTAAATTTAAAATTAAATTAATAACACATTTATTTATTTTTTATATAATTAAATATTTAAAATTGTAAGCAATAAAAAAATATGACAAATATAGTAGCAATCAACCAAAAAGCAGGCAATTAAAAATAAATTTTTAAAAAATTTATTTATTTTTTTAAATTACTTGGAATTTGCAGCGCGATTAAGTAACTTTAATTTTGCAAATATTTTTTTGAAAAAATATTTTTTTAATTGAGAAACAATTTTTTTTAGATTTTAGATGAATCATATTTTATAAAAAAAATTTTATTTTTGAATTTTTTAGCGAAAAATTATTTTTTATTTTTAGCCTAAAGTCTTTAGTTTTTAGCCTAAGAATGACTGTATAATACCTACTAATCCTCTTAAAAATGCCTATTAAAAAATTCCTTAAAAATTCTAAATTTTTTTTTTGAAATTTATTTTTCTTAATAAATAGCCTTATTATATAGGTTATTTATTAGCTTAAACAATTTTTATTTTAGTCTTTTATTTTTTTCTTTCTAATAACATTATATCCCACTTTTGCAAATTTACATATTTAACTGTCGCACCCTTTTTTAAATTAAATTTATTTTTTTTATTTTCTTATAATTTAAAATAAAATATATATGTTATTTGCTTCATATTATTTTTGTTTTTTTTTTATTAAATTATTTTTTACTAATTATTTTCTAATTTTTCTCCTTTAATAAAAATATAAAATAATTTATTGACCAAACAACAAGCAAAAACAAATTATTATTTTTATTTTTTAAAAATAGTAGTTTGGCTTATTTTTATTGCCATAAGACTAGTTAAATTGTAAAAAAATAAATAACGATACTTTATTTATTTTTTTAATATTAAAATGATTTTTTGTTGTTAGGGAATTGTGATTATTATTTGCGTTATTTGCGCACACCCAGACAAATTCAGAATTTAATTTAAAAATTCTGATTTGAACAATATCAGAATTTTAACTAAACATTGTTTATATTTAATTCTGATATTACCAGAATTTTTATTTATGTTTAAATTAAATTCTGATTTCAAAAACATTACCAGAATTTTAATTAAACTTGTTTATATTAAATTCTGGTTTTTTAAAACATCAGAATTTTGGCTAAACATTGTTTTTATTTGTTTAAGCAACAAATCAGAATTTTAACTACACCTAGTTTTATTTAATTCTGATCTAAAAAATATTATCAGAATTATTTGTTGGTCATGTTTATATTAAATTCTGATTTCAAAAACATTCAAAACATCAGAATTTTTAAATAAATTTGTTTGTATTTAATTCTGTTCTTATTTTGTGTTTTCTTTTTTAATTCTGATTTAATCTTTTAATTTCTTCTCTATAAACCCCCTATCTATAAATATTTTTTATTTAACCATTTTTACATAAAAAAAATTTTTTTTAATTTTTAAAATTTTTTTAATATTTCAGCAACTTTATTTCAACGACCATTTATCAAATAATTATGTTTCTGCCCCAGAAACAACTTCAACAATAAATAATTGTTCTTCAACATCGCCTACTTCATTAATATTTTCTTCTACAGCCTCCCAACAACCTTCAAATAATACAGTTATATCTTCAAATAATTGTTATTCTGATACAGAAATACCCTCAACAACAACTACCAATAATATTTCATTTTTATTACCAGAAGAAATGGGAAGTCCAAAGCAACAACAACAGTTGCAACAACAACAACAACAGCAGCAACAACGCTTACCTCCAACAACGTCAATAAAAAAAGAATCTATAACAACATCAATAGCAACGACAACAAATGCTTCTTCGTCTGCTGTTCCCCAATTTTCTCCTACTTCAAATATTGAAAATGAAAGAAATTTAAATTTAGCACAACAAAAAATTGTTGATCAATTACTTGAAGCGGGAGGAATATTTAATTCTTTAGAAAATAATTTGGGAGGAGGAAATGATGAATTGGGGCAATTAATGGCACAATTAATCAGTGGAAGCAATAATAGAAATGAAACAGAATTGCAAGCAGCACAGTTAGCTCAACATTTAGTGGCTGCAACGACTGGAGGAAGTGGTGGTGGTGGTGATGTTTTGGTGGGTTTAAAAACATTTTAATATTTCATAATATTTAAATTCTTAAAAACCAGAATTTCAAATAAACATGTTAGTTATCTCTCACTAAAAATCAGAATTTGTTTTTAATTAATTCTGATTTTTCAAACACTAATCAGAATTAATTAAAAACAATAAACATTTCACAAACTTTTTTAATTCTGGTTTTTAAAATACAAGTTTGCGATTATTGTTTTTAAATTATCAGAATTAAACATGTTTGTGAGGTGTTTGTTTTTAATTCTGATTTTCATTTTAAAAACCAGAATATAAATTAAGTTTGTGAAATGTCTATTGTTTTTAATCAATTCTGATTTGTGTTTTACAAAACAGAATAAATCAAGTTTGCGAATAAAATCTCAATTAACACAAAATCTATTTGCTTTACTAATTTTGTTTAAGAAACAAGTCTGTAAATAACCAAACATTATTTTTTAAATTATTTAATTATTTAATTTTTATTTCTTTGAAAATAAAAAATTGCCTTCTTTTCAATTTTTTAAAATATGGCTCCACAAATTAAATTATCCTTTATAAAGTAATAAAATTTATTAAAATTACATATTTTTGTCAATTATATAAAATATTAAATTTCTTTTTTAAATTTTTATTTTATTAATTTTATCAGTAAAATTTTTGTTGTTATTTTAAATTTAAAATAAGAAATTCTGGTTTCCTTGGTTTAACGGAAATTCTGATATAGAATAAATATTCTGATCATTCTGATTATATTCTGATTACAAACTTAATTTTATGTTTCGCAAACTTAATTCTGGTTTTTTATTACGAACTTAATTTTGATTATTTAATTCTGGTTTATATTTCATAAACTTTATTCTGGTTTTTATTTAAGAACTTAGTTCCGGTTTTTATTTTACAAACTTAATTCTGACTAACTTAATTCTGATTATTTAATTCTGGTTATTAATTCTGGTTTATATTTCACCAACTTAGTTCTGGTTTATATTTCGCCAACTTAGTTCTGGTTTATATTTCATAAACTTAGTTCTGGTTTTTATTTCAAACTTAATTCTGATTTTTCACAAACTTAGTTCTGATTTATATTTCACAAACTTAATTCTGATTTATATTTCAGAAAGTTTTTATTTCGCAAACTTGTTTCTCCTCTTTTATTATATACTTAATTCTGGTTTTATTTCGCAAACTTGATTTTTTGTTTATAAAATGTATTAATCAGAATTAATTTAAAACAATGTTCTTATTGTTTTTAAGATCAATCTTGTGTTTGTTTAAAATTCTTGTTTTTAAACACACACTCGCATAAATATTTCATTCAGAATAACATAATAAATTCTTGACAAATCTTTTTAAAAAATTTTTTTAATATTTTTTTAAATATTTTTTAAAATTATTTTTCAAAAAATTTTTTAAATTAAAAAAATTATTTTTCAAGTCCCCTTCTTCATCTCAACAACAAATCTCATTACTTGACCAACTCCATTTACTACAAATGTTGGGAGGCAATAACAACGCTTTAGCAGAATTATTTTCTGGTCAACATTTTGCAACATCTTCAGGTCACGAACAACAACTTTTTGGTAGTGGAGGAGGTGGAGGTGGAAAATTTACAAGTGGTGGTAGTCCAAACAAGGACGATACTTATTGTGAAATTTGTAATAAAAATCTTTGCAATCGCTATTTTTTAAAAATACATATGTCTAAAAAACATGGAATTGGTGAAAGAGTGGGTGTTTTTAATTTTTTGTTAAATTAAAAATTAGAAGGTATATCTTCTAAAATTAGAGGCTGAACGTGTCCTTGGCTTTCCTATTTTCACTTTTTTTGACTCCCAAAAATTTTCAAACTCTCCTTCTTTTAGTTTGTAAATCTCAGTGGATGTATTTTTACTCACGTAGGTAGGCCACTGGGTAAAATCAGAACTGTCTAAGTGATACTTCTCGATTTAAGTTACTGCTTAGAACAGTTATCTATTTAATTAATGTTTTAATTAATTAGGCCAAAGGTTATAAAATTTTCTTCTGTCTATTTTCTATATTCTCGATGTTTAAGCAATACCTCTGGATTTAAGTTACTACTCATTATAATATTTTGGGAAATTTTCCCAGCTATAAGCTTGTATTTCATTTTTTCTCAGCCTGTATTTTTTATATTTTTAAGTTTCAGTCTCCAGTCAAACTCGGAAACAGCAACTTTTTTAATTACCAAATTCCCACTTCTACGGAACAACAACAACAAAATTCTCAACAATTACCTGGAAGAGCTCAATCAGCCACCTTATTGAATACTAATCGAAGAGAATCTCCACCAATTAATTCATTTAATAATTCAAAAACTTCAATACAAAAACAAGAAGAACTTCAACAATTTTTGTGTTCGTCTACGCCTGCTTCAGTTAATAATAATAATAATTTGGGTGGAGGTTCTACTAATAATTCTGCTGCAAACTCTTCTAATTTATTGGAAACATCGCCTACTGCTGCTGGTGGGGAATTTTTTTTTAATTAAATAATTAAATAAATTAAAAAAATTTTTTTATTTTGGGAAATATTTTACCTATTTTTGAATTTATACTTAAAATTTTTTTTTAATTTTTTAAAAATTAAAAAAAAATTTTTTTTCGCAAGGATTCTGATTTTATTTAAATTTTCTGGAGTGTTCTGATATGTAATTCTGTTATTAATTTTCTGATGTTCTGGTTTATATTTTGTTTATTCTGGTTTTGTTTAAATTCTGATTTCTTTGTTTTTCTGAGTATTAATAGCTATGTTTTTTTTAAATTCTGATGGGGTGGTTTTGTTTTGTTTTTCTAGTATAACTAATAGTATGTTTTATTTAAATTCTGATTTTCTTCCTATGTTTGTCTATGTTTTTTTTTAATTCTGATTTATTCTGTATTTCCTGTTCTCTTGTTTTATTCAAATTCTGATTTTGTCATTTTTAATATTTAATTTAATTTGTCCGCATTTTTATAGTATACTAATTAATTTATTTTTAAATTTATATTACTTACATTTTTTAATAAATAATATTTTTTAATTAAGAAAAAAAAATATTTTTTGTGTTTTAAACTTGAAACACTAAAAAAAATTTTTTTTAATTTTTGTGCTCTTCTAAAATTTTTTTAAATTTTATTTTCTCTCTTTTTATTAAAAATTCATTTTCTAGCGTTACTTATAGGAGGTATTAATCTTTCTTCTACTTTAAAAATATTTTTACAACATTTAAAAAAAATTCCATTTTTTCTGTAAAAATAAAAAATATTATAAAAATAATATTTAAACTATTTTTGAATATTTAAAATTAATTTTTATTTTTTAGCAAAAATTAAAAAAATAAACGAAAATAATTAATTTTGCAAGCTATTTTAATTTCCTAAAATTTTTGAATTTTTTTTAAATTTTCTTAAAATAAAACAAATTTTGAATTTTTATATGTGTTTTAAAAATGACTATTTTTTCTTCTATTATTTTTCTGTTATTTTTAATTTTTATAGAAAAAATGGAATTTTAAAAATAAAAGCAGGAAGGAAGGAAATTCCTACGGAAATTCTTAAAATAGCTTGCAAAATTTAATTTTATTTTTTTATTTTTTAAAATTAATTTAAAAACAAAATTAGATTGAAATTTATTTTTAGAAATTTTAGTAAAAAAAATTTATTTCCAAAAAATTGAAAACAATACCTACATAAATGTAGTCATTATCTTATTTTTTTTAATTTAAAAATTACCGGAAAAAAATTTTAAAATATTCAAAAAAAAATTTTTTTTTAATTTTTTTGGCTCATTTTGGTTTAAAAAATTATTTTTTATACAAAAATATACACATGATTAAATACATTTTTCGAAAATTAAAAAAAATTTTTTTTTAATTTCTCTTATGCTTTTCTCAATTTAATTTAATTCAAGGAAAAAGGGGCTCTCCTTTTCATATTTTCTATTTTTAAATATTTTTTAAAAAATGTTGAAAAGAGAATGGGTGACGAATTGTGTATTATGTAAGTAGCCTTTCTCTCCTCTCTTTTTTAAAAATATTTTTAATTATGTAGAAATTAATTGTATTATTTTTAAAATTTATTTTTGTTTTTATTTTCTGTGTAAAGCTTAAATTAAATTTAATTGAGAAAATAATATAATTAATTTTGTATAAAAAATTTATTTTTTTTTTATTTTTAAAAAATATTATTCTTATATGAATTATAAGTAAGTAATTTATTTAATTTATTATTCCCATTTTTTAAATATTCAGAAAAATATTTTTTTTCTAATTAAAAATATTTTTTTCACAAAAATAAATATTTTATTTAATTTTATTTTATTATTTTTGCAAAAAATATGCTAATATTTAATTATGTATTTTGTGTGAAGCCAAAAAATAAATATACTAAATATTTAATAATTTACTGTAAGCATTTTTGCAATAGAATTTTTATTTTAAATGTGTTTGCGTATGCGCATTTCTCCTGTTTGTGTAGTTTGATTTTTTAAACTTTTTTTTATTAATAAACTTATTAGCGGATTACTGCAAGCATTTAAATATATTTGCGGACAAATTCTGATTTTTAAATTCTGATTTTTAGAATTCTGATTTTTAATTTAATTTCTGATTAATTCTGATGTGTTTTATTCTACATATTATAGTTATTCTGATGTTTTGATTTGTTTTATTTTTATTCTGATTTTATTTTTAATTCTGATGATGTTTTTATAGATAATTGTGTTATGTTTTGTTTAAATTCTGATTTTGTTATTTTTTAATTCTGATTTTGTTTTTATTTAGCCAAAGCTGTGTTTTGTTTTATTTAAATTCTGGTTTTAATTTTATTCTGGTTTTAATTTAATTCTGATTTTGTCTTTCTATTCTAATGTTTTAATTAAATTCTGATTTTTCTGTTTCCCTTCTTTTAATAAGTAATATATTTTGGTTTTTTTTAATTCTGATTTTATTATTTTTAATTTTCGTCTTAAATCGTCCGCAATTTTTAAATTTTCTGCTTTTTATAAATACCCTTTAATTAATTATTTAATGTTTCGCGCCTTTCTTTTTTTCTAATAATTTTTTGTCATTTATTAAATTTTGAGTTTTGCTCTCTACAATTTTTTTTTTGAGTTTTGATATTTTTTTAAATTAAAAATAAAATTTATTTTTAGAAAACTAAAATTACACCTTTTATTTTTTAAATACTAATATACTTTTCTGAAAATACAAAAAATATTTTTTTTTTCTATACCATTTTTAAAATTTTATTTTAGCTAATATTTATATTTAAATAATTCTTTTATGCCCTTTATGTTTATTATTTAGTTTTTCTCAAAAAAAAATTTTTTTTTGAAAATATTAAATATTTTTATTAATTTAGGGGTTTAAAAGAATTTTTAAAAATGAAAAAAATATTTTTTTCAATTTAAATTTTTTTTTTGTTAATTAATTTTATGAAATTTAGGCTTAGTTTTACACATCTTTTATTTTTTTTAAATATTTCGAAAAATTTTTTTTTGAAAATATTATTTTTTTCAAATACTATAGGAATTAGAAGAATTTTTCTCAATTTTTTTTTCAAATTTAATTTTTCTTTTGTTTTAATTAATTTTATGAAATTGGGCTTAATTTTACACACCTTTTATTTTTTAAATATTTCGAAAAAAATATTTTTTTAATTAACATTTTTTTAAAATTTTTTTTTCAAATTAAAAATTATTTCTAAAAATTCACACATTTAAGTAAAATTTTTTTAAAAATTAAATTTAAAAATTAATTCCAAAAAAATTTTTTTTTGAATTAATTTTTATTTTAAATTAAATAATTTCTTAAAATTCTCTTAAAAAAGCCTTACAATTTTTCAATTTTTTTAAAGATTCATTTTCAACCGACCAACAATTAATGGGCCAATGCCTAATGCAGCATTTAGCTTCACAATTAGGCCTTTCATCAGGAGGAGAACGTTCTTCCATTATTGAACAATTAATTGGTGCTGGCTTGCCTTTAGCTGAATTACTTCAACAACAACAACAATCGGCACAAAGGTAGTAAAGAAAAATATGGTTATCTGATATCTATTAATCTGGAATCTTGGTCAATCCTCAAGTTCAAACTGAATAGAGAGGACTGAGAGATTCTCTCAAGTTTAGATCGATTGATCCTCATATTCTGCTTTTAGTTTATAAAAGGTCGTATAAAAAGATTTCTTAAAACTAAATTACAGATTGAGGGGGTTTTAATTTGTTCTCCAATTTTTTAAAAAAAAATTGGAAAACTCCCTAATTAACCTTTTTACTTTAGCTGTCGATTCATAGCGTAATCGAACCGAAGGACTTTTTCTGCTTAGGGTTTCACTTGGTTCCTGATCTGAATGTGAGGAATTTGGTCCCTTTCTATCATTGCTTGTAATCGTGTACCAAAATTAGTCTCGTACTTGCTGCGAGCAAAATTAAAGTTTATAAACACTGGTTTCAATTAGTCTGAATATTCGAAAAGTTTACAATAGCCGACAGCTCTAATCCTGACTTGTAAAAATTTTTAAATTATTTTTTTTTAATATATTCTTCTCATATAGATCTACTCCTTCTCCCGATCTCAACAACCAAATAATTCATTGTACCCAATGTGCTAGACAATTTCCAACACCTACCGCTTTGTTACATCATCAAATAACTGAACATATTGGCACAAATTTGGAACAACAACCAAACAATGAAAATAATAATAACCAATTAAATCCACTTGCATTACGTTGGGCAATGAATGAATTAAATAATAGTGGTGGTAGTGGAGATGGTAGTGGAAATGGTGGAGGAGGAGGTGATGGAACTGCTGCAACAGTACAACAACAGCAACAATTTCTGAGTAGGAATTAAATTAAAATAGAGGAGCTAAAAAATTAAATTCAAAAAAATTTTTTAAAAATTGAAAAATATTCTTAAAAAATTTTAAAAAATTTCTCCGGTTAAAAAAAAATTTTTGAAAATCGAAAAAAAATTTTTTTTGCGATTTTTAAATTTATATTGCTAAATTTTCATGGACTTAAATTATTAAAAATTAATTTTAGAAAATTTTTTAGAATTAAAAAAAAATTTTTTTTTTATTTTTTAATTTTTTATTCCCTCCCCTAACCCATTAATTAATTTAATTTAAATAGACCAACTTCTCGGCTCAAATTTTTCTCCAAATTCTGCAGCCTCGTCTTTACTTCTCCCGGCATTTGGAGCATTAAATAATACAGAAATGGATAATGCTACAATGTTAGCTAAACTTAGTGCGGAATTAGCGTCTGTGAGTCAAGCATCTCAACAACACGGCTCTTCTGGATTGCTGTTTCAAAATGGGCTTTCTCTCGGGCAATCTGGACAAGTTGGGGTAAGAAAATAATATTTTTTGTTTGGTTGTTTGGTTGTTCAATTGTTTGAATGTTTAAGTTTTTATTTTATTTGTTTGTTTCGTTGAATGTTTGGTGGTTGTTTGTTTCATTGTTTGTTTGTTGTTTTGTTGTTTGTTTTGAATATTTCTTTTTGGTTTTGTTTGTGTTTTTAAATATGTTTGCTTATTCTGATTGTTTTGTTGTTTAATTGTTTTAATATTTATTGGTTTGTTTTGTTGTTTGTTTTTAATGTTTGTTGCTGCTTGTTTGTTCTTGTTTTGTTTGTGTTTTTAAATGTTTTATTGTTTTGGTGTTTAATTGTTTTAATGTTTGTTTGATTTTAGACTTTTAAGTTTGTATGTTTTCAAGTTTGTGTTTGTATGTTTAAGTTTATTTTTGCACTTAAGTTTTTGTGTTTTCTTTCATGTTTATTTAAGGTTGTATTTTTTTAAATTTTTATTTAAGTTTGTGTTTATTTTCGAGTTTGTGAATGTATTTTCTTTCAAGTTTGTGTTTTCTTTTTTACATGTTTGTCTGTTCAATGTTTTAAGTTTGTATTATTTTCTTTAATGTTTTGTTCGTCCAAAAACATATTTTCTTCTTTAAAAATGTTTAAAATTTCTAGTCAAAACCTCCACCTCCAAAACGCCAATATTCCTCAACAAGCAAAAACTTTTGCGATCTTTGTAATAAAGAAGTTTGCAACAAATATTTTTTGCGTACTCATATGTTGAAAATGCACAATATTGTTATTGATGAAAATAAGGTAGATAAAAAAAAATTTTTTTAAATAAAAATTTTTTTTGAATGATGAATGAATCTACATATTTTTTGGGGTAAAGGAGACGTGTTCCTTCTCTCCATTTTCCACAAATAATTCATAAAAAGAATTTTCATTTTTATTAGAAAATAATTAAAAGAAAATATATTTAAGAATTTATTAGTTGGTGTGTTTGGAAATTAAAAAAAATTTTTTTAGATCAAAAAATTTAAAAAAAATAGGGAGAGATAGGAGAAGCCATTTTTGATTCATAAATGAGAAAATAAATATTTTTTCTTCCCAAAAAATTTTTCTGATTTTAATTTATAACTCGGTTATACATATTAGTAGCTAGCAATCATCCTCTTTTGCCTCTCCCATTTTGATGGAAAAAAATTTTTTTTGATAAAAAAGAAAAATTTTTTTCTTGGATAGGTTCCTTGTCTGTTTCTATTTTCAGCTTATTTATTTATTTTTATTTAAGGAATCTTTTTTTTTTAAATAATAAGCTGTTTAAATAAATAAAAATAAAATTTCAGAAAATAAAAAAGGGTTTTAGGTTGGGTTACCTTTTCTCTCTTTATGAATCACAGATTTTTATTTTTTTTTATTTTTTAAAGCATTTAGAAATGCATGGGACCAAAAATAATTTTTTTCTTGTCTCGTCTATAATTTAAAAAAAAATTTTTCACGCCAACAAGAATGCACTTTTCATTTTTTTATTCTAAAAAATACAATTCTCCTTTCTTTCTCATTTATCAAACACGCAAGATAACCTTTCATTAAATACAAAAAAAATTTTTTTATTTCTTACGTTAGATGATTCAATCATTTATGTAATACATAGGCCAAAGTTGAGTAAAAATAAAAAATAAAAAGGAGGATTTATTAGAGTCTTATATTTTTTGGAAATTATTTGAAATTATAGGAGTCCTATAGCTTGCTAGAAATGGGCAAGAAAAAAATTTTTTTGTAAGAAGGGTTAACTTTAGGCGGAGACTTGAAAAATATTTATTGGTACTATGTTCGCGTTATAGAAAAAAAATTCATTGGATGGGAGATGGAATAGACCCATCATGGAATAAGTTGAGAGTTTTGATCTGAGCCAGAGGTGGGTCGGAACAGTCAGATGTGTCGGAAATCGGAACTGTCGGAAATCGGAAATCAATTTTTTTCGGAAATCGGAAATCAAATTTTTTTTCGGAAATCGGAAATCGAAATTTCGACCCACCTCTGATATGAGCTCATTCCATTGTGGTCTCCCTTCACTCTCCCTTCCAATGAATTTTTCTACAGCCAACGGACATAATAGTTAGGGCATTGAGAAATCCTTGGGACATCTTGAAAAAAATTTTCTTGAAAAAATCCTTTTGGAAACTAAATTTATTTTCAGACTCTAAAATATTCTTTTCTCTCATTCATGATAAAAAACGGAGGGGGGGGGGGGGAGTGGAGAGGGGGAGGGAGTGGAGAGATGGAACACTTAAAAATCACACACAAGTAAAAATTTTTTTTATTCTCCTTTCCTCCCACTAAAAATTTTTTTTCTTTTCTCTCAAATAAAAATCGAATTTTTCCATTCACATTTTGCTTTAAAATCTTTAATTTTTTCCTACCAACCGAACGTTTAAAAAAATAAAAATAAAAAATTTTTTTTAAATAATTTTTAATAAAAAATTTTCTCCCCTCCAAACAGCTTGTAATAGCCAACATTGACACTTCCGAAAAAGAAAGACGTGGAGAAGTCAAATTTCGTTGTGAAATTTGTTTAGCTAGTTTAACGGGACGTGAACAACTTAGAGCACATAAAAGAGAAGTACACGGAATGCAAGCACCTTTAGGTGGAGGAGGAGGACATGCTTCAACATCTTCCACACCTTCTTCAAGTATCGGAAAACTACCCATCTTGGCTCCTTTGTTGCCTTCTTCTTTAACTGGTATAGTTGAGATGACTGCTGCGGATGGCCAAAAACATAAAATCTGCCAAAGCCCAACAACCATCAAAAGAACAAATAATTTAAATAATGAAGAAGAGGAAGATGGGGATGGTGATAGAGAGGGAATGTATCCAATAAAAAGACCAAAAATTGAAAATGATGAGGAGGAGGATGAAGAAATTAAATTTAGAAGAAGAGGGGGTAGTGGAGGGGAAACTGATGAAGTTACCGATGAAATGATGTTACAACTACTTCAACGTTGGGAGGGAGAAAATGGTCATAATGGGGAGGAATTAATGGGTGGTGTTAATGAACAGCGGCAACAACAAACTTGTAGTAATAAACAGGAAAATAATAATAATGTTGGTACGAAAGAAGGAGAAAAACATAGTCATACTGTGAGGATTTTTGAAAAAAATTTTTTTGGTTCAAGAAAATTTCCTAAAACTAGGAAATTGACTGATACGTAATTAACGGTCTTATCAACAGTTTGCCACGTTCAGACAGCCTGGATAGACCCTAAACTAGAAAAAAAATCTGGAATATTAAACCGTGACTAAGCATTCCCTTTTCACCTTTTCAGAGTGGATTCGGTCTGTTAAATTTAGACAGCCTGGAGATAACCGTTGAGTTTGGATTCTGGTTTCCATTATATGTACTGCTTCCAAAAAAAACCAGAAAATTTTAATAAAAGATAAAATCGGGTGGGTAACAGGTTCAGCTTCAGACATCAAAATTTTAGACCGTCTCATTAAATCGGAACTTGTTTAGAAACCAGAACTTTGGGGACCTTTCCAAAAAATTTTTTTGTAACTGGGACATAGTCCTCTTAACTATCCCTTTACTTTCATACAATTTTTTTTAAATATTCAGAAAAATATTCTGAAATTTTATTTTTTCATTTTCACCTTCATTATTTTACTTAACTTATTTTCCCCTTTGTTTTCAGAGCGGTTCAGCAAGCCCAGTTTCTCTCCATAACGCAACAACTTCTAATTGTAATATTACAACTACCTCATTGCCCGAAGGTTTTGTTCGTCCAACAATTGATAATCAAAAATCTTTTTTGCTTCAATCATTTACAATTAGAACTGTTTCTTCTGAGGGCGATTCGACTACTAATGCCTCTCAATCTCCCCTTCCAGAAGAACTCGTTGCCTATTTACCTGTTAGATCAATGTTGCTAGAACCGTTGAAATTGACTTTGGAATTAAGGCCTAATCCACAAAATACTGATTCTTTGGTAAAAACTTTTTAAAATCTTCCGGAAATTTTTTGGAAAATTTTTTGGAATTTTTTTTGAAAATTTTTCCTTTTTCTTTAGAAATACTAAAATCCGTTGAGTTGTCTTTTCCGTAATTTGTCTCTCTATTTTAATTAACAGTTTCCGGAATTTTCCGGATACACTCTCCCTCGCTTTTTGTCTATATTTCCAATCCGGAAATACGGTTATTTAATCTCTATTAAATCAGAATATTATTTTCCGGAATTTTCCGGATTCGGTTAGACAAATAGCGAGATAGTGTATAATTTTGCTCAAATATAAGAGAGACTTAATATTCAAAAAAATTTTATTAAAAAAATTTTTTTTTCAGATTCGTGATCAACAGCATCAACATTTAGAAAATCAAAAACCGATTCTCAGAAAAATGGAAAATTTTGAAATGTGCGATAATAATAGTTATGGAGCTGGAAATGAAGTAGTACCCAGCAGTGTGCCATAAAAAGCCTCATCAACAATATTTTTCTTTTAAAAAATCTCTCTTTTATAAAAAAATATATTTATTTTTATATTTAAGCTAATGGGGGATTTATTAGAAAATAAGAATAGAATACAGTCAGACCTCTGTAATACACTTATGGGCATGGGTAGATCCCTACCCATTGTTCAACCTAATTAAAAAACGTCTCTTAAATAGAGGTGTAGGTAATAGTGTCGTTTCCAGTCCCCATTTTTTCCTCCCAATTTTTTACCCTCTGTTTGTACGGAATGGTCAAATACGGATTCAATACGGAATAATAGCCACAAAACATTTTCCATGCTTGGTCTTTGTCCTTGTGAAAGAACTGAATAAAAAATTAATCTTTATGATTGTTTTTAGGCAAAATATGGAAAGGCAAATTTGGTAAAAGAAAGGGTAAAATTTGACCATTCCGTACAAACATAGGGTAAAAAATTGGGAGGAAAAAATGGGGACTGGAAACGACACTATTACCGAGGTGTATCTAATATTGGGAGTATTCTATAGTGAGGGATACCTTATAATGAGGGGTACCTTATAATGAGGGGTACCTTAAATAGAGGTTATCGCTTAGATAGTTCCCCCACTCAATAGGGAAACCAAAGTGGAGTCTCTTATCTTGAGTGTATCTAACATAGAGGGTGTATATAAGGTAGACTGTCAACTATTTTTTAATAAACCCCCTCGTAGTTTAACTCATTATTTAAAGACCAGTTTTTTTGTTTTCCATTTCTGCCTTATTTTTTAAATTTAAAAACAAAGGCCCAACCATCATAAATCATCTTATATATTTTTCAAAAATATTTTGTTGTTGAACAATTTTTAAATTTATTTTTTTTCCTTCAATTTGTTATTTTTTTGTTTGTTTTTCGATTCATTAAATATTTGATAAAATAAAAATGAAAAATATTTTTTTCTTTGGAATTACAAAAAATTTTTTAAAATTGCTTCTCTGATAAATTATAATATAAAATATATTTAATTATTTTACAGTCGACTCTCTTTTTTAATTATCCTTGTTGATAGATTTCTCATTTTACTAAAAGGCTGGTATTCCTATACGTCTTGATTCAGTCTTTCAATTTTTAGAACTCCCCCTTGCTTCTCTGACTTGGCCTACCTCTCCAATCCAATCTCCCCAAGCTTCACTCATAAACCACTACCTTTTAAGTAGTTATACAATTAAGAACCCTCTTCTTCCCCTCATTCTCCCTGTGATTTTTGCCTGGGATACCTGAGAGAGTGTCGACTAATTATTTTTATTATTTATATCCAATCCAACTTCTTAATATCCCCAATTCACTCAAAACCTCATTTTATTATATTCATTTTTTGCACTCCCACACTCAATTGCCACACTAAAAACACCATTCTCGAATATTTTTAATCGGCTCTTTCATTTTGCTTTTACCAAAAAATTTTAAAAAATTTAATAAAATATTACATTCCCATTTTTGCAATATTAAATAAAAATTAAAATAATTTTTTGGTGGTAAAAACCAATAAATAGATTTTACAATAATTACCAGAAAAATAAAAGCATTAAATTAATAAAAGAATTCAAGCTTAAGTTTGTAAACTATTAAAACCTGAACTATTAAAACTTAAATTCATACTTAAGTTTATTTAAGTTTTATTTTTTTGAACTTAAGTTTGTGTTTCTTATGCATACTATTTCAGTTCCGGAAAATTCCGGAAAGTGTATTCACACTCCGGAAAATATGTCTATTCACTTTCCGGAAGGTATGTCTATTCAGAATCCGGAAACTATTCTATTAATATTCCGGAAAGTATGTCTATTCAAAATCCGGAAAATACGTCTATTCATTTTCCGGAAGGTATGTCTATTCAGAATCCGGAAACTATTCTATTAATATTCCGGAAAGTATGTCTATTCACATTCCGGAATTTTTGTCTATTCACTTTCCGGAAGGTATGAATTAATATTCCGGAAAGTATGTCTATTTAAAATCCGGAAAATACGTCTTGATTAAGAATTATTTTTTCCGGATTTTGAATAGACATAAAGTCGATGAATACATATGAGAGACAATTTCCGGAACAGACATTTATGGTCACTAAATCACCCAACCTTAACCTTTTCTCTAACAATGTCTCTATTGTTTTTGCTTGTTCTTTCACCCCTATTTTTTATTTTGCCATTCTCTCCTTATATTCATATTGTGTAGTCTTCCTTTTAGATTTTTTTAGTATTTAAAATTCTCCCGTTATTATTTTTTGTTTTTAAATGCCTTTAAATTAATCATAATTAATATATTCTTCATTTATTGTTTAAAAATATTTTCTCATTAAAATCGAATCCTCTTATAAATATTAAATTTCTCACATTTTAATTAATTAAATGTTGAAAAAAAATAAATATTTATTTCTTGTTTTCCCTTCATTTTATTATTTGCTGGCACAGATTTAAAATAATATTATCATTATTATTTTTTTAATATTAAAAAATTGTTTTTTATTTAAAAATCGTGTTCAAATGAGACAATAAAAATAAAATTTAATTTTTAAGTCATTTATTAGAAATAAAAAAATTTTGTTAAGGCAAGTATGAATTATTAAGTACCTTTTTGGATAACCCCCACCCCTTAGTTTGAGTAGCAATTATTTTTCGGATATACTTGGTTAAGCAATAACATCTTTTCTTAATCTCATTATCAATATTGCAAAATAATTTTCCACCTTGTTAAATTCCTTGTCAATTGGTATAGCAAGTTGTAAATGCCGCGGATCTTCTTGGTGGCGTGAGCAGCTACATGTCAATTCGAGAACCTCGGTGGCTACGTATTCAAGAACGGCCGCCATGGTCAAAAAATTCCTTCGATTTAGACGAATTAAAAAAAAACTTAAAACTTCATAAATTTAAAAATCCATAAAATTAAAAAAAAAACCCTGCTAAACTCAGTGCTTTTCAAAAAATACTATAAATATTAATCCGACCAAATTGGCGAGCTGTGCGACAAAATTTCCGCGTGGCGTGCCAAACGCCAAAATTTTTAGAACGGATAGAAAACCAAAATCATTCTATATATCTCAAAAGTCAGAAACCCTCCTTTGATGTATCAAAAATTCAAAAGAAATGTGAGGATCGGAGTGAGATTGAAGTAGGTTGCTACCTGAACGCTCGGGGTGTCGGGCAAGTGTGTGTGTTTGTATGTCGGGCTAGTGTCGTGTGTTGTATGTTAGTGCTAGTGTGTGCTAGTGTCGCATTTTGTGCTAGTGTGTGCTAGTGTCGCATTTAGTGCTAGTGTAGCATGTTGGGTAACGGGGTTTTCCAATTGTTTCGATATCCATTAAATCAGCCTAGTTCCTTCAAATCCAATTAATCATCCGCTATCTTACAAACCCCTTGATGATAGGCCATAAATCTTCTTTTTTCAGTGCCGCAGGCGAAAACTATAGAAATTTCACTTTTCTGTCAAAAATTTCACAGTCTTTCAAAAATAATAAGAGTAAACTGTGAGGAAAATTTCTTTTTTTTCTTAAAACTTCCCCCAGAAAGTCATTTTATGGTGTGTATACCCTGAAAACCCCAAAACATTTTAGGACCGATAGACGGTTTTTCGGGCGGGGGTTGTATCGGGAAAGACTGAAAAAATAGTTTGTCAACAAGATTGGGGTACAACACTAATTTGAAGAGAAAAAAAACAGTTAAGGAGCATATTAGAGGACTTGAAAAGATTAAGGGCATTTGAAGGATATCGGGTGATTACACATGGATTTGACATATATCGGGAATATCACCTGAATTGAAAGATATGAGACTCCGAAATAAAATAATTTGGGTTCCAGTTCGTAGCCGAGGCATGATATTGATATTTTTAAATTTGGAAGGCAGGCAGAAAAATTCCCTTTTATGATCATCCCTCCTCCCATATTTTTAAAAAATTCCATCATTGGTGGTGTAAAATTTTGCATTTTTGCGTGCCAAAAGATAAAAATCATGCAAACGCACGCCAAAACGCCATGGTGCACAGTCCTGCTCACTGCCAACTACACTGAGAAACTCTCTGTTTAGCCAACTCCACATTGAGAAACTCTGTGGAGCCAACCCTACATTGAGAAACTCTCCGCATAGCCAACTCCACATTGAGAAACTCTGTGGAGCCAACCCTACATTGAGAAACTCTCCGCATAGCCAACTCCACATTGAGAAACTCTGTGGAGCCAACCCTACATTGAGAAACTCTCCGCATAGCCAACTCCACATTGAGAGACTTTACGGAGCCAACTATACATTGAGAAACTCTCTGTAGAACCAACTCCACATTGAGAGACTTTACGGAGCCAACTATACATTGAGAAACTGCGGAGTTAACAGTGAGAAAAACGACTGTTTACCATGGCGTTTTGGCGTGCGTTTGCATGATTTTTATCTTTTGGCACGCAAAAATGCAAAATTTTACACCACCAATGATGGAATTTTTTAAATATATGGGAGGAGGGATGATCATAAAAGGGAATCTTTCTGCCTGCCTTCCTAAATTTAAAAATATCAATATCATGCCTCGGCTACGTAACTGGAACCCAAATTATTTTATTTCGGAGTCTGATATCTTTTAATTCAGGTGATATTCCCGATATATGTCAAATCCATCTGCTCTTTTCTTTAATCAACCGATATCCTTCAAATGCCCTTAATCTTTTCAAGTCCTCTAATATGCTCCTTAACTGTTTTTTTTCTCTTCAAATTAGTGTTGTACCCCGATCCCGTTGACAAACTATTGTTTCACAGTCTTCCCCGATACAACCCCGCCCGAAAAACCGTCTATCGGTCATAAAATGTTTCGGGGTTTTCAGGGTATACACACCATAAAATGACTTTCTGGGGGAAGTTTTAAGAAAAAGAAGAAATTTTCCTCACAGTTTACTCTTATTATTTTTGAAAGACTGAAATTTTTGACAGAAAAGTGAAATTTTTATAGTTTTCGCCTGCGGCACTGAAAAAAGAAGATTTATGGCCTATCATCAAGGGATTTGTAAGATAGCGGATGATTAATTGGATTTGAAGGAACTTGGCTGATTTAATGGATATCGAGACAAAGACCCCGAGCGTTCGAATTGCAACATACTTAAACCACACTCCGATTTTCCCATCTCTTGAATTCTGGCACAATGGAGGATTTCTGATGAACATTAAACAAACAAAAACATTTTTGCACAAAAATAAGAAAAATATTTTTAAAATTTTTTAATCTTGTTTATTTTGATAATCTTGTTGTTGTTGGTGTTGAAGTGGTGGTGTTGATGTTGAAGAGACAACAGCAGCATTTCCAGAAGTAATCATTAATTGTGGAGGAGGCAAACTGAAAAAACAAAAAAATTTCCAAAAAAAAAGGCCAAAGGCCCTCTATGAGGTAGTTGAGAAAATTCAAAGAAAAAAATTTTCAAACCTTAACAAAGAAGGAATACATGTAGAAGTAACAATAGTTGATTGTTGTTGTTTTTGTTCCAAAGCTTGTTGTTTTAATGGACTGGAAGTAACCAAAATTTGTGATGAATGTATTAAACTGAAAAATTTTTAAATTAATATTAAAGTTATGAAAGGAAAAATTTGTACAAAATTTACAGCAAAGGTTGGGACAAACGAAGAAAAAAAGTTAAGTGCACTTTCGTTAACAATTAAGTTCGTGCACTTTGGTTAAGTGGGAAAATTTTTAAAAATAGGGGAAAGGTTCGAACCCGCTCGGGGTAAAATTTTTTTCCAAAATTTCAAAAAAATTGGGTGACTAGGAAGAACAAATGCTTTTACCTGTAGAAAATATTTTCAAAAAAAATTTTTGTTACAAACCTTAGCAAAGACGGAATAACAGTTGATGTTGTTGTAGTAGTAGAAGCAACAGGAATTGGTTGTTGTTGCTGTTGTTTTATAATTTGTGGTGGTGGAACAGAAAAAAATGAAGCCAACGTTGATGGAGGAGCAATCTGTGAAAGTCGATTGATTGACAAATCAAGATTTGAAGAAGGCGAGGAATGCGACATTGAAACTTCAACCAATAAATTTGGAGGAGGAATTGATGTATTATAGGAAGTGAATTGGACTAGAAATTAAAGAAATAAGAAAAATTTTTGGAGGGCTAGGAAGAAAAATGGGATGGACCCTGCCCCCTTTTTAGAAGATAATGGGAAAAAGAAGTAAACCCCAAAGCTTTCAATTAGTATAATGATAACTTAACTCTAAATCATAAAAGTTATGACTCAAAATATAACTTCAAACAGAAACCTCGAAATTGAAAATTCTTAAACGGGATCCCCTACCCGGGTTTAACTAAACTAGACAATTCTAATTAAAATAATAAAAAAAAGAAACCGTTTTGATCTGTTCCGTATTAATTATTGGACCAGCAATGGAGTTGACAATTGAATTTGAAATTCCAACATTTTGTTGTTGTTGTAATAATTTTGAAGGTGAAGAATATAGCAAAGATTGGGTTTGGCTAAAATGTGAAAATGAATTTGTTGTTGATGTTGGGAAGATGGCGCCTTCGGCGCCAAAAATTTGGCGCAGAAAAAATTTCCCCCCTTGGCCCCCCCCCCCCCCCCCGCAAAAAAAAATCCTGGCTACGGGCCTGTCAGAATCCCAGGTTAGACAATCCCCACTAAAATTTACAGTCAAACAAACCTATTGTTGTTATTATGACGATCATTATTTCTAGAACGCGAACGGCGATGTCGACGAAAAAAACTGGGCACAATTTCTCCCTCATCATCTTTTGCTGGAGTTTCTAATAATGCTTGTTTGTCGTTTTGATTTAATTCATCAATTTCAAGATTATTTTCTTCAGCATTTTTTGCAGAATAAATTAATTTATTAAATTATCTAGAGAAATATCTAAAAAATATATCGGGAATTAAAAAAATCAAAAGAAAACAATCAAAAACAACGAAAAACAAAAAATTTCCTCTGCGCAAGCAAATTACAGCCGCATTTCTCTGACGCTCTCCACTTTTAATGTTCTCTCTAATTAAATTGACGTTTTAAAAATTTTTGTACTAGTTTACACTTTGACATTCGACAAAAATTACAGACTTAAGGACGCTTCGTCGCGAGGGGTACAGCCCAAGTAGGCGCGCGGCCAGGTAGGCGCAAAGCCATAACTTGCTTCAAGATTTCCGAATATTCCAAATTTGGTATTAAACGATTCCTCTCATCAAGCTAAAGAGATTGGTACCAAAATTTTTGAAGTCCAGAAATTTTCCAACTAGTTATGGTTTTGCGCCTACCTGGCCGCGCGCCTACTTGGGCGTGTCCCGTCGCGAGAGCGATAGAAAAAGGGTTGAGGACGTTTTGGCGCCGTGCCGTTTTGGCGCGAGAAATAAAAACCGGTACCTAGACGAAACCTAATTTCATGAAAATTTTATCAAATCTCTAAAATATCCTTCACTACCTCCTCCAGAAATTTCAGAATTTTTCATGAAATATTGCTGAAGTTATAGTCGATAGACATCGAAAAATTAGGCATTTTGCAGAAAATCAACATTTTTGGCCATAATTTCTGAAATTTTTGCTCGAAAACTCTGAAATCTCTGAAGAGCTTAGATAAAGGTATGAGAGTTAACCAAGAATCAAACAAAACTTGAGCGGCTTTTTTTTAATATTTAAAAAATTGTTTTTTATTTAAAAATCGTGTTCAAATGAGACAATAAAAATAAAATATAATTTAATTTTTAAGTCATGTATTAGAAATAAAAAAATTTTTGTTAAGGCAAGCATGAATTATTAAGTATGTACTATTTGGATAGCCCCCATCCCCTAGTTTGAGTAGCAATTATTTTTTCTTCATTTTTGGTTAGGTATATTTGGTTAACATTTATTTTTACTTGCATCTCATATTGCTTCCGGAAGGCATGTCTATTCAGAATCATGAGAATGTGTCTATTCAGATTCCGGAAAGTATGGCTATTAAAAATCCGGAAAATATGTCTATTAATATTCCGGAAAATATGTCTATATTCACTTTCCGGAAGGTATGTCTATTAATATTCCGGAAAATTCCGGAGACTGTTGAATATTTATTTTTTTCCGGATACTGAATAGATACATACATACAAAGCAAAGCAAAAAAGACCCAAACTATAGGGAGGGGAACTATCCAAGTACCGAATTAATTAAAAATAAATTAGTCAAAAAATTAATTTTTTTTTCCCGGTCAATTTTGTGTTAATTCTAGTGTCCTTTAACTAATTACTCACTCATTTTGTCCTATTCTCCGCATACACTTTTTCAAAAACTGAAGGAATCGAAACTTTACAATCGTATTTGGCACGCAACCAATCGTAGAGAGCCGCCTTTAAAATTTAAATTTTTTATTGAATCCATTAAAATTCTTCTTACATCAAACATTTCCCAAAACTCAGCGGCATTTTGTTGAGAATCAGAACATAACATTTGGAATCTGTTAGAAAAAAATATTAGTTAAACAAGAAAGATTATTTTAAGAATCTTAAAAAAAACTTCTTAATAAACAACGAATAATACAAAAATACAAACTTGATTTCAGAAAAGAATTACCGTAAATGTTCCAATAGAAGCACTGGGCGTCTATTTTTCAATGGGTTCCATTGGGTGGGCTTCTAATGGGCTTTTATTGGGCTTCTATAAGGGCAAGGGCGTTTATTCTTCAATACCCTTCATTGGGTGGGCTTCTAATGGGCATGGGCTTCTATTGGAGCCGGGCTTCTATCAGAACATTTACGGTAAATCAGAAAATACAAAAAAAAACTATAAATTCAAACTTGAGTTTTGTGAATAAATCAGTCAAAAATTAAAGTTTTGTATCAAAATATAAACTTGAGATTGTAAACTTGAAAAATACAAGTTTATTTAAAAATGTCTAAAACTTGAAAATAAACTCAAGTTTGAAATTCAAGTTTTGTAATAAATTCAAGTTTCTAAGTTTACAAAATTTTTTTGCAAACTTAAGTCTGTAAACTTGAATTTACAAACTTAAAAATGTTTTTAGAAACAATTAAAATTAAACGTAAAATCAAGTTTGTAATTAATCGAGAATTCATTGGGGCCAAACCTTCCTATTAAAAAATAAAAAATTTAAACTCTACCCCTTAACTTCTCTCAAATAACCCTCCAATGTCTTGATCTTTTCAGCCACTGTATTAGAACTACTTTCCTCTTCATCAAAACTTTGAGTCAAGCGTGGCTGTCCATATATACCAATATTGACGTACATTAGTTTAAGTCCGTGTTGATTTCGTACAAGTCCAGTATGAGCTGTCAAGTGAAACGGACAGAGCCAGAGGGGGTAAATCTGAAGAGAAAAATTCCTTAAGAAATATCTGTTATCCCTATCACCTTCATTTCTTTATCAACAAGTTTCAACGCTTCTTGTAAATCACTTAAAGGAACCATAATATTCTGTAAAACATGTTGTTTTGAATAAAGTCGACGAACACGAGAAGTTTTAGGGAAAGGAAGGGACAACGGCAAGAACCATCCAATAATCCAACGAAGAGGAAATAGTAAAAACAAGGAAGGAAAAATTGAACGTAGCTCCCAGAATAGAGAACGCCAATGACGAGTAAAATATTGGGTTGTTGGAATATATTCTGTTTTGGACTGAAATTGAGAAGAAATTATTTAAAAAATCAGAATTGTAAAACAGAACATTTAACAACTTGAATAGAACAAAGAATCAGAAAAACATAAAAATACAAGCTTAACAAAGAAAACAGAAGAATTACCTAGAAATCAGAATTACAAACTTGAATAAAACAAAGAATCAGAAAATACAAGGAAAACACAGGAAAACACAAAACTTGAATAAAAATCAGAATTCCTAAAAAACACAAAATACAAACTTAAAAAAGAAAACACAAAACTTAAATAAAAATCAGAATTATGTAAAACAGAACACCTAAAAACTTGAATAAAATACAAAATCAGAAAAATACAAAAATACAAACTTGACGAAGAAAACACAAAACTTGAATAAAAATCAGAATTATTACGGAATATTTAAAACTTAATTAATCAGAAACACGAAAACACAAACTTGACAAAGAAAACACAAAATTGAGAAAGAAAACACAAAACTTAAATAACAATCAGAACATTTATAAACAGAAAATACAAAACCTGAAAAAGAAACACAAACTTAACCAAATCAGAATTCTCTCCTAAAACACACTACTATTTTCTCACTACCACACAAACTTGTATTTTCAAATAAAAAATACAAACTCACCCCTCCACTTTCCAACATTTTCTTCACATATAAATAAAAGAAAGGCTTGTACCATCTTCCAATATTATTTTTATAATTTCTATCATTTCTAGGTATTTTGTCAATAAAAGTTCCACTAATTAAAACTGAGCATTCCTTATCATATTGAATTGCTTCCACAAATTCATTTTCGGTTCTCTTCTTCATAATTAATTCCTCTATACGCCCAGTCAATTCTTTTGTGGAATAACAGGGTTGGTATTGAAGTCTGATATATGGAGGGCATTCTCGAATTTTGAGGGTGATAGAAACTAGGAAACCGAGCGAACCAAGCGACCAGGGAATGCCGAAGAATAATGACTGGTGAGCACCTTCCTTCAAAAAAATTTTTTATTTTTGGGTAAATTTCCTTTCAAGTCTACCCTCTCGGCAATAATTAATTCACCACTTGTAGTCACAATTTCGTAAGCCAAACAAGAATGTTGAAAAAGCCCATTCTTTGCACTACTCGAAGAGATGCCTGCCCCCAACACTAAACCCCCAATTTGCAAGTCTCCAATTTCCGGAACTACCGGAAGTGTATAACCTAGGGGAAGAAGAGCTCGTTGGAGTTGGTCGATACTGACTTTTGGTTCAACACGCACAAATTTTGAAGAAGTGTTTAGCTTAAATGAATTTTATGAGTTAAACTTGAATAATTTTAGGTAGACCTTAAGTTTGTAAACTTAAAAAAATTCTGATTTGTTTTATTAAATTCTGATTTTAATTTGTTTTTCTAGATTGCAACTTAGGTAACTATTTTAATTCTGGTTTATCCGGAAGAAGTTTGTAAACTTAAGAAAATTCTGATTTCTTTTTGTAACAAAATTCTGATTTGTAAACTTAAGATTCTTATTTTAGAAAAATTCTGATTGAAAAATTCTGATTTAAAAAATTCTGATTTTTAATAAAATTCTGATTTTTAATAAAATTCTGATTTTAGAAAAATTCTGATTTTTAATAAAATTCTGATTTTTAATAAAATTCTGATTTTTAATAAAATTCTGATTTTTAATAAAATTCTGATTTTAGAAAAATTCTGATTTTTAATAAAATTCTGACTTAAAAAATTCTGATTGAAAACACAATCTTAAAAACTTGAAATAATCAGAATTATTTTAAAAGATCAGAATTTTTATTTAGCTTATAAACTTAAGATTGAACTTAAATAAATCTTAATTCTGGTTTAATTAAATTCTGGTTTAATCAAAATCTTAAGTTTGTAAGTTTGTAACATTTAATTTATTTAATATTCACCTCCACAATATTACAAAGATTGTCCAAATTGATTTTGTACATTCCCTTTTTATATTCTGGTCTAGTAAAGCACATTTGTTGACAATTATCCATGCTGCTTGTAGTGAGTCGTTGTCTTTGACGGTGTGGTTTGCCCTCATTTAATTTGTGCCATTTGTTGATCTTCAAAAAAATTTAATTTTTTTTCTCAAAATTTTGTAGGGCAAAGCACCTGTCTCTGTACTCCAGCAACTTTCCTCCCATGCGATATCCCCCCAATATTCGATTTAAATTTGATCCAGTCAAGTCTAACATTGATAAAACGCTTCACATATTCAATAGGTAAATTTATATAAAGAACATATAGCCATCCAAAGTTAAATACCCAAAGACAAAAGAACCAGTTGATAATAGCAGAGATGCGGTTAATAATTCCAGTAATCAAAAACATTTATAAATAAAGAGAAGGTTAATGTCAGTAGATGATTAGGGAGGTTATGTGTATGTGATAAAATAATTTTTAGCTAAAAATAGGGGAAAAGAAAAAATAAATTTTAGAAGGGTAGCAAAAAATAAATAAATCTAGAATCAATATAGAACGACAAAAAAATTTGTGATTAGTGGGCATCTGCAAAACTGGCCATTGAGGGGCAACCTGGCCATCGGGAATTCCCGATTTCTGGGAATCGGGGGGAGGAGGGGATCCGTTAACGCCCAAAAAATTTTTTAAACTTGTGAGATTGGAAAATAAAATTTACAAATAATAAAAATTATAGATTGAAAAATAAGATTAGGGGGAAATATGAAGGATTGGATAATATGAAGGTAAGTACTAATGAAAGAGCCGACATAAAAACAAAATTCCCGATTACAGGAATCGGGAATTCCCGATGGAAATTTAATTCACGATTTCGTGAAAGCGGGGTTACCTACCCAAAAAACGTCGGGAATTCCCGATTTTCGGGAAGCGGGACGGCTAGATCCCTGGTAAGTACTCCTAGTTGAACACACATTTTTAGGTATATTATAAAAAATAATGAGTAACCTCAACTATAAATGTATACTTTTTACTTTGCTTTTTAAGGAGAAGAGGGGAAATGATGAAGAAAAAAATATGGGAATTTATTTATCAATAAAAAATAGGCATAAATGGAAGATTGCACAAAAGAGACAAAAAATAATAATTTATTTGTTAAAGGAAAATACCCGACATTTTATGGAGGGTAAAATTAAGGAGGAATTTAGGAGGAGGTTGGATGGGGAATCGATGAATGTTAAATAATTAGAGGTAATTTGAGTAATAAAAATGGGAAAATTAAACTTTAAGGGGACTAAAACAAGAAATTAGGGTAAATTAATTAGAATTTGATTTTCAAAAAAATTTTATTTAAAAAATCGGAGCGCAGTCGTGTCATCGGGCATCGGCATGACCATGAGAACATAGTGTTTTTAATGACCTCCAACCTCCTTAGTAGCATATTTTAAGGCCTGCTACCCTCCACTACCTTTTTCAGGTTTTCCTCCTGGCCCCCGAAGGAAGACTAAATCCAACGGATTAAATTGTTCCGAACCGGAAGAATGTTTTTGATTTTCAACACAAACTCATGGCACCCTATGCGCTCTACAATCTTATCTGCACTCCATGCCTGTCTCTGTTTCGATCTATTTTTAAATTTGTCGAATATTTTAAATTTAAATATTCGATGGGTTGCAAAAGTGCAACGAAGAAATTCGACATTTTTGTCTTTAGTTATTAGAAAAAGCGACTATTGAGTCTTATTGGTTGAAACTAGAAAAAATTCTATTGTCAAAAACATTTTATTCATTAATTCTCAAGAGTTTTAGTGCTGATTCTTTTTATATCGGCATGTAGGAAGGAAAAAGATCAGACTTTAAGATAAAATTTTAAGAAGATTCAAAAAAATTTGGGAGCGCAGTCATATATATATATATAATCAAACAAAAATTTGTTCAAATCTTAAAGTTTGAACTCCTCCACCTCCATTTAGCATATTATTCGGCCTGCTAACCTCCACAACCCTTTTTCAAGGTATTCCTCCTGGCCCTTGGCCAGTTATCTTTATTATTCTCCTCTACAATCTTAACTGCGCTCCATGGCTCGTCTAATTATTTCAGAAGCTATATATTATCTTGAAACTTATTTCAGAATAATTTGATGAGTTGTAAAGAAAGAGGAATTGTACTTAATTTTCTTCTCTTGCTTAATATTTTCTGATTTTTCCGGAAATAAAATTTATTTACTACATCAAATAATTTATTATAGATCAGTCATTAATAGCTAAACATTCGTCGCTTTTATAAATGCTATCTGATTTAGGTGCTTCCAAATATTCTGGTCTAAGCACTTTTGTCCAATTGTTAGGGTGTCCCTTAAAAACATTTATAATAATTATGGTTCTTCGGAAATATTTAGTAGTGAATATTCCGGAAAGATTTGCAAAAAGAATATTCCGGAAAAAATATTCACACTTGACATTTTTCGAAGTGAATATTCCGGAAAATATTAAATAAATAATTCTGGTTTTTCCGGAACCCTAAAAAAGAAAATAATAGTATTTTCCGGAAAATACATAGGTATGAAATACACAATTCTAGTTTTTCCGGAATCTTCAAGAAAATAATTGTCCTTTCCGGAAAGGAAACACAAAAATTAAATTCGAGCGACTATTCCGGAAAATACATGTGAAATACATAATTCTGGTCTTTCCGGAATCTTTAATAAAATAAAATACGTATTGTCTTTTCCGGAAATGAAACACAAAAATTAAATTTGACTGACTATTCCGGAAAATACATACTAAGTACACAATTCTGGTTCTTCCGGAATCTTCAAGAAAATAAAATACAAATTGTATTTTCCGGAAGGGACATACAAACAATCCAACATTTTCCGGAAAAGAAACACAAAAGAGCGACTATTCCGGAAAATACACATTAAATACACAATTCCGATTTTTCCGGAATCTTTAATAAAATAAAATACAAATTATCTTTTCCGGAAAGGACATACAACTAACCCAATATTTTCCGGAAAAGAAACACAATATTTAATTAAAAACACAAAACTTCTACTTTAAATAGCTGCCCAGAATGTTTAAGGCATGCAACATTTAGTGGAGAAACATGATAAAATTCACGTAATAATCCAATTTTGGCTGTATTCTTAATAAATGCTTTGTTTATTCAAAAATAAAATTAATTACCCATTTAATCGACAAATATTTCTCTTGAATGCTAGGTCGTTTGTCAACAACTCCTCTATATATTTAAATTAGGTAAATTTATTAAAAAAAATTAAAAAAAACAATTTCGAGAAAAAGGAGTGTAGAGATGAATTGGAAACTGCAGATTTACACACTTCTATCTGTAATTTCGAAAAAAATTCTGATTTTAATCTAAATATTCTGATCTGACCTCAGATGCCGGGTAGTAGTGTATATAATTTACACACATTTCGTCTTCAATGCCATACCCACCCTTTTTAATAATTAAAAAAATATTAGAGGAATAGAGGAAAAATGTGGAGAATTAGAGGGAAAATTGAGGAAAAATGAAGGAAAAATGGAGGAAAATGGAGGAAAAATGAAGGAGAAATAGAGGAAAATGGAGGAAAAATGAAGGAAAAATGGAGGAAAATGGAGGAAAAATGAAGGAAAAATGGAGGAAAATGGAGGAAAAATGAAGGAGAAATAGAGGAAAAATGGAGGAAATAAAGGAGGAAAAATGGAGGAAAAATGGAGGAAAAATGGAGGAAAAATGGAGGAAAATGGAGGAAAAATGGAGGAAAAATGGAGGAAAAATGGAGGAAAATGGAGGAAAAATGGAGGAAAAATGGAGGAAAAATGGAGGAAAAATGGAGGAAAATGGAGGAAAAATGGAGGAAAAATGGAGGAAAATCGAGGAAAAAATGAAGAAAAATGGAGGAAAAATGGAGGAAAATGGAGGAAAAATGAAGGAGAAATAGAGGAAAATGGAGGAAAAATGAAGGAAAAATGGAGGAAAATGGAGGAAAAATGAAGGAGAAATAGAGGAAAATGGAGGAAAAATGAAGGAAAAATGGAGGAAAATGGAGGAAAAATGAAGGAAAAATGGAGGAAAATGGAGGAAAAATGAAGGAGAAATAGAGGAAAATGGAGGAAAAATGAAGGAGAAATAGAGGAAAATGGAGGAAAAATGAAGGAAAAATGGAGGAAAATGGAGGAAAAATGAAGGAAAATCGAGGAAAAAATGAAGAAAAATGGAGGAAAAATGGAGGAAAATGGAGGAAAAATGAAGGAGAAATAGAGGAAAATGGAGGAAAAATGAAGGAAAAATGGAGGAAAATGGAGGAAAAATGAAGGAGAAATAGAGGAAAATGGAGGAAAAATGAAGGAAAAATGGAGGAAAATGGAGGAAAAATGAAGGAAAAATGGAGGAAAATGGAGGAAAAATGAAGGAGAAATAGAGGAAAATGGAGGAAAAATGAAGGAGAAATAGAGGAAAATGGAGGAAAAATGAAGGAAAATCGAGGAAAAAATGAAGAAAAATGGAGGAAAAATGGAGGAAAATGGAGGAAAAATGGAGGAAAATCGAGGAAAAAATGAAGAAAAATGGAGGAAAAATGGAGGAAAATCGAGGAAAAAATGAAGAAAAATGGAGGAAAAATGGAGGAAAATGGAGGAAAAATGAAGGAGAAATAGAGGAAAATGGAGGAAAAATGAAGGAAAAATGGAGGAAAATGGAGGAAAAATGAAGGAGAAATAGAGGAAAATGGAGGAAAAATGAAGGAAAAATGGAGGAAAATGGAGGAAAAATGAAGGAAAAATGGAGGAAAATGGAGGAAAAATGAAGGAGAAATAGAGGAAAATGGAGGAAAAATGAAGGAGAAATAGAGGAAAATGGAGGAAAAATGAAGGAAAAATGGAGGAAAAATGGAGGAAATAAAGGAGGAAAAATGGAGGAAAAATGGAGGAAAAATGGAGGAAAAATGGAGGAAAAATGGAGGAAAATGGAGGAAAAATGGAGGAAAAATGGAGGAAAAATGGAGGAAAATGGAGGAAAAATGGAGGAAAAATGGAGGAAAAATGGAGGAAAAATGGAGGAAAATGGAGGAAAAATGGAGGAAAAATGGAGGAAAATCGAGGAAAAAATGAAGAAAAATGGAGGAAATAAAGGAGGAAAAATGGAGGAAAAAATGAGGAAAAATAGAAGAAAGTAGAGGAAAAATCGGAAGCCTTACCCAAGTCCATTTTTTCCGTTCCAATGTTTCATATAAACACGTTGTTGCTAACACATCTCCCTAAAAAGTTTCCGGAAAAAATACAAATCAGAAGAGGATTAAAATTTGAAAAATTACAGGAAGCACATTAATGTGTGGCTCCAAAGGCTGGATATGTTGCCAATGAGGTGAATAATGCTCGTCTCTATTTATTTCCCCAATCTTCCTTCCGTTTCTTACAAGTGAAGTAAAAAGTTTGCGCCCTGTTAAGTGGGCATGAAGTTGTGAAGCAAAAATATAAATGCCGTTGGAAGGTAGCTAAAAAGGGAATTTATAAGGGATTACGGAAAGAATTTAATAATAATGTTCCGAAAAAAATATGTGTGTAATGTTGATATTCCGGAAAATTAATTATGACTTTTTCCGGAAAAAATAATTATTTAATATTCTGACTTTTCCGGAAGGAAATATTTAAGCATTCTGATCTTTCCGGAAAGAAATATATACCTAAGTTGATTTTTCCGGAAGAAAGTATTTTATGTAATAATTCTGGTGTTTCCGGAAAAAAGATTATTTAATATTCCGATTTTTATCAAGTAATTAAAATTCTGATCTTTCCGGAAGGAAATATCTAACAATTTTAATCTTTCCGGAAAGAAATATATACTTAAGTAATTTTGACACACAAATATTCCTGAAAATTAATTCTGACTATTCCGGAATTTTTTTTAGTAATTCTGATTTTTCTAGAGAGAAGTATTTAATAATTCTGATTTCCACAGAAAAATAATAATTCTAGTAAATTATTTCAATTAAAAATTATATTTTGCCTTTTCAGTACACTCATTAGGACAATAGCCTGTAAGCGGCCATGCTTTTTGCATTGGCGGGATAGAGTTTGCATCAGAATATATCAGCCCCAACTCCATTATTCCAGCATCAAAAGGTCTCAAATGCTTTGTGAAGGTTATTTTAAGTCCAGAACTGTCAGTATAGCCAGAGAGAAGTGCAGGATTGTTGTAGTGAATTTCCACCATTAAAAAAGGGATGAAGCCAGGACCTCCCAACGGCATTCCTGCTTGTGGGGGAAAGACGACAGGCTGTATAAGGGGAGGGGAGGATTAAAAATTTAATTAAAAAAACATTCGCCCCCATAGACCAAGCAGCCAAAACTTTAGAACAACTCTTAGCCTCTGTAGGTTTTGCAGTGGAGCAATCGCCAGCAAAAGGTCTTGTAGGGGTTTGACAATGAAACACTTCAAAATGATGAACAAACTGTTTATTTCCAGGAGTTATTACTGCTTCATACTATTTTAATTTAATTTATAGTTAAGTCTGTTTTTTCAACCTTAATTGCGTGATGTTTTGTTTGCTTTAATTGTGGAGGCAATTCAATAATGCTTTAATTAGTTAAGTCTTTTGAACAAAATTTTTTGTTAAACCTGCAATAATAAGTTGTTGTTTGTGGGGGGATAAGTACAGAATTGGCACGGATTTCCATTGTTTGCAGATTAGTTTTTGGAGGGACCTTTTAATATTAATGAGTTTTGATTTAAAAATTAAAAAAAATTCGGAGCGCAGTAGTTTCATCGGACATCGATGCAATTACAAGTCACTTGCGCCTAAATATTGCCATCCAACCTCCATGTAGCATATTATAGGCCTGCTACCCTCCACAAAACCTTCACTATGGAAAGTTTTTCCTCCTGGCCCTGCTGAACGTTCAAAGCAGTAGTTTTTTTTTTATTTTGTTTGCAGTAGACCCAACGGGTAGTCATTTTCCGACTTTCGTCGGTGTTTGGCACCAGACTTGAACGCTCTATGCCCTCCACAATCTTAACTGCGCTCCACACTGAAGCTATTTATTCATTTAATTATATATATGCCCTATATATTAATCAGAAATTTTAAATAGGTTGTAAAGTACATATGATAGAGTTTTTCTCTGTTTTCTTTTCCTATTAAATAAACAATAAAAATGGTCAGTTGCTCGCAGATAATAGAGTGCGATCACTAACTAGTTAGTGATCAGTTGAAAAAGTTCGTTAAGCGGAGTCAAATCCCTTTTAAAATTATTTCAAGTTTACAGATCAGAGGCTTATTGACTTGAGACACCGATTAAAAAAATCGGAGCGCAGTAGTTTCATCGGGCATCGATGCAATTCCTTACAAGTCACTGTGCCTGTGCAGCTAAAAGCTGCCCTCCAACCTCCATGTAGCATATTATAAACGGCCTGCTACCCTCCATAAAACCTTCGGTAGGAAGGTTATCCTCCTGGCCTGCCGCGGCTAAATTTTTATTTTTTTTAACCATCGGTTGGACTTTATTGTGCCTTCAGGCTGGTTTCTGTCAATTTTCCTCCTCACGTTTCGATTTGGCACTAGACTTGTTATGCTCTATGCCCTCAACAATCTTAACTGCGCTCCACACCATAGATACTCAATCACTTAATTATATATATCCCCTTTATATTAATCAGAAATTTTAAATAGGTTGTAAGGTACATAAGATAGAGTTTTTCTCTGTTATCTTTTCCTACAATAAAAATGGTCAGTTGATCGCGATAATAGTGAGTGTGTGGACTAGATTTAAATTGAAATCCATACCTTATTCTCCTTGTCGTTTAATCCAATAGTTAAAAGTTTTGTATATCTCATTTCATAAACCATATCTTTGAGTGATTTTGAATTCTTTTTAGTGCTAACAGCAAGAATAATATTGCTTGTTCCATTCTTTTTAAAAAATTTTTAGAATTAATTTTGGTTGTTTCAAGTTCCAGTTCCTTACAGATCACACTAGTCAATAGTTTCAAATTATTTTTAACTAGGTCCAATCGAATCTCAATGCTACTTCTCCTCTATATAACGTCCATATAACGTCATTTACGGCCGCACAAGTGTTTGGGATGTGTTTGATGGGATATGAGATCTGACCCTCGATACCACACCCCCTTTTCGTTATAACACCTGATTAAGTTTGTTTCCAAGGCACAGTCTTATTAAGAATCCCTTTCTTTACTATAGAAATTTAAATAGTAAATTTACATCGAATCTAAAGTCTCTTGGATCACACGTTGAAAATTTTCTTTGGAATTGAAAAAATTGTTTAACACTAGTTCTGGTACCAAATAAATGGCAATCTTGTTTAATATCTTTGTGTAAAACCAAATTTGAATCTAACCAGCCGTCCGTCTTTTAAAATTTTTAAAAATTATTTTTAAATTTCCCAATCTACCAATTTTCTACTTTTCACTTGATAAATACAAAAATCACTCCCTGCAAATTTTCCGTGATCAGAAAATCCAATTAGAACTGCAGAAAGATTACTAGGAGAAAAATAAACAGTAAATTCTACAAGTTGTTCTGTCCAATCAACTGTCCATCTCATTTTTAGAGAAGATGATTTGGCTAGTTTTTATTATTAAATTAGAAATAGGGAGAGATTAGAAATAGAAGAGATTCCGGAAATTATGGAAGAAATAATTTGGCTATTCCGGAAAAATATGGATTTTAATAATTCTGGGGGTTTCCATAGGGGGGGGGGATATTAAATATTAAAATACCGGAAAAAATAATTTCCGGAAAAAAAGATTAATTATTTTTGTGTAAAGAAGAAAACGGAAAAAATAATTTCCGGAATTTATTTTATGTGTTTTAAAGTTTCCGGAAAAGGAATAAATTATTCAAAGTTTCCGGAAAAAAGACATTTTAAATAAGGTTTCCGGAAAAAATACACTATTCCAAGTTTCCGGAATAAAATAAATTATTTTAAGTTTCCGGAAAAGAATAAAGTCTAAATAAAGTTTCCGGAATATGTAGAAACTTTTCTGTGATAGAATAAACTATTTTCCGGAAAAGAATAATTTTTATTACATAGTAGTTATTAGTTGGACATTAAAAAATTTTTTTAAATTACCAAAAGAAGAGTTTATCCAAATTACTTGTTCATAATTATCATAATAATTTTTAAATATTTTATTTTCAGTCGACCATCTTCCACTGCGCATAAATGCTACCAATAAAATAAAAACAATCAAAAAACAAAGAAATAGGGAGTGCCAGAAAATTAGAGAATTTTTCATTTTTATTTTTTAAATAAAATAAATTTTTAATTAAAAGAATATTAGGAAGAATATTTAAAATATGCTTCTTTTCTGATTTTGACAGATGTCAACTCCATACATTACAAATAAATTAATTACATATATGACCAAGCAATATTTTTATAAAAACATTCTGATTTAATATTGAATATTATGGGAAAAATTATTCTGATTTTTTCAGAATTTTTAAAAATCGTTCCGGAAAGATATTTATATTAATTCTGATTTTTCCGGAAAGGATATTTAATTATTCTGAGGTTTCCGGAAAAGTATATTTAATAATTCTGTCTTTTCCGGAAAATATATTTAATAATTTTGGTGTTTCCGGAAAAATATATCTAGTAATTCTTGAGTTTACGGAAAGGAAATTTAATTATTCTGATTTTTCCGGAAGAAATATTTAATAATTCTGGGGTTTCCAGAGAAATGTTTAATAACTCTGATTTTTCCGGAAACGCATATCTAGTAATTCTGATTTTTCCGGAAAATTATTTAAAAATTCTGACTGTTCCGGAAAGAAATATCTAATTTAAACTATTCCGGAAAATATTCTTTACTGGAGTATTCTTAAATTAATTGAATTATTAATCTATTTAATTTAAATTACCGTATCAAAATTCTAAATTTCATTACTAGCATCATCCTTTCTCAAAAGAAAGTGCAAGCTTGCTACTTCACGTGAAACCCCCATAACTTTTCCCCCCCATAACTTTTCTCTATCGAAGACCTACCTATAATTTCCCAATAAAAGACCCTTTAATGCCTTACCCAAATGAATCCTGACCACAACGGAAATTTGTTTAAACAAAAATTTCCAAATAAAATTATTGACAGCCGCCGCCAGACATGCTCTTTCTTCACATCTCTCCCTTCCCTCTTTTTATTCTCAGTGTATTTAATAACGTAAAACTGTCAGTCAGCGCCATTGATTTAGTTAAAGCTTATTAAATATTTATTACTTTCATTTTATTTTATGTCTATTTTACGATAATTTCTCCATAAGATAAGCATTTATTAACTAGTTTTTATATAAGAATTTTATTTTATATTTTATTTATGAATTTATTTCCTCGTTTTTTTATAGCTTCTGTCAAGCTTTTATTAAATATGTACCGTTGATTAGATATTTCTCTCTTCTACAAGGATAGGAACCTATCCGATCATGTTATATGTATTTCTACTAGTGTATCGGCTGTCTAGAAGGAAGAAGGAAGATCAAGCTAGCCCTACTAGAAAGGGATTAAAGAGTAACCCTAAGTAGACGTTCCTTTCTTCTACAAGGACAGGAATATGTATTTCTACTATTGTATCGGCTGTCTAGAAGGAAGGAAGATCAAGCTAGCCCTACTAGAAAGGGATTAAAGAAGAGATATTATGAAAGAAACTTAACTGATAGCCCAGTCGCTATATCACCTAGGCGCAGTGAACGAAGGCGCTTTGACTTCCAGTTTAAGACTAACTTCCACTAACTCTCAGTTTCAGAATCCAAAAATATTATTTTTTTCAAAAAATTCTCAAAATAAAAACAATTCCCTCCCTACAAAATAAAAATAGAAAACATGCCTCGAAAAGAGATTTAAATAATTTTAGTGTCATGCCTGAAATAAACACTAACTACATAATTTGTATCCAACTACATTTTTTGTGTTTATGAATTATTAAACTAAAAATATGTATTTTTATAAACTATAAGTCATTCAATTTTTTCTGTATTATTTTTTATTAAGTTTTCCAACCTTAAGTTACCCATATTCTTTCAAAATTCTCTCAAAAAAATTTTTTTTCAGCACTAATTAAAAAATCTAATTTTTTAACTCCCTCACAAATTAATTACTTTGAATCCTTCAAAAAATCTAAAAAATTAAAAAATGCATTCAAATATGAGCCATATTTCTTCTAAACAAGAGCGTATGATGCTAACTGAACAAGAGAGTTCACCGACTGGCGGAATACTAGAGCAGGTTAAAATATATACAAGTAAATGGAACCTTAATTAGAGAGATTAATTATACCTAGATTGAATTTATTACAAAGCTTAGTTGTATTATAGTGACTCTGGAGGAGTGGCAAACTCGATATTTTGGCTCTATAGGGTTTGGAGAGATAAATAGGAGATCTGTTCTGTCTAAGAGCTGTGAGTCCAAGAGGCTCTGAGAGAGAGGGGTTAAGGGTTAGTGGCTTGGTTAACCTCTTGGTTAAGCACTAGACTGGTTGAACACACAAACATTAATGACTAACTCCACACCTGATTGACGACTAACTCCAAATTACTTGGCAAACTCGATATTTTGGCTTAGAGGGGTGGGATAGTTAAATAGGAGATCTGTTTTATTTAAGAAGTGGGAGAATAGTTGTGAGTCCAAGAGGCTCTGAGAGATGAGAGAGAGGGGTTTTAAGGGTTAATAGCCCGGCCAACTGCTTGATTAGGCACTAGGCGTAACAAGGATTAATGACTAGCTCCACACTTGATTCCCAACAAACTCAGATTAACTAACCAATTTCCAGCTAAGTCCAATGTCAATCCCACTGACTGTTCCAACTCCTTTGGACATTTCCACCTCATTGTCTTCTTTGGAGTCGTCTCTTCCTCACCATCACTTCTCTACAAACCCACCACCCCAACCGCAGTATTTTAATCAACCCTACAACTCAAAAACAAGCTTCGGAAATAACCCAACAATGTGGACAACAAGCGTTGACGGAGAGCAGCAGCGACGGGATTCACAATACCGATTTGGAATGGCTGAAACTGGAGTTGAGAGAGGAGGAGGATTTGGACGAGGAGGAAATGAAGTAACATTCTTCAGAATCTTTTACCCACTTTTACTCTTTAAGCCTTTCAACTATTAGAGCTTTGTCCCCAACGATTCTTACATGGACACCGGAGTGGGAAGCACTGGTGGAGGAGGAATTGAAGAGGGAATACAAGGAGGAAGTTATCCACCACCAGGAACTTCTCATGGATATTCCGATTGGATCGCCAATTCTTCCACCGCCGCTAAAGCAGAAGTAAGCAAAATTCTGAGTTTTTCGGAAAATAAATATTTAATATTTTAGGCCTCTCAGTGTTGTGTTTGTCGGGCCTGAGCCAGGGACTCAGGCTGCTGCCACAAATTATATTCAAAATGCCAACAACTTTGATTACTCTCCCCCACACCAAAACCCTCCTCAATATCCCCAACAACAAAACGAACATTGGATTGACGGAAATTTTGAAGAGAACAACACCCAATGGCAACAACAAGAAAATAACCAGCAGCAGCAATATTTTAACCCCGAGCCAAACTATCAGAATTATCAGCAACTTTATGGGACGTTTACAGGCGAAGAGGAGTATAATGAGGATATGGGGACTAGGTAGATTTTTAAGTCAGAGATTCTCTAATTAATTTTTTACAGTACCATCCCAACAGTCTCTTCAACCTCTCCCTCAGCTAGCGCCTTCGAGCCTTTGAGTGTATGCTCCTCTGCCTGCACATGGAGTTCAGGAGGAGGAGGGGAATACTCCTCTTCCTCCCAAGACGAAATTTTTGAAGAAATCCAACGAGAATGTGCGGAAATTGAACGAAGATCGTTCTCGCGTTCACCACAGGAGAAGGGGACAGAGAAGCAGTCTTTGAAGAATTCTTCAAAAATTTTGGAAAAATTACCACGTGCAGAACGCAAAAAAGAATTAAATAGAGTTGCTGCTACTCGTTATAGAGAGAAGAAACGTAAAGAAAGAGAAGAAGCTGTTGGGGAAATGGCTAAATTGGAAAGTAGAAATATGACATTGAAATCAGAAATAGCTGCAGTTCAGGCAGAAATTAATTATTTGAAAGGGTTGGCAAAGGAGATTGAAACTGTTAGGCGTACTAAGATAATAAGTTAAGGAGAAAATACTATTTTTTGATGTTTGGAGAAACACGTTCCTGTTGTCTTTTATTTTCCGGAAAAATTATTCTGAAGCTTCCGAAAAAATGGAGAGTTTTGTTTAGATTACTATTAATATTTCCTGTGTTTTCCGGAAAGAAGAACAACTATACAATTGTTTTTCCGGAAAGAATTATAGAACAATATTTTTCCGGAACAAAATATAATAGTTTTTCCGGAAAGAATTATAGAACAATATTTTTCCGGAATTAAGTGTATTATTGTTTTTCCGGAAGGAATTATAGAATAATATTTTTCCTGAAAGAAATAGTACATATAAAATTTTTCCGGAAGGAATTATAAAATAATATTTTTCCGGAACGATGTATTAATATTCTTTTTCCGGAAAGAAATAATAATTCCTTATTTCCGGAAGGAATATTTATTAATTCTGAATTGTCCTAACAAAATTAATCCATACATATAAGAATTCTGTTTTCATTAGACATTCTTCCGGAAAAGCTTTTTCTAAAAATCTTTGATTATCCTTGTCCCTTTTTTCATAACTCATATTTATTTGTTTTTGGCATTTTTAATATTATTTTGATGGCGGCAGCTGTGAATCCCTTTCCTTGTAAAATTTATTAACACTGAGCATCCTCATAATTGTTTAATTAAGGAGAAATAAATATTGAAATTGAACAAAATTATTATGTATTTTTATACTAATAAATTACAGACTAAAGGCACCTTTATAATAATAGAAATTAAAAATGTAGGGTAAATTTTGAAATTAAAATCGCGTTATTTTTACAATTATCCATTAGTTTTTTCGTCAATTTAGTGATATGATTGGCGATTCTGTTGATCAGGCTCATAGCTTGGTGGAGGATATTTTCCTCCTCCCTGAGCTTTAGGAAATGGACTTTCGAATACATTAACGGCAACCTGAGAGTTGGGAAATTAATTATGAGACTGTAAAATGTTTCCGGAAAATAATCTTCCGGAAGAAATTATAAAATTATGTTTTTCCGGAAAATGTTTCCGGAAAATAATCTTCCGGAAGAAATTATAAAATTATGTTTTTCCGGAAAATGTCTCCGGAAAATATTTTCAGGAAGAAATTATAAAATTATGTTTTTCCGGAAAATGTCTCCGGAAAATATTTTCAGGAAGAAATTATAAAATTATGTTTTTCCGGAAAATGTCTCAGGAAAATATTTTCCGGAAGGAATTATAAAATTATGTTTTTCCGGAAAATGTCTCAGGAAAATATTTTCTGGAAGGAATTATAAAATTATGTTTTTCCGGAAAATGTCTCCGGAAAATATTTTCAGGAAGAAATTATAAAATTATGTTTTTCCGGAAAATGTCTCAGGAAAATATTTTCCGGAAGGAATTATAAAATTATGTTTTTCCGGAAAATGTCTCAGGAAAATATTTTCCGGAAGGAATTATAAAATTATGTTTTTCCGGAAAATGTCTCAGGAAAATATTTTCCGGAAGGAATTATAAAATTATGTTTTTCCGGAAAATGTCTCAGGAAAATATTTTCCGGAAGGAATTATAAAATTATGATTTTCCGGAAAATGTTTCCGGAAAATATTTTTCCGGAAAGAAATTTAATTTAATTACCGGTCCACCAAACGGATTCATCGAAATCTTCTTTTCATTCTCCCTAGCACTATCAGTCGAGTATTTTTTGTTTGGCTGCTGATTACTTGACACTTTATGTGGAGTAGTAACCTTATCTTTCTTTATCTTTTCGTTAACTTTAACAGCCGTTTTCTCAGTTAGGAAAGTAATAAGTTGAATCAAGCTTAGTGCGGATAGACCTAACCAAACACCTATAGACCCTCCAATACTAGAGATGAACGACCACAAAGTATAAACATATTTTTGTTCCAAATTCATATATTCAAAAGCACCCCAAATCAGATTAACGTCGGTAATGGCTGGAAATATATAAATTTTAAAATTAAATATTTTAAAGACAAGGGAGAAATGAGTAAATTGGAAAGCTTTGAGGAGAGCCTAAAACCGATAGGTTTAGACCTTTAAGACGAGGTCTAAAGACTACCTTTCTTCATTCTTTCCATCTCTCCTTGTCTCCCTTGTCTGTTAGGCACAGCAAAAAATTGGGCACCCCTACACCATCCTTGGATATGGCTCCAGTTTAAGGCGAATCTCTCTCATTCTAGCATGAGTATATTGGAAGGCTCTTAGGAGAGCCTAAGACTGATAGCGGGTTCACTCTTGGTTCCCTCTCTATACGAAAATTCTCTCCCTACTCCTTCCTTCATGTGCTTGAATATGGATGAGATGAATGATCTTTCGATGATCTCTTCTTTTCTGATCTTTTCCACTATCCTCAAGATACTTTAAAAAATTACCAGGATTAGTGGATCTTCCCATAGGTGTGTTCTGAACTAAATAACGAATCTGCACACAATGTGGGAGGCATTCCTTTGCACAGGTTTTTTCGTTAGTATTTGTCACACTGAAATTTTTTTACATTTTCCGTTATTCTAATATCGTTTAACTTGTCCGGAAGTTGACACTGTTCGTAATCACAAGCAGGGTATCTTACAAATTCCTTCTCATCTGCAACAAGATATTGGAGTGTTGATGGGGTGCATTTACAATAACTCTAAAATATATTTTTAAATATACTGCAATCAGATACGGATTTATACCATAAGATACACCCTTGCGGGGAACTTGAATCTTATATTGAGGGTAAGCCCATGTTTACCCCTTCAGTATTCCTTCTACCCAAGTCAGCTGATCTACCCAATGGAAAGCAACCCGTAAATCCCCTAAAAGTGTCCTAGATCAAGATTCAAGTTCTGATACTTGGTCAAGTACAGAATGAGTTTAGCAAGTCATATACAGGAGCTCGACCACTGAGCTATCGGGGCATCGAATAATGCTTTCTCTTTTATCTTCTAGATCGCTAGGTGAATCATCCTTACAGTACTGACAGTACTGATAATATGTATATCGTCCTTTATATCCCTCACCCTGTCGGTACTAACAAGTGTTTAATTAATAACGAGAATTACCCTAATCATCTGCATCCTGCAACGACTTCTACATTCAAATTCGTTAACTTCAGCATCGTCAACATCATCATAATTTCTGCAAGCGGTTGCTTCATCATCATTTTCGAGCATTATGTAATGCCCACGTATCTCTACTTTAGTTTCGTGTACACGCCCAAGACATAGCTTTAAAAGGCAGAAATTTTAGGGACTTAGGCCCATGTTTACCCCTTCAGTAGTTCCATCCTTAGAACGTCCCTTTCCCTCCATATGCTTGGCCATAGTAGTAGGACGTCCATGAAGATCAAGGGACATACACTCTTCTGCTTGTTTACTATCATTTAAGGCACTAGGGTTGTGTACCAACTCCATTTGGAAGAATTTGCCCTTTAAAATAATTCTGTATAAATTACCTATATTTTGATGGAACTCTATTGAGCCTTTAAACATCTTACTGAATTTTTTAAAATAATTTCTATATTGGACAGGGTTTCTGTTTAAGAAGCACCATTTCCTAGTAGGGGTGTCTTTTCGGAACAGAACCAAAGAAGTTCATGGATACACCTTAACTGAGTCCCGGACCCTATAACTTATGAAGGGGTGTCATCTTTTTTGTTCTTAGCACCAATTGATAGAGCACGGGACTCAGTTTACTCGGGATGAACTGCTCCGGTTTTTCGAGTCAGTTTCGGATATCTGAAAATATTCCATTAACCGGATCCTCAAAAATAAGTTAACATGGTTAATAACCAAAATTTTGAAAGGCCAAAAATTAGCGTTTATTAAAAAATATTTTTTTCTACTTGATCTTCAATAGGTTTGAAACTCTCCGCATTAGGAAACAGAGGTTGGAAACATAGTTGTTTGTTAGACAGCCAAGAAATGTGAACTAATGTAGTAAAATTGTCAGAATCATTAAAGCCTGTTCTCATAAAATAATTTTTTGACTTTTCTAGAGTTTCAATTCCAACTTTCTGAGTAAAATCTTTAAATGAAACTTTGCGTTCGGCAATTGCAGCTAGCCATTTCTATAAAATTTTTAATAGAAGGGAGTTGGGGATTTTTTTATTTTAGGGTAGTACTCCTTTTGATATTAATAAGGGTTATACTTCGAAGGATCGAAGGAAGCTATATTTATCGGCTTACAGGATTCTCTAGTTGTTTCGGGCCTGGGTTCTGGTCGGGTGAGGAAGATATACTCATCGATTCACGATCAAAGGCTATTATGTCGGGCTGCAGGTCTCTCTAGTCGGGCCAGGGTTCGGGTCGTATGAGGGAGATATGCATATAGATTCTTATCGGGATCAGGGATGGGAGTGTTACCCCAAACCCTGACTTTTCCAATCTCTCTGATCGGGATCAGGGGTGGGCGGGTATTCGCGTTTTTAGAGATTGTCTCCCCACCCCTGATCGGGATGCAGGGTTTCCAAATTTTGCGGGGATTCTCTAGTTGTTGTGATGAAGAATCCTTCCAACATGAAGAATCCTTCCAGAACGGGGGTCGGCGTTGTAACTCTAATTTAAATTATTCAAACACATACTTTAACTAAGGTTCGCAATCCTTGATGTTTCGGATTGCCTTGGAACGCTTTAATATCAGCCAAAGTTTGTGAATCAATCTTTTCTCGTTCTAGCGAGTTTAGTGTTGCTATTGCCTTTATAAAAATTTTTTGAATTTCAAAAACATTTCTTTTTTCTACCTCATAAGCACTCATAATGAGCTCTTGGGGCCACCCACTTGAATTCATAAAAGAGTCATGATTTGGCATCTTGGCAAGTATTTGCTTGAATTTGAGAATTTTTTTAAAAGTTATTTCTCCTTAAAAACCTCAACTTCAGAGTTCCATTCTCTGTTTGAAGTCGTTAAAGTAGAATTGCTGCTAAAATTTCCAAAATTGCTGCTAAAATTGCCAGAATCGCTAGAATCCCCAAAATTGCCAAAGTGGCTCCATGCTTGTCTTTTACTCATACAAAATGTAATATTTGGAAAAATTATTGTGCGGTTGAATTGCATTGACATATCAGCACGTTTGGGGAATCCCAAATATTCAGCAGTCTAATTTTTGTTTAAAAAGATTTTTAATAGAGTTTCGAGGAAAGAGGGAAGAGGGAATTAAGAGAATACTGTCAGGAATTACACACTATCTCGCTTTTGTCTGACTAGAATCCGGAAAAAACCGGAAACTTTATTATAAAATGAGTTATGAATTTTCCGGAAAATATTTCCGGAAATAGAATTTCCGGAAATAGACATAGACATTTCCGGAAAATATTTCCGGAAAATAGACATTTCCGGAAAATAGACATAGACATTTCCGGAAAATAGACAGAGAGAAAGATAATTCCGGAAGAAAATTTAAGAAGAGAAATGAATTCCGGAACAGACATATTTATTAATGAGAGTGAAATCAGGGAGAATGTCTAGGGAAGCTTTATGAATTAGAAGGGTTTTAAATTAATTCCAAAATTTTTAAATATTTTTTTTACCAAATTAGTAGTCTCATAAATAGTCATTCCTGCCAGAAACACAATTAAAAAATAAAAAGCCCAGCGTCTAAACTTTTTGGAATAAACAATACTGTAGACTTGGTGAGTTCTGTCGACCATTATTCCTCTTAATATTAATTAAATTGAGTCAATTTTTTTTGTAATTTTAAAGGAATTTTTTGTGAAGGTGAAAATAAATTTTAAAATTTTAATAGTGTCTAACAGCCATTCCGGAAACAAAAATAAAAAGAAATTCCGGAAAAGTTAGACAGATATGTATAAGTTAAACTAAGCAGCTAAGGCTTTCCGGAAGCTTTCCGGAAAAGCATTCATAATATATTTGCTACATAAATACATAGTTCCGTGAATAACAACTACCCTAGGTAATTACTGGAGGGAGAAGGAAGGATATTAATCGAGGGAGGGAAATTATTCTAATTTTGAAATTTAAACGTGTGGTAGGGCATTTGATAGGGCTTTCCGGAAAAGCATTAAACTTTCTGGAAAAGCATTAATAATATAGTGGTAGGGCATTTGATTAGTGGCGGGGCATTTGATATTAACTAGTGAGGGCAATTAATACGCGTTATAAGGTATTTAAAAAATAATTTAAAAATATGGGTAATTAAAAAATTTTTTATTATTTTTCCTTCTGTTTATATTAAAATAAATTTTTTTTATTTTTTTAATTAATCGAAGAAAAGTGAAAGAAAGTTTGGGTAAAATTAAATAAATGAACACTTTATTTGGTTGTAAATCAAAAAACCAGTAAAAGAAGTGCGCCTCTTTTTTTATTTTTTAGGTTCAAGGCGAGATCGACAAGTTTATGGTTGGGTAGTTTTAACCGAATGACCTAATGATTTACTGTGGGGAATTTAATTAAAAGGCAAAAATTGAATTTAACGACTTTTAATCAAAATATTTGATTTCATGAAAATTTTGGACATTTATTTTTTTATTTTAATATTTTTTAAGTTGGTATTTTGAGAAGATTTGATTTTTCAAACAATTTTAGTGATGGCTACAGTCCTTTCATTATAGCACAAATATTACGGAAACAGTGTCAATTTTAATAATATTCCAGTAAGTTAATATTTCCGGAAATAAATTTAAGTTTTCCGGTTAAGTTCCCTAGTTTAGAATTTAAGTCTATAATACATATAATATGTATGTATTATTCCGGAATATTCATCACATTAATTCCGGAAAATAATTTTATTATTTAATTTTCCGGAATTAATTTTCCGGAAATAATAAATATTTTTTATTTAGATATATTTTAATTAAATAATCTTCCGGAAGCAGTGTCAGTTTTAATAATATTCCGGAAAGAATTTAACTTTTCCAGTTAAGAGTTTAATAATATAATTCCGGAAAGTTTTATATATTATTTCCGGAAAATAATTTTATTATCAATTCTGGTTGTCCGGAAGCAATTAATATCGTCTGTCCTAAAAAATAACACAGTTCTTTCTAATGTATTTTTTTAATTACAAATATTTTTACCTACGTTAATTAATAATTATTTTATTTACCCCTAGAAATTTAAAATTAATTTTTTTTTAAATTAACTTTCTTTTAAATTAACTTTATCTATTTTAGATATTTTTCTTAAAAATTAAATAAATGAACTTTAAATTAAATTAATTAATTTAACTACAAAAAAATTAATCAAGACAAAAATATACCTATTTATTCATTAAATACCTCAAAATTAAATTTATTTAATTTTTTTATTTTAGACACAAAAAATAAAAAAATAGGTGTATATTTGTTCTATTAAAATAATTAAATGAAAACGTCACAATAGTAAACAACTTGAATTATCAACTTGGAATATTTCTTAAATTAAAATAAAAGGAAAAAAATTAAAAATTAAATTAAGCGTGTAAATTGGAGATAAATACGGAATTTTTTAATTTTTTAAATTTTAAAGAAAGACTCAAATTTTGATTTTAGAAAAATATACTGAAGAAAAATATACTGAAAATAATATTTCCGGAAAATAATTATTGTAAAACTTTCCGGAAAATGCAAGTCTGCAGTTGTAAAAATATTAATAGATTTAAATGTTTCCGGAAAATACACTGTCCGTATTTCTGCTTGTATTTTTGAAGTATGTTGACTTTTCCGGAATATACATTTTCCGGATATACAAAATGTATTTTCTTGTATTTTCCGGAAAAACAATAGGTTTCCGGATTTTCCGGAAATATAAAAGATTTCGAGATTTTCCGGAAATATAAAAAGGTTTCCAGATTTTCCGGAAAATAAAAGGTTTCGGGACTTTCCGGAAATATAAAAGATTTCGAGATTTTCCGGAAATATAAAAAGGTTTCCAGATTTTCCGGAAAAATAAAAAGTTTCCGGACTTTCCGGAAATATAAAAAGTTTCCGGACTTTCCGGAAATATAAAAGGTTTCCGGATTTTCCGGAAATATAAAAAGTTTCCGGACTTTCCGGAAATATAAAAGGTTTCCGGATTTTCCGGAAAAATAATAGGTTTCCGGATTTTCCGGAAAATAAAAGGTTTCCGGACTTTCCGGAAATATAAAAGGTTTCCGGATTTTCCGGAAAAATAATAGGTTTCCGGATTTTCCGGAAAATAAAAGGTTTCCGGACTTTCCGGAAAAATAAAAGGTTCTATGTATTAATTAAATATTATTAGTAATACTGTGAATAATAGCCAACAACAATTTAAATACTAATTATTAAGTCGCATGACAATAGCGGAAAAATCAAAAGATTTATTTTTATTTTAGTTTTCGTTTTGTTGTCACGAAAAAAATACTACAAAATTATTTATCTTCTATTTTTAATTTTTTAAAAATAATTACTACTTTAATAGCTAGAAAAATATTTTTTTAAGTAATTAAAAATTGTTGCATATTTATCCAAAATTTTTTTTCATATTTATATAATAATTAGATAATTTATTTTTTCCTAAAATGGAATTTTTTCTATTAAATTAATAGTTAGTATAATTTTTAATGAATTTTTGCTTTATTTTTCTTTTATTCAGAATCAGTTTAGCTATTATTAAGTCAACAATTTTCTTTATTTATTTTAAAAATGAGAGATTTATTGCAAATTTTATTATTAAAAATATTACCTCCAAAGTCATTTTTAGATATGCCTCTTTAGTTATCCTTTTTAATTTTATTTTATAACGAGGGATATCCTAACTAGAAAAAACCCGCTTCAAAAAAGATGTCTTACAATTAACTTGAGGTGAATTAGAGGGTGTATTTCATAGTAGGATCAGATTGAGATCCTGGTCCTGCTTTCTATGGGTTTTGGCATGCCCTATTCGGTGTTTCAGCTTAAAAATATTTTTCTTCGGCCTTCTAGGGGGATCTTACTCGGCGTCTCAGCTCAATGATCTTCTTCGGCTCTTCTGTTTAAGGGGTTTTTTTTGAAATTCTGGGCCCCAAATAGTCAGATCTCTATTTTATAATAAGAACCGACTTTAAATAAACTATATATATTTTTTATATTCTCAAAATTTTATATGACGTAATCGACATTAATATTCTTTTAATTAATCCAAATTTATCATAAATAATGAATTAATACATTAATTCTCACAGTAACTAAAACAAATTTATTTCTAAATTAGGTAGCATAAGATTATTATTTCACAAATAATACAAAAATCAGAAAATTTTTAAATAAAAAATTTTTCCGGAATTTTTCCGGAACTGTAATATATTCTTCCGTAATTTTTCCGGATCCAAAATATATTATTCCGTAATTTCCTGAATTTTCCGGAACTATAATATAATTTATTTAATTTTTATATGATGAAAAAAGATGATTTATGTATTAATTTGGAATATATTTTAGATTTAAGCTAAGCTTAAAAATAAATAAATTAATTAAAAAATATTTTTAATGACTAAAATAGCAACAATAAAGGCTTTAAATTTAAGGCTCAAATGTTCAATAAATACTTAAAATTTATATTTTAATTAAAATTTGTAGTCTTTAGAGAATGTACCGATTGTACCTACTATGAGGTTGATGTAAAATCGTACGATCATTAAAAAAATTTTTTTAAAGAAAGCTCTCACGCATTTAAGCTAACAATGACTATATAAATTATAATGTTTCATTAATTAAAAATATTTAAATAATTATTTTAATAAATGGCTTAAATTTATTTCTATTAAGTAGAAAAAATTTTATAATAATTATAAATTCTGACTATTATAATTAAAAAAAAATTTAAAAATAAATTCCGTTTTAGGAAGTGTTTAGGAAGTTTTTCTTCCGTTTTAGGGAGTTTTAAAATAATTCATCACAATCAGAATTTATAGTATAGATTCAGAATATAAGTAATTCTGGTGATATCCATTTCCGGAAGGAATTTTCAGGATTTAATTATTTCCGAAAAATCAGAATTTATTTTTCAGAAAAAATATAACTGTCTAATTCCGGAAAGAAACCAGAATTTATTAGTATTTCCGGAAAGAAATATTTCGGAAAAATCAGAATTTACAAAGATTCAGAATAATAAATATACCAGTGTTATTTATCAATATTCATTTCCGGAAAAAATTTTCAGAATCAGAAGTTATATACATTTCCGGAAGGAAATAGCTTTGTACAATTCCGGAAAGAATTAGAATTTAATTAAAACTTATTTTCAACGAAAACAAGAATTTAAATAAACAGAAATAATTAAATGTCTTCTAATAAAACCAGCAATGGTCTGTTTGGAATTGAAATTAATCCTGATTTAGGAGCTCCAGTGAGTTGATTAATTTGTTAAAATATTTAAAAATAAATTAGAAAGAACTAAATAAATTCTAACAGCTCTACCAAGCCTATGCCAACGTCGGCCCAACA